>JARQZJ010000135.1:1202500-1580000 GCA_030704895.1 Henosepilachna vigintioctopunctata | reverse complement strand
GAATCTCTATAAATCACATTACAATGTTGTGTGACGATTGTGATTTGATATTTCTTTGCTATTAAGCAAAGGTAATTATACCAAAGTAATAGTGTGGTTCTAATTCGTGAATATGAAAAGGTAAAAAATGCATGACTGCAAATATGGCCACCGGTTGGCCATATTTACGGTACGAAATTATAAACTTTCTTTTTTTTTTGTTTTAGACCATGGCACGCTATAAAGCTAAAGGGATTAGAGGTAAATGTTCTGAAGAATCAATGAAACAAGCTCTAACTGCAGTCGAAAGCGGTAAGATGAAAGTAAATACGGCTGCGAAGCATTATAATGTGCCAAGACGTACTCTAAGGCGTTATTTACAAGAGAAAAAGGAGACAAAATCTACTTTAGGCCGGAAACCACTTCTAGACCCTGAACAAGAGAAGATTTTATCATCCCGTGTTATTCGTCTGTGCAATGTGGGATACCCATTGACACAACGTGTACTACGTAGATGCGTAAAGACATTCTGTGATCGAAATAATATTTCGGTGTCAGGTGGAGATTTGATGGTGGGACGAGATTGGCTGAGAGGATTTTTAAAACGTCATAGAAATATCAGCAGACGAAAGGCCCAAAACCTAAATCCCGCAAGGGCGCAAAAGTTGAATAAAGCAGTCGTTTCTGATTATTTTTCTAAATTAAAAAAAATTTAGACATTATGAATAAACCAGAACGCATTTTCGATATTGACGAAAAGGGTTGCCAACTTAATTTGCATAAATCACCAGAAGTTTTGGCTGAAGGTGGATCTAAGATAGTACATTTAGTAGCACCAGATCATGGCGAAAATGTAACAATAGTTTCATGTGGCAATGCCTTGGGCCATGCGATTCCGCCCATGATTCTCTTCAAAGGCAAACGCATGAAGCCAGAATGGAAAGATTCCTTGCCAACCGGTTCAATTGCTGAAATGACACCCAAAGGGAGCATGAACTCTGAAATGTTCGTAAAATGGATTCACCATTTTTCGAAATTTAAATTGCCAGGGCCTTGTATACTTATCTTCGATGGAGCCAAATGCCACTAGGACTATTCAATTGTTGAAGCAGCAGATAATTTCGACATTAATCTTTTCTGCCTTCCTAGTAATACCACTCATGAATTACAGCCGATGGACAAATCGGTATTTCGATCCTTTGAATATTACTGGGACGAAGAAGTTTTAAAGTACTGGTCAGTACACGAAAACAGGAAAATAACTAAACAACGATTTGTGATATTATTTTCTAAAGTGTAGGACAAGTCTGCGACACCTGCTAATATCAAATCTGGATTTGAAGCGACCAGAATTTTCCCATTTAATCCAGAGAGAATACCAGAAGAGGCATACGCACCCAGCATACCTACCTTTGATTCCGCAATACTTAGACCTTCTCGAAGTCAAGAAAATAATGACCCCAATGATAGCGACGCCACTAATGCTAGCGAAAATATGTTAATTCCTCCTCAAGGAAATGAAGATAACATTGATAGCGACGATACTGTTGCTAGCGAAAATCTTTTTATTCTTCCTCAAGGAAATGAAGATCCTATTGACAGTGATGCTACTAATGCTAGCGAAAATCTGTTCATTCCTGCTCAAGTAAATAAAGATCCCAATGACAGCGCTGCTATTGATGTCAGTGGAAATCAGGTTATTCCTCCTCATCCTCTTCCAAATAACGACAAACATAATTCAACTCCATCTACGCAGTCTCTTGCTCGGACTGATTCCTCTGTTGAAAACCCGGTGCCTATACTGCATTCAGATCAAAAAGATTCCCAAACAAGGAAACACCTATTGCCAAGTATTGCAAATCGTTCTGATAATAATCCACAGCACCCAATTCAAGTAGATAGATCGACTTTTATAGAACCTCAGTCGAATATATATGACGATATCGATAGTAGTGACGAGATTCCTTTATCTAAACTAAAGCAGTACAAGAATAATAATGCCTCGATAACTGCATCAAACGTCTGCCCCACAATACTTAATGAATCATATACATCCTTTTGTGAAATTTTAAAAACCCCCGAGAAAACTTCAAGTCCAAAAACTACACCTAGAGCAAAAGCTATCAATAGTTTGGCACAGGAGCTAACAAAATCAATGTTTACAGAGAAAAATAATAAGCCAGGACCATCCAATGCTAGTCAGCAAAAAATGAAAAATAAGCCAGGTTCATCTACAGTTACATCCCAAAAAAGGAAACAATATTCTGCTAAAATTAACAAGTCTGCATCAGTCAAATCTAAGGTTTCTAAACAAGAAGGTAAAGAACATTCTAAAAAATCTAAAAACGGTTGGTACTGTAACGTTTGCGAAGAGAATAGAACAGCAGACATGAGACTATGCTTTCTATGTCTAACGTACGTCCATGAAGAATGTGTTGGCTTAACAAAAGAAGACACTGATAAATTTGTTTGCAGTCGGTGCAGTCCGGACTAATTATACCTATAATAAAACCTAATGAAGTAGGTTATTTTTTTTTCTATTTTGTCATATCATTGTGATTTATCTATGAAGGATCTCAAAAGTAACGTTTTCTTTTTGATAATGTTGTTGTTAATTATAAGTATAACCATGCGTAGCATTTTAAGTTTAAAATTAAGAAAAACTTGTTGAATCTCGTTAAGATAGTTCTTTATTTGTACTGAATGTCATCCAAAGAATCTCTTTTAAATAAATACTCTATTAAAACATTATATACATTTTTATTTCATTTCAAACATGTTAATTCATACAGTAAATATGGCCACATTTATGGGCATATTTACCTGCCCCGTCGGAAATATGGCCAATTTCTATTTTTTTTAAATGTTGAAAATACTTTTTTGTCGTTTAAAGTCTTTGTATTGTTTTGCCTTTGTTGTAAAGATAAATAGCCACTCTTCATGAATGAGTGCAAAAACTTGTATTTTTTAGCGTTATTATTATTAAAAAAGGATAACAACCTTAAGGTGGCCATATTCGACCTAGGTACCTTATATTTGCAATCGGCATTCTGAAACTATTGTTTTGTGCACTCAATGTAACGATATATAAGAGTTTAGATAATTAAATTCATAAAACTTCTAATGAATTTCCGTTATATATAACTGATTTTTTTCATTCATAATAAGCTGTTCTGACTGAATAATTATCAGTAAATAATTTACGCAAAAATAAGTAACATACTACTCCGGGTCAAATTTGACCCGAAGACCGTTACCGTTAGCGACTTTCAGGTCCTTATGAAGGTTAGGACTGAAATTTTCTATCGATTATTGGTGTAGTTTTGATCCCATATTCACTATGGATATGTTACAAAGATATAAAGACACCTAGGATATTCTATGAATGTTTCGACATTGAAGGAATTTTCAATTGCTCGCCAATTTGAAGGATTTCAAAAATCCCTTCAAAATTATGTGACCTTCTCATTAGCTGGAATGTTATCGTTATATTTTAATTCACGTTTTCAGATACTTTTACCAGTTATTGATATTCATTTGACACAACGCGTTTTTCTCCCTCAGTTAATCATACATGATTAATTATATTGTACATTTTTTACAATCATAACATGGGATATTATGAAATCTAAGAGACTTTTCGGGAAAAGTATTTGGCTATATAGGTCAAATATCACGATATTGCGCTGGTTGTTGAAATATTATGTTCGAAACGATGTTATTGTAGGTTGCGTTCTCTTTTAAATTGGGGTTAGTAACACGCTGACTCTCAAGGTTTTGCGAATGAGATCACATTTTCGCAAGGCGGTAAAGTATGTAAATCAATATTGAGATTGAAAGTGTTTTTTAGGGTAGCATATTCTGAATAAATCTTTCATTTCTTTCTATGTCTGTATGATTCTTTTTTTTCTATGTAAATGAAATTTTCCGAAATTCTTCAGTTACTCAATATTACCACATAAAAATATCGAATCTCTATAGGAATTTAAATTCCTTTATTCGGCTTCACCTCAATGAAATTTACTCGTTTAGTTTTTTCCTGTGCGAGATTTCTACTAGAAATTTTATGCATCTCTGGATAAATTCGATTTGTCGCATAAGACATATATTATATATATATCTCTATAGGAATTTAATTTGTATTTATTGACTAAATTGAAGTTTTAAATATTCATCGAGAGTCATTGACTATTAAAATACGAAAATAACTATATTATATATATATATATATATATATATATATATATATATATATATATATATAAATTTATATATATATATATATATATATATATATATATATATATATATATATATATATATATATATATATATATATATGTATATATATATAATCAGAAACACACTACAATGAAAAGAATTCTGTAGTTCTCGTGCTATATTATCGCACTTGTAGATTATACTACTTATCGAAATTCGCTATCGAAGTATACTATAACTTTCTCTCGATAAGTTTTGACAAATTAATTCAAAGAACATTATAGCAGATCTGGCTATGTGAAACATGATCAATGTGATGTCCCCAATGTCCTTCTAGGGATCAATATTAGAGAAAAATGGATTCCCCATTATCCTTTTAGGAATACATATTGAAGAATCTTGAAATCGATGCCTTCATTTATTGAAAGCGTGAGACAGTCACTGTTTCGTACTACGAGGTACTCATCAGTCACGCCACGTTCAACGAATGAAAGGAAAATATTTCAATCCTCACCTACCCTCGCATCGATTGTAAGACAGAATTATAGAGTAAATCGTATGCATATATAATGCATGGATTAATCTACATATCAAATCTTGGAATCAATGAAAAGCACATGAAGTCGTGTCCATCAACAGTTTCACACGGCCTTATAATTTTACAATTCTAGTTTTACTGAACAATTTCATCTAATTTGATGAAGTAATGCGCCATCTAGGTTGCGTTCGTAGAATCGCTCGTTGTCATTTTTCAAAAAATGTCAGAAATGCACTACAAGAAAAAGAATTATTCAATTCTCGTGCTTGTTCTTGCAATTCTCTGCACTTGTAGATAATACTAGTTATAGTCATTCGCTATCAAAGTAAATTATAACTTTCTTTCAATAATTTTTGAAGAATATTTTCTAAAGAACATTATAGCAGAGCTGGCTATTTTTTTCACCATTTTACCTCCTGTGCTTTTTCTTTGACCGTTATCTGTACTGCGGCAATTCTAGTCTATCGGTTTCATCGTTTGATTGGGTTGTCACAATTTTTATATTTTTATTATACAGATTCTGTGTAATATCATGTATTTTTTAAGCACACACACTGCTGCTTATGGTGTTGGTCAAACAGTTAACCTAGTTGGCCATAAGATAAAAGTATTTTTGTCATAACATTTTATTTACATCTCTAATTTCATAGAGTCCTGATGAAGGTTATAACCATAAACGAAATATAGACCAGGTTAACGAATTGGTTACATTTCAATTATACTGGACCTACTTTTCGCCGAGAAGTTATGAAAACATTTTCTATACCTATATATATATATATATATATATATATATATATATATATATATATATATATATATATATATATATATATCAAGGCTTTTGAAATATATTTAAGTAATCACAAAGTAGTTTAATAGAACTTCTTATGATATTTATATATTATTCAATTAAATGAGATGTGATAACAAATACTTGTCTGAAAATCACTGACTGAACAATTCAGTGAGATATCATTCTTGATAATTCCGTAAAAGACGAAACTAGTCTAAGTACTATGGATATCAAACGTTATGAAGTGGTATGTTCCTAAATTTTAATTAAGTTAATCAATTCGGCTACTTTGCCTCTTTAATATGAATTTTTATAAGTCCGAAGCATTAATTTGAATTCTCATTTCTATATTCTTCCCTCAATTCCATAATTTGTTGATCTGGACATGGAATTGTTTTATGATTACTGAGAGGTTCTTGATTTATGTATATGAAATAACATGATGACAAATGCGAGAGGACTGTACGGTATTGTATGGAAGTAGTGACACCAAGAGCGAATCAGCAAAAGTTATGATGAATTGGTTTGTTATCACCTAAAATCGAAATTATTTTTCCTTTCGTTTTCATCAGTACCCACCATTACAGTGTTTTCCATCATTATTATTGATGATATATAAGGTTTATATTACCGGGCATTCCCTGCATTCGTTTTGAATAGGTTTGTATTTCTGACAGACACACAAAAAAGGTTTCTATAGTCTGGAAATTGTAAAACATTGGTGCATGAGGCCTTTCTCGACATATCCGAACTTTTTGATCAGTACAATAGCGATTGTTGTATTGCCTAAAACACATAATCAATGGCCGGTACTCAACGTCCATTTATACTCTGGGTTGTCCTACTTCGAATTGCATTTGAGAAGCTATTTTTATTATCCTCGTGTATATTCCTTATTTTTGGCTAAACGATGAGATGACGGTGTAGGACTCCCACTATATTTCTAGAACCGCCTTTGTTATACCTATTCAGTCTTTAAGTATTTCCGTTCTCCAATGAAACACCCTGTATGTATATATATATATATATATATATATATATATATATATATATATATATATATATATATATATATATATATATATATATATATATAAGAAAATGAACACAAGAACATTCATTCGAAAAATTGAAATTAATCAAAAGAATGTTATAGTAGAGCTAGATATATGAATGTGTACGATGTGATGTCTCCATTATCCTTCAAAGGATAAATGTTAGAGAAATATTGAAATCGATGCCACACCTGATGGAAGTGCGAGACATATATGTTTCGTTCTGCAAGGAACTCGTCAGTCGCACCAATTTTTAATTTCAATTTTTCGAATGAATGCTCTAGTGTTCATTTTCTCAAATATTTCATTCAGTGCCATAAGTACAAAAAAATTTCATTTCCTTATATATATATATATATATATATATATATATATATATATATATATATATATAATATATATATATATATATATATATATATATATATATATATATATATATATATATATATATATATAAGGAAATGAAATTTTTTGTGCTTATGGCACTGAATGAAATATTCAAGAAAATGAACACTAGAAAATTCATTTGAAAAATTGAAATTAATCAAGAGAATGTTATAGCATTATTTATCTAAATAATGCTATAATTATTTATTATTTATGCATGTTATTTATCCCTTGAAGGATAATGGAGACATCACATCGTACACGTTCACATATCTATGTGAGACATGGTCAGGTGCAGATGGCGAAATTTTTTAGGATTAGGGTTTTCTCCATCACATGCAGTTACAAGCTTTCATATTTGAAAGCAAAGTTTTCCTCAGTTATCCTCACTTAAGATAATTCACTTCCATTCATTAGTGTAGCAGCTTATGTACTATTCTTCCGTCCTGATTTTCGAAGTGGATATTATATTGTGAGATTTTATAAATCACTGTGAGCATTCTTCTCAGTTGTAATTATTGTATCAATTGAGTGAATGTAATTTTACAATGTAAAAAATGTTTCTCAGTAAATGTTATCATTATTGTTTTCATTATATTTTCAAGTTTTCAAACTTGCTAAGCAGACCAAAGTCTCATTTATCTCTTACTACTCAAGTAAACGTTCTTCATCTCCAAACACCACAAATGCTACATGTGCAACGGGTGAGTGTGATTGTTGTAGTGTTCTTAAATTACTTACTTATTGTTTCATCTTCCTGTGTATTCAGGCATACGATGTGTAACATCACATTATTTGTTCGAATTACTACGTTTTTCTGAATTAATCTGTTTGTTTCATCTCTCCTTTCATTCTCTTTTCTGTTTCTTCTTTCTTTTATGTTCATTTTATGTTACTAAATTAATTGAAAATCGAAATATTCCTTTTGTTCCTTTTATGTCAATCACTTATATCATTACTATTACCATGCCAGTACAAATATCAAAGAATGTGTATCGAGATGCCAAATACTGACTATCGTCTCTATCGTTAACACTAGGACATCACCAAATGCCATATACCTATATATAGAAAGAGAATATACGGCTTTTACCTAATCGTGATTTCAGCTTATCTCTAATAAACCACCATGGTTTGCTGATGTATCCTTGAAATATGAAAATATAAGTCAGAAGAAATATCACCTAATCAATTCAATGAATGTTAAAGCAGCGTTTTGTTATCTCTGAAGTTTCTGTATAATAACCTCTTACATGGTTATACAGACTACCCTACCCTTATTGACTCTATTGATTTTCATGTTCATAGACAATGTTCACGTTCAAATAAATTTTTTTCATTGGGTAAACCGAAAACTAATTCACTCGTACAATTACCCATTAGATACATGTCCTCGCTATTCGAGGATGTGTCTGACAAATGCGATATTTACAGTTACTCATTTGCTTTCATTAGTCGGGTTTACTTAGAGTGTTTTCATAGTGGAATTCTGAAGTAAGCCATTATCTGATTGTCTATTATTTATTATAATTACTTTTTTATTGCCATTTTTTGAACATTTGTATTATATCATTAGGTGTTAATACTGCATATATCTTTTTGAATATTTCCTGTAACTGGCTGTTTTTAACTGTAGGAAATTGAAGACTTATTATTATTGTTATTATTATTATTATTATTATTATTATTATTATTATTATTATTATTATTATTATTATTATTATTATTATTATTATTATTATTATTATTATTATTATTATTATTATTATTATTATTATCATTATCATTAATATTATTATTATTATCATTATTATTATAATAATAATAATTATTAATATTATCTCACTCGTCCACAGAAAAGTCTAGAGTAATTTTGTCTAGAACATCTGCAGAAGATGAAATTCTACCGCTGAGCATGAATGTTAGTGTTCAGTAAGGCTGTGAAGAATATACGATACTTGTGTTGAAGTTAGAATTCATCTTCATTCTATGGTTTCGTTGCACAACCTCAAATTTATCAACGTCGATTGTCCCGTTGAAGTTGATTATACACACTTGCTCTCTAGATACTGACCCTTTCTGTGGAAGAATGAAGACTAATATTATACAATTTCCCAATGAAATCGAACTTGTCGAACAAAAAAGGGTACATTCCTGAAAACACCAGTCTGGATATTGAAACTGTAAGTGATTTTTCGCAAATAACTTCGGAGATATCTTAAGTTCAATATCAAGAAGTTATCTAAGGTCATCTTGGTATCGTTAGGATTTACACGAAAACACTATCCATACTAGGAACGTTTGGCCCACGATCCTTGCTGATTGTGCAAGACTTTTTTTAACGATGTAGGCAAGAAAAAATATTTGTCTGTCTCGAACATATATCCAGAAGCAAAGCTGCTTCTGGTCATGAGATCTAGTCCAATTATAAATGAATTTCGAAAAATCGAAAGAAGTAATTGAGTATTTGCTACATTCTCCCGAACCACCATTGTAAGGAAATATAGCATATATATTTAGTTGCATATACGGGTTATATATAAATGTTGTTCACAAAAAAAAGTTATTTTATTTATAGTGTGAAACGCTCGCTCATATATTATATTGACTCGAAAATGAGTATTTCCCAATTGCTTAGGTCAAACCCTACAACCCTACGAAATGCCGTGAAAGTATTTTTAGAATTTTTCTCGTTACGCTAAGGATCATCACAACTCTTGTTGGAAATATTTACCTCCACTGGTATCTGGAATGAGAACTGCTCACCAAGAACCTGTAGGTCAGACTATTTTCCTTTTTTATTCGAGTCGACATTACGTGCCATTGTTGCTGAATGCGATCATCACATACCAACCGAGACTGAACTTCCCCGAGATCATATTGAAAGTGGGAGAAATTGGCTCTCAATGTCTTTTCGCCGACCTTTGTTGACAGAATGCGGAAGTCGATGTTGAGAAAATACGTCGTTACAATCTACATCGACGAACCCTGGCTTTTCGCGTAAGAAATCAAAAAACGGTGTTTTCTCTACGCGCATATTATAGTAGTTGATTTTAGAAAAAGCAATATAACCCATATTGCTCATGGATGATGAATGTACTGATTTATTTCATTTCATGATATATATGTATATATATATATATATATATATATATATATATATATATATATATATATATATATATATGAATATATATATATATATATATATATATATATATATATATATATATATATATATATATATATATATATATATATATATATATATATATATATATATATATATATATATATATATATATATATATATATATATATATATATATATATATATATATATATATATATATATGTATATATATATATATATATGTACAGGGTTAGTTTAAAGTATGGAAACATCTGAATATCTCACAAACGGAAAAAGATAGAAATACGATCTTAACAGGTGTTGTATGGTTGCCATAGGACCATATTTTCGCCTTAAAACAAAATATACAGGGTGGTTCTAAAAATCGTAATGACTGCAATGATGGATTTTTTAAATGGAATACCCTGTATATTATAACAGTTTATGAATTCTTTTGACCTCTAGAATAACTTTGATACAAGGTACCATATGCCTAAATTCTATGGTTACGCAGATATCGGCACTTTAATTATTGCATACCCAAATTATGTCTGCCATATGGTTACGCAGATCTAATGAACGGCAGACATAAAGACATCATTTTACACATATTGCAGGGTTGCCAGGGAAAATAAAACAAACGGAGGGATAATGAAAAGCGTACCGACTACGCCTCAAAACTTTTATTCCATTAATATTATAACTTAAATCCTAATAATAACAATAACCATCATTTAAAGAAATGAAAAAAAAATATCAAACAAATACTACAATAAATGTTCAAAGTGCGAACCATTATTCGTGTAAGTTTACATTCTTTCCTTGTCATCAAAGACTCGTAAAATTAGTAGTTGTATGCGTTGTGTATCGCTAAGATAAGCCATTGTGACAAAGGTGGCTATGGTTTCTAACTAAATATTAGGAAACTGTCATAATTATTTAGTGTCAATCACTTTATAACAATGGTTTATCTTAGCGATACACAACGCATACAAATACTAATTTTACGAGGTTTTGGTGACAAGAAAGAACGTATGAAGAAGTTACACGAATATTCAATGAATTGAACCCTCAACACGTTATTAATAGATCAACCGTTTGCAAAACTATCAAGAGATATACAGATACTGGAAATGTTAAAAATTGTCCTAAATCTGGCAGGCCTAAAACTGCTACAGATGATGATACGAAACTAAATGTGCTACTCCAAGTTGAAGAAAATGCTCAAGTATCTTCAAACCAGTTAGCGCTAGACAACAATATCGCTCAGACGTCCGTTATAAGAATTATGAAGTCAGAAAAAATGAAACCTTATAAGATTCACTACAATCAAGAACTTGCAGAAGATGACCCAGACCGCAGATTGCAGTTTTGTGAATTAGTTGAAGGAAAGAAGAATGTTGATGTTAATTTTGAAAAAAAAATTGTATTTTCTGATGAAGCAACGTTTTGCCTCAACGGTGAAGTGAACAGACATAATTGCCGGATTTGGTCTAGCCGTAATCCCCGTTGGATGAGGGAGAGACACACGCAATGGCCGCAGAAAATAAGTGTTTGGGCAGGGATTATTAATAACCACATAATCGGACCTTTCTTCATAGAAGGTAATTTAAATGGTGACAAATATTTGAACCTGTTAAGGAATAATATTGTGCCAGCAATAGCAGCCATATTTCCCCATCCCAACAATCCCATGTTACCTTCTGATGACATATGGTATCAACAAGATGGTGCTTCCCCTCATTACACCCTGGCTGTACGTAATTACCTAGATACAGTGTTTACACAGAGATGGATAGGACGTCGAGGAGCAATAGAATGGCCGCCACGGTCACCGGATTTGACTCCTTTAGATTTTTTCTTGTGGGGATATCTTAAAAATAAAGTTTACAAGAATAAACCACTAAATTTACAAACCCTACAAGCTCGTATTTTGCAAGAGATAAATCTGATGCCACAAACATATCTAAGTGATTCAATCGAACATTTTTGTAAAAGACTTGGATACTGTCAAATCGTAAATGGTTCGCACTTCGAACATTTATTGTAGTATTTGTTTGATATTTTTTTTTTCATTTCTTTAAATGATGGTTATTGTTATTATTAGGATTTAAGTTATAATATTAATGGAATAAAAGTTTTGAGGCGTAGTCGGTACGCTTTTCATTATCCCTCCGTTTGTTTTATTTTCCCTGGCAACCCTGCAATATGTGTAAAATGATGTCTTTATGTCTGCCGTTCATTAGATCTGCGTAACCATATGGCAGACATAATTTGGGTATGCAATAATTAAAGTGCCGATACCTGCGTAACCATAGAATTTAGGCATATGGTACCTTGTATCAAAGTTATTCTAGAGGTCAAAAGAATTCATAAACTGTTATAATATACAGGGTATTCCATTTAAAAAATCCATCATTGCAGTCATTACGATTTTTAGGACCACCCTCTATATTTTGTTTTAAGGTGAAAATATGCTCCTATGGCAACCATACAACACCTGTTAAGATCGTATTTCTATCTTTTTCCGTTTGTGAGATATTCAGATGTTTCCATACTTTAAACTAACCCTGTATATATATATATATATATATATATATATATATATATATATATATATATATATATAAGAAAATGAACACTAGAACATTCATTTGAAAAATTGAAATTAATCAAGAGAATGTTATAGCAGAGCTAGATATGTGAACGTGTACGATGTGATGTCTCCATTATCCTTCAAGGGATAAATAACATGCATAAATAATAAATAATTATAGCATTATTTAGATAAATAATGCTATAACATTCTCTTGATTAATTTCAATTTTTCAAATGAATTTTCTAGTGTTCATTTTCTTGAATATTTCATTCAGTGCCATAAGCACAAAAATTTCATTTCCTTATATATATATATATATATATATATATATATATATATATATATATATATATATATATTATATATATATATATATATATATATATATATATATATATATATATATATATATATATATATATATATAAGGAAATGAAATTTTTTGTACTTATGGCACTGAATGAAATATTTGAAAAATGAACACTAGAGCATTCATTCGAAAAATTGAAATTAAAAATTGGTGCGACTGACGAGTTCCTTGCAGAACGAAACATATATGTCTCGCACTTCCATCAGGTGTGGCATCGATTTCAATATTTCTCTAACATTTATCCTTTGAAGGATAATGGAGACATCACATCGTACACATTCATATATCTAGCTCTACTATAACATTCTTTTGATTAATTTCAATTTTTCGAATGAATGTTCTTGTGTTCATTTTCTTATATATATATATATATATATATATATATATATATATATATATATATATATATATATATATATATATATATATATATATATATATATATATATATAAGAAAATGAACACAAGAACATTCATTCGAAAAATTGAAATTAATCAAAAGAATGTTATAGTAGAGCTAGATATATGAATGTGTACGATGTGATGTCTCCATTATCCTTCAAAGGATAAATGTTAGAGAAATATTGAAATCGATGCCACACCTGATGGAAGTGCGAGACATATATGTTTCGTTCTGCAAGGAACTCGTCAGTCGCACCAATTTTTAATTTCAATTTTTCGAATGAATGCTCTAGTGTTCATTTTCTCAAATATTTCATTCAGTGCCATAAGTACAAAAAAATTTCATTTCCTTATATATATATATATATATATATATATATATATATATATATATATATATATATATATATATATATATATATATATATATATATATATATATATATATATATATATAAGAAATGAAATTTTTGTGCTTATGGCACTGAATGAAATATTCAAGAAAATGAACACTAGAAAATTCATTTGAAAAATTGAAATTAATCAAGAGAATGTTATAGCATTATTTATCTAAATAATGCTATAATTATTTATTATTTATGCATGTTATTTATCCCTTGAAGGATAATGGAGACATCACATCGTACACGTTCACATATCTAGCTCTGCTATAACATTCTCTTGATTAATTTCAATTTTTCAAATGAATGTTCTAGTGTTCATTTTCTTATATATATATATATATATATATATATATATATATATATATATATATATATATATATATACAGGGTTAGTTTAAAGTATGGAAACATCTGAATATCTCACAAACGGAAAAAGATAGAAATACGATCTTAACAGGTGTTGTATGGTTGCCATAGGAGCATATTTTCACCTTAAAACAAAATATAGAGGGTGGTCCTAAAAATCGTAATGACTGCAATGATGGATTTTTTAAATGGAATACCCTGTATATTATAACAGTTTATGAATTCTTTTGACCTCTAGAATAACTTTGATACAAGGTACCATATGCCTAAATTCTATGGTTACGCAGGTATCGGCACTTTAATTATTGCATACCCAAATTATGTCTGCCATATGGTTACGCAGATCTAATGAACGGCAGACATAAAGACATCATTTTACACATATTGCAGGGTTGCCAGGGAAAATAAAACAAACGGAGGGATAATGAAAAGCGTACCGACTACGCCTCAAAACTTTTATTCCATTAATATTATAACTTAAATCCTAATAATAACAATAACCATCATTTAAAGAAATGAAAAAAAATATCAAACAAATACTACAATAAATGTTCGAAGTGCGAACCATTTACGATTTGACAGTATCCAAGTCTTTTACAAAAATGTTCGATTGAATCACTTAGATATGTTTGTGGCATCAGATTTATCTCTTGCAAAATACGAGCTTGTAGGGTTTGTAAATTTAGTGGTTTATTCTTGTAAACTTTATTTTTAAGATATCCCCACAAGAAAAAATCTAAAGGAGTCAAATCCGGTGACCGTGGCGGCCATTCTATTGCTCCTCGACGTCCTATCCATCTCTGTGTAAACACTGTATCTAGGTAATTACGTACAGCCAGGGTGTAATGAGGGAAGCACCATCTTGTTGATACCATATGTCATCAGAAGGTAACATGGGATTGTTGGGATGGGGAAATATGGCTGCTATTGCTGGCACAATATTATTCCTTAACAGGTTCAAATATTTGTCACCATTTAAATTACCTTCTATGAAGAAAGGTCCGATTATGTGGTTATTAATAATCCCTGCCCAAACACTTATTTTCTGCGGCCATTGCGTGTGTCTCTCCCTCATCCAACGGGGATTACGGCTAGACCAAATCCGGCAATTATGTCTGTTCACTTCACCGTTGAGGCAAAACGTTGCTTCATCAGAAAATACAATTTTTTTTTCAAAATTAACATCAACATTCTTCTTTCCTTCAACTAATTCACAAAACTGCAATCTGCGGTCTGGGTCATCTTCTGCAAGTTCTTGATTGTAGTGAATCTTATAAGGTTTCATTTTTTCTGACTTCATAATTCTTATAACGGACGTCTGAGCGATATTGTTGTCTAGCGCTAACTGGTTTGAAGATACTTGAGCATTTTCTTCAACTTGGAGTAGCACATTTAGTTTCGTATCATCATCTGTAGCAGTTTTAGGCCTGCCAGATTTAGGACAATTTTTAACATTTCCAGTATCTGTATATCTCTTGATAGTTTTGCAAACGGTTGATCTATTAATAACGTGTTGAGGGTTCAATTCATTGAATATTCGTGTAACTTCTTCATACGTTCTTTTCTTGTCACCAAAACCTCGTAAAATTAGTATTTGTATGCGTTGTGTATCGCTAAGATAAACCATTGTTATAAAGTGATTGACACTAAATAATTATGACAGTTTCCTAATATTTAGTTAGAAACCATAGCCACCTTTGTCACAATGGCTTATCTTAGCGATACACAACGCATACAACTACTAATTTTACGAGTCTTTGATGACAAGGAAAGAATGTAAACTTACACGAATAATGGTTCGCACTTTGAACATTTATTGTAGTATTTGTTTGATATTTTTTTTTTCATTTCTTTAAATGATGGTTATTGTTATTATTAGGATTTAAGTTATAATATTAATGGAATAAAAGTTTTGAGGCGTAGTCGGTACGCTTTTCATTATCCCTCCGTTTGTTTTATTTTCCCTGGCAACCCTGCAATATGTGTAAAATGATGTCTTTATGTCTGCCGTTCATTAGATCTGCGTAACCATATGGCAGACATAATTTGGGTATGCAATAATTAAAGTGCCGATATCTGCGTAACCATAGAATTTAGGCATATGGTACCTTGTATCAAAGTTATTCTAGAGGTCAAAAGAATTCATAAACTGTTATAATATACAGGGTATTCCATTCAAAAATCCATCATTGCAGTCATTACGATTTTTAGGACCACCCTGTATATTTTGTTTTAAGGCGAAAATATGGTCCTATGGCAACCATACAACACCTGTTAAGATCGTATTTCTATCTTTTTCCGTTTGTGAGATATTCAGATGTTTCCATACTTTAAACTAACCCTGTATATATATATATATATATATATATATATATATATATATATATATATATATATATATATATATATATATATATATATATATATATATATATATATATATATATATATATATATATATATATATATATATATATATATATATATATATATATATATATATATATATATATATATATATATATATATATATATATATATATATATATATATTCATATATATATATATATATATATATATATATATATATATATATATATATATATATACATATATATCATGAAATGAAATAAATCAGTACATTCATCATCCATGAGCAATATGGGTTATATTGCTTTTTCTAAAATCAACTACTATAATATGCGCGTAGAGAAAACACCGTTTTTTGATTTCTTACGCGAAAAGCCAGGGTTCGTCGATGTAGATTGTAACGACGTATTTTCTCAACATCGACTTCCGCATTCTGTCAACAAAGGTCGGCGAAAAGACATTGAGAGCCAATTTCTCCCACTTTCAATATGATCTCGGGAAGTTCAGTCTCGGTTGGTATGTGATGATCGCATTCAGCAACAATGGCACGTAATGTCGACTCGAATAAAAAAGGAAAATAGTCTGACCTACAGGTTCTTGGTGAGCAGTTCTCATTCCAGATACCAGTGGAGGTAAATATTTCCAACAAGAGTTGTGATGATCCTTAGCGTAACGAGAAAAATTCTAAAAATACTTTCACGGCATTTCGTAGGGTTGTAGGGTTTGACCTAAGCAATTGGGAAATACTCATTTTCGAGTCAATATAATATATGAGCGAGCGTTTCACACTATAAATAAAATAACTTTTTTTTGTGAACAACATTTATATATAACCCGTATATGCAACTAAATATATATGCTATATTTCCTTACAATGGTGGTTCGGGAGAATGTAGCAAATACTCAATTACTTCTTTCGATTCTTCGAAATTCATTTATAATTGGACTAGATCTCATGACCAGAAGCAGCTTTGCTTCTGGATATATGTTCGAGACAGACAAATATTTTTTCTTGCCTACATCGTTAAAAAAAGTCTTGCACAATCAGCAAGGATCGTGGGCCAAACGTTCCTAGTATGGATAGTGTTTTCGTGTAAATCCTAACGATACCAAGATGACCTTAGATAACTTCTTGATATTGAACTTAAGATATCTCCGAAGTTATTTGCGAAAAATCACTTACAGTTTCAATATCCAGACTGGTGTTTTCAGGAATGTACCCTTTTTTGTTCGACAAGTTCGATTTCATTGGGAAATTGTATAATATTAGTCTTCATTCTTCCACAGAAAGGGTCAGTATCTAGAGAGCAAGTGTGTATAATCAACTTCAACGGGACAATCGACGTTGATAAATTTGAGGTTGTGCAACGAAACCATAGAATGAAGATGAATTCTAACTTCAACACAAGTATCGTATATTCTTCACAGCCTTACTGAACACTAACATTCATGCTCAGCGGTAGAATTTCATCTTCTGCAGATGTTCTAGACAAAATTACTCTAGACTTTTCTGTGAACGAGTGAGATAATAATAATAATTATTATTATTATAATAATAATGATAATAATAATAATAATATTAATAATAATGATAATAATAATAATAATAATAATAATAATAATAATAATAATAATAATAATAATAATAATAATAATAATAATAATAATAATAATAATAATAATAATAATAACAATAATAATAATAAGTCTTCAATTTCCTACAGTTAAAAACAGCCAGTTACAGGAAATATTCAAAAGGATATATACAGTATTAACACCTAATGATATAATACAAATGTTCAAAAAATGACAATAAAAAAGTAATTATAATAAATAATAGACAATCAGATAATGGCTTACTTCAGAATTCCACTATGAAAACACTCTAAGTAAACCCGACTAATGAAAGCAAATGAGTAACTGTAAATATCGCATTTGTCAGACACATCCTCGAATAGCGAGGACATGTATCTAATGGGTAATTGTACGAGTGAATTAGTTTTCGGTTTACCCAATGAAAAAATTTATTTGAACGTGAACATTGTCTATGAACATGAAAATCAATAGAGTCAATAAGGGTAGGGTAGTCTGTATAACCATGTAAGAGGTTATTATACAGAAACTTCAGAGATAACAAAACGCTGCTTTAACATTCATTGAATTGATTAGGTGATATTTCTTCTGACTTATATTTTCATATTTCAAGGATACATCAGCAAACCATGGTGGTTTATTAGAGATAAGCTGAAATCACGATTAGGTAAAAGCCGTATATTCTCTTTCTATATATAGGTATATGGCATTTGGTGATGTCCTAGTGTTAACGATAGAGACGATAGTCAGTATTTGGCATCTCGATACACATTCTTTGATATTTGTACTGGCATAGTAATGATATAAGTGATTGACATAAAAGGAACAAAAGGAATATTTCGATTTTCAATTAATTTAGTAACATAAAATGAACATAAAAGAAAGAAGAAACAGAAAAGAGAATGAAAGGAGAGATGAAACAAACAGCTTAATTCAGAAAAACGTAGTAATTCGAACAAATAATGTGATGTTACACATCGTATGCCTGAATACACAGGAAGATGAAACAATAAGTAAGTAATTTAAGAACACTACAACAATCACACTCACCCGTTGCACATGTAGCATTTGTGGTGTTTGGAGATGAAGAACGTTTACTTGAGTAGTAAGAGATAAATGAGACTTTGGTCTGCTTAGCAAGTTTGAAAACTTGAAAATATAATGAAAACAATAATGATAACATTTACTGAGAAACATTTTTTACATTGTAAAATTACATTCACTCAATTGATACAATAATTACAACTGAGAAGAATGCTCACAGTGATTTATAAAATCTCACAATATAATATCCAGTTCGAAAATCAGGACGGAAGAATAGTACATAAGCTGCTACACTAATGAATCGAAGTGAATTATCTTAAGTGAAATATCCTGAGGAAAACTTTGCTTTCAAATATGAAAGCTTGTAACTGCATGTGATGGAGAAAACCCTAATCCTAAAAAATTTCGCCATCTGCACCTGACCATGAATTGATACCTGTTGAAAAGTTCCAACCCTGAACTTCAAAATTTGAGAATCAGAACCGATTTCAGAATCAAAATCAGAACCGATGTTCATACTGCAATCATACTGCAGATGAAAATATTAATCAAAAATGAAAAATATAAGGGTTCGATTCAGAATATATGAGTGAAATATTTTTATAGTTGAGATCGAATAACCTAAAAAATAAACTGATCCATATTTTTTCATCAGATCATCATTGAAATATATCAATATTATTATAACTCCCAAACACGTTTCATTCTCTCGGAATGCTCTTTCTTCCGTACATCTGTGCATTTTATTACAGGTTGGCCCGTAGATTTTTGCACAAACTTCACATGTGCGGTTTTATAGCGACACTCAGTAGTCCAGGCGCTAGATGTTGTTGAGTATGCAAAATCCGAGTGACAGCAACTATTATCGGATTCTCATACCTGAGACACTAAATAATAACAGAACACATCTTTCCATCGGGTGTACTGATCCCTTCCTGCTACCTTCACATCCTCTCTTCAACCCTACTGTAAGCTTAGAGCGTTTAGTGTGTTTGTTCAACTCCTCGTTGAATTTAAAAACAATTATAATTGTGGTACAAGCTCTCCGAAAGATTTAATGAATTCAAATACTTTCAAAGTTTATATTATTGATAGTATGGCACTTGTTCACAAAATTCAGTTAAATAAGTTTGATAGTTCTGGTGATTTTGCCGAAGATTTCTTCAGAAAAATTATGAATTTTTTACTTTGCCCGGCGCTAAGAGAAAAGATTTGATATTTGATGAATGCGATTATATTTCTATAAAATTTTTTGAGACAAAATTACGGCGTAAAAACCCGATCATTGAAAATATCATAATTTCCAACCGTTCAATAAATATTCCTTCTGATTTTAAGGCTTTTCTTTACGATCAGTAAAAAATACTAACCCTCATAATAAATTGCAACTCGTTCGATTTCTTTGCGCTAACGCTCCAAAATATGCATAAGTAAAAGAAGACTGCGAGATGTAATATTTGTAGAGGATTCGATGATCCAACTAAATGTTTCAAGTTGAAAGGGTCTTCAATTTGTGAGGTACTTCAAATACAATCACACCATTTAGAAGCTGATTCAAGAATGTTCGTCCACATATTTCATGTAGTACTGATTCAATTTGCTCATATCATCATAATCAACGCTGTTACAGATGTATTCGTAATCATCAGTTAGAAGCAGTTTGCACCTATGTATTTTCGAAAAAAAATTATCAGCTGATGAACTGACATTTATACTGATATCTTAAAATATAGGTTTCAATTTCAATTCGATGGGAGTGATATGGACTTTAGATGCTTTGCATTTGCATTTATTAAGGGCTGCAGTACAAACATTTATATGGAAAAATGCGCATCAAACACAATTACCACCCATTGATTATGGTTCATTTGGTTACGAAAAGCTCAACGGTGACTTACGTCCACGACAAATGACGAAGCCGTCTTTACCAGAGTCATTAATTCCACCATCTCAATGTATTGCGGATTGTCGTACTATGTCTTGTAATTGTAAAAAATCAAAATTATTTTGTATTTCATTATGTAAATGCATCAATAAGAAATGTAAAAATAAAAATGAGTAATTTTCTACCTACTTTAAATACATTTATTTATAAAAGTATTCAACTTTCATTTTTTATGAATAAAAAACAATTAATACTTCTATTTTGGTTTTCTATTATTTTTGAAGAATCAGTCCTGACTTTTATCATCAAATAAAACTATAAATTATTACAAAAATAATCAGTAAAATGATAATCATGTAGGCAATACATCACCTTTACGAATAAGAGAAGAAGGGATGAAGAAATATGGACCAAGAAATTGAACAGCAAGATTCAGATTGTTATTTTTTGACCTTTTCTCCACTTAAATCCGTTGGCAGAGTTAGGTGTTCACATTATGCATACTCACTACAGTGCGATCTTCGAGTTTTTATGTTGATCTGTTTTAAATCTTTTCGGAACACTCTTTGAAACTCTGTTCGGCATTAACTCTTTATAGTTATGAAATAATTATAGATAGATATATATATATATATATATATATATATATATATATATATATATATATATATATATATATATATATATATATATATATATATATATATATATATATTCGTTTTCACGTATGCACATTTATTCTTATGCTCCCGGTAGGTTTGGATTTAGATTGCAAAATAGTGGGTTCTCTGTGTTGAAAATTCAACCAACTTGTGCCTAAGAAAACACAACTGTCTCAATTGTTAAATAAAGAAACTGTTTGTGTTCTATATAATTTTTGACAAGATATTGTGTCGGTGGTATGTAAGGAGAAAATTGTCATGTGAAGATAAAATTGTTCAGAGCTAACTCAATATCGCACAGATGGAATATAACAAATGTACTGCACCCCACACAAGAGTAAACATTTTTTGCTGTGATTGATGCAAGGCCCCGCAAAGCGGGTATTGCGTCTCTCTCACCGCAACGGAGATTGACGTTATGAAACCGAAAAGAGTTATGAAATTTTTAAATGATTTTTCAAACTTTGGATCTCACAAAATAATAGAAGCAATTGTTACTGGTAAGGATATAAAAATAGTCAGTAAGGATGAAATTATAGAACTACTAGAAACACAATTAGCTAGTCTGAGAGAGGGTTTAGTGATGAAAATAATGTTAGCTTTGAAGATGAAGTATGAAGCAAAAATTTCTTTCCGAGAAACATTCCGCTTCTCATTATTTCACCGAAGAATGATTGAGAATGTCCTGACACCCGAAAGGAACTGGAAAATAAAATAAAGCCAGGAAAAAATAAAATTGGGATATCATCAGTAAGAAATATGAAGAATGGAAATATTATGGTTTTTTAGTCAAGTGTAATGTAAGATAGAAGGACAATATGAAAGAAGGAATCAATTATGCCTTGGGGACAAAATATCGAGTAGCACAAGCGAAATTGACAAAACCTCTTGTTTCGATTGCCAATACTACTAATGACAGTCAACTAAAGAAGTCAAATCAGGACGGAAAACCAGAATGAATATATGAAAAACGAAAATGGTGATATTGAAGTGAAGGTAGTCTGAAAACCAAAACATGGAAATACAAGTTACGCAGTAGTGCTGGCATCACGTAAATTGAATATTCAATATAATAGAGGTCCTGTGTATGAGAATGCATTCTGAGATGCCTCAACTCTTTATAAAAAGTGTCGAAATATCAAAAATTGTTATGAATAAATGAGTTTGTAAAGACTTTACCAGACCCATTATAAACGTTACCTAATTTCTATATATGTAAGTATCGGGAAATTATCTATTTTATTCAAACTGTACAGCAGTCAAGTCAAAGTAATGAACAATTCAAGGTTGTTTAATACATTCATCAATATGAATATAATCGCCAATCTCTTCTAGGTTATAAACAGGATTCTGTATGAAATATTCTTTCAGTTGTCTTTGAGTGCTCTTACAGATTTTGTTCTCCATGTTCGTCGTATTTTGTTGTATAGCATAATGCCGGTTGTCTGTTTATGACTAGTTTTCAGTCTTGTTCTGGGTATGTCCAAATTTTTACTGCTGCGGATGTTATATGGCTGGCGTTCTGGTATAGTCTCAAATAATGTGATATTTGGCTCAACTCCTATAATCAATCTGATTGCAAGTTCTGATGTTACAGTTAGTACCCTATATTTTACGAATAATGGTTTACAGTGTGTTTCACCACTCACACCCTCCAAAGCTCTTATAGCTGCTTTTTGAGCAACTGAGATCTTCAAAACATGAATGTACACACCCCATATTTCCAAACCATAAACCATTCTTGAATGAAAAAGTGCCAAACAGGCCTGCAGAGCTGAATCCAATGTGATAATTTGTCTTATGCGTCTCATGGAAAATATCAATTTGGGCAGGTCGTAAGCTAATTTTCCGCACTGACTTGCCCATGTGAGCCTTGTATCCATGACAACACCAAGAAATGTATAAGTACACGATGATTCAGTTCGTTTTGAAAATGCGAACAGAGAATTTCTAGTTTTGTTCCTGTTCAAGCATAATTTGTTCGCATTGAACCATTCTGATGCTGTCCAATCGATATTTTCCATTTTCTTTTTTAATGTAGGTTATTCTTAATTTTTTATGGCTATTTTTGTATCATCTGCATATGAAATCTTCTGACACATGAGGTTATCTGGTAAGTCATCAATATATATTATGAAAAACAGAGGACCCAATATTGATCCTTGCGGTATTCCATGTTGTAGAGGACCCATTGTACTGGTTTGTCCCCTGGTTCGCACAACCTGGTAGTGATCCGTTAAAAATGATTTCACCAACGATAGTACTAAACCATTAATTCCATAGTGTTCACTTTTCATTAGGAACAAGTCCTGACACACACAGTCGAAGGCTTTTTTCAAATCATACTATCGCACCCAAACCATGCTGTGTTCTTCAAAACCCTGAATGATGAAGTCACAGAGTGCTTTCATGGCGAACGTGGTTGATTTGTCTGGTCGAAAACCAAATTGTGTCTCTGATAACACACTCTGTTGGAGTAAAAATTACATTATCTGTTCTGTCATAGCCAATACTAATATTTTTGAATAAACAGGTAGTGTGGCAATCGGTCTGTAATTGTTTGCATAGTTTGGAGGGAGGATAAAGTTTATCCACAGAGAGGAGTCAATCATAACGAATTATTGAGTCGATTTAGTTTTATCTCATTGCAGAGCAGAAGAGAAATTTTATCACTCAAATTCTTGTACAAATTACTGCACATTAGTATTGATTGTCCTCCTCCCTTGTCCACTTTGAAATTCCGTGTTCCTAGGCAAAATTCTCGTAATACAGAATTATTTTAGCTAGAGACTCCGAGGACCAACTGCCTTATGCAATCCCCCATTTGGTTCATGGAGTCTACACTGAATAGAATTGCCAGTAATTGTGACATTCACTTTGACTCCATAGAATTTAATATCAGGAGTTATGTGAACAACGAGAATTGATTAAAATGAATTGATTTAGATTGAGTTATTTGTAATATTTCATTGAATGCCATAATGTAGTTATAAGTTACTATTTTTTTTTAGATTAGATTGATCTCTTTGTTAAATCTTTTGTTTAATTATTTAGTTAAATCTTTTTTCTAATTATTTAGTTATTACTTAGTTATGTATTCAATATATATAATGTTATTATTTTCTGTAATTGGGTGTTATACCTGTTGAAAATAAAGAACTTATAATTATTATTATTATTATTAAGACTTTACACTCGTTGAAGAGATAATTAAAATTATAATGTGCGGTCCTAATAATTATTAAGCCCGCATCACATGAAATAATCGTAGTTCGAATTGCACCGATGTGAGTACGCATGATATTCCGGTTTGAAATAATAGATTATTATTAATCATTAATAGATAAATTCTGATATTGGATTTCTGTATCGAGTATTGCGACTGAATAAGTTTACCTGATCGTTAAATATAATATAATTTGTCGTTATGAATTTTGAGTGCGCTTGTGAGCGCGCTATATCCCCTGGATTTTCAAATTAGTGCTTCAGCATATCTACTGGAGTTGAAATAGAGATCCAATTCGAGGTTGCACCCAATTTCGAGTAACTTTGAAGATTTGTATTCCATCTTATAGGCGTTCTGAACAAGAAGAAAACAACCAGTTTCAAGATAAGAGAGATCATCCGTTTGAATTCCTTTGTATTATTGAACCAAAAGATATTGAATAGACATTTTAATTAGAATAATCTAGTTTCACTGTTTATATTGTAACTAAATCAGGGGAATTTATATATTCTTATATATAGCAAATTTTACAGCTAGACGTAGGGAGTAGGTTATTAAATAATTCAAATTAATGTTACAGCACAAAACATATGAACTAACTGATCTGCCTCATACTTGGACGAACCTCCAAGTTCTTGCTACACAACAATTGAAATGATGATTGTGATTTTGTTCCTCGTTTTTTTCATAATGACACATTCCGTTACATTTCAGTTCGGTGAATGAATATCAATACGTCTCCTTTCTCAGTCAGTCGAATCTGTTTTATCTCATATCTGACACCACATATCTGTTGATACCTGCACTGATCACTTTAGACGCTTCTTTTACGCCTTTAGAATGTATGTGGTTAACGCTGATTCACATTAGAACGCCATTTTCTCTATAACGTAGCTGGAGAGTTTTCCAGATAGGTAATGTTGTCTTTACGTTTCGTCGAGTTTCGTTTTCAAACAGAGTTTGAAATAATCTTGCCTTCTCTTTTTTCACAATATATTTCCTGCAGAAAGGTACTTGATTAGGTGAGAGAAAGACCTATTTCTTCAATTCATATAAGGAAAATCTGAACACTATTTCAGCTAAAGAAAAATACTTCGAGTCTGGGTTTTAGGAGGCTATAAAGACATATCTGGAATTATATGTTGTGGGAGAAGTCGGGTAATTTTTGAGCATTAAAATGACAGATCATCAACAATACTCTAATCTCCGTGCCATATGAGTTCAGGTTCGACAAGCCGATGTTCATTGATTCAGATTACAGATGAAGTTACTTGTGTATTGTATTTGAGCGTCAAACTTCAATTTCAAATTCCGTATTGAAATTGAAGTTTCGTGTGGTTCTCTCACTCCATCGGCCACGGATCTTTGTTCAATTACTGACAAACCTATTATGTTTCTCATCGAAGAAAAATACCGAGAGCGTCTTCTATAAGTACCTCTTTAAAGTCTTAAATGTTCTCTGGAAATGAAACGAAGGCAACATGAATTGGATAATCAGGAGAAATAGGTCATTGAAATCCGCTGCATTGTGGCTTTGGGAGCGCAGTGCGCTCTATAATCAGCTCTCCGAAAGGTCAATTGACAAAAAACTGAATCAACCCATTCGATATTTTTAAACTCCCGTCATGTGAAAGAGAAATGCTCGGATATATTCTCATGTTATTCTTAAGCAATACTTTATCACTGAATATGTTAATACATATCTGCCGTATTGTATTCAACTGAAATGAGGAATATTGTTGATTCTCGAATAAGTAACACATGTAGAGGATGTTGCAGAACGTACTCTTCTGGTGATCATATTTGTTCGAATCGTATTTTGAAAATTCCCGAGGTTTTGAAAAGAAAAATTCCCCATATTTGTTGAACGACTTCAAAGATCATTGAAGCGTATAATAACATATGAAAATTTTTATTCATTTATTCAGCTTTATTAGTAGTTTTTGTTTTTTATATTCAGCATTGTCTCACCAACCGAATTGTGCAAAAGTTAACATGGTTATTTGTATTTGATATTTATCAATTCCAAATTTTTCTATAGCTGTAAACCTTTTCACTTATAAGTATCCTTGTCAATTACTTAAATCTGAAAGGTCTGAATTCATAAATTAGTAAAAATCAATTTCGGAAAAAAATAGATGAATTTTACTTATAAATAGATATATATATATATATATATATATATATATATATATATATATATATATATATATATATATATATATATATAATAAATATATATATATATATATATATATATATATATATAATAAATATATATATATATATATATATATATATATATATATATATATATATATATATATATATATATATATATATATATATAAACAGAATATCACATGGAAAATAATTTATGAAGAAATTGGTGGAAAAAAATGGGGCGCAAGGGGTGATTTACCATCTGCAGAAAATCTTAACAAATTCTTTACAACTGTTGCAGGTTCCATTAATGAAAATATACCAGAAGCTAGAAATGTATCAGTAGCTACTTGAAAACCAAACGTGACTACACGTCTTCATTTTTCAATCATTTCATCCAAGAAGATGTTCGTAAATGTATTCAAAAATCTCACCAAAAACCACACAAGACATATCTGAAATGAATGCTGTATTAGTCAAGAATATTATGAATTATATAGCAGAACATTAACTGGCATTATAAATACATCATTTGAGCAAGGTATATTTCCAGATATAATGAAAATGGCAATTATTTTTCCAGTAATGGAAAAAAGGAGACCCAATGAACCCAAACAATTACAGACCGATTGCCACACTACCTGTTTTTTCAAAAATATTAGTATTGGCTATGACAGAACAGATAATGTAATTTTTACTCCAACAGAGTGTGTTATCAGAGACACAATTTGGTTTTCGACCAGACAAATCAACCACGTTCGCCATGAAAGCTTTCTGTGATTTCATCATTCAGGGTTTTGAAGAACACAGCATGGTTTGGGTGCGATAGTATGATTTGAAAAATGCCTTCGACTGTGTGTGTCAGGACTTGTTCCTAATGAAAAGTGAACACTATGGAATTAATGGTTTAGTACTATCGTTGGTGAAATCATTTTTAACGGATCACCACTGTATGAAAAGCCAATACTATGGCTTCCGAAAGATGCTCCTCATTAGATCAATTGATTGATATTATTCGAAGCAACACCTGAGGTTATATTGAAAGTTATGAGAAATATGAAGAAAACATGATCCTGGGATATATAGATTTTTAGTTTGCTTATTGAAAGAGTGCATATTTGTAGTTCCACTACCTACTAGGTTTGTGGCGATGTATTCCTGCCTACAAAAAAAAGGCACTAGTGATTGAGGCCATTATCGTCCTATCTCTCATTTGCCTTTGATTGATGATTGTGCGAGTTCCGTTGAAGGCGACATTGAATCTATTGTTGAAGTATCGAATGAAACTGAGGAAGAGGAAGTAGCTCGCATCGGTCGATCTGGTCTTTATGGTTTCGAAGAAAGGTTTTCAACTTGTTTCTGTTTCTCTTATGGATTTCATATGTTCGTTGTATCAAGATATGATATCATTGAAAAATACCGAGGAATGATTCACGAATTATGGCCTCTGTTCTGTTCATCAAAAATTCCAGGAGCTCTTATTTGCTTCCAAAGATACGATCGACCAATGAAAGAGGAAGTAGCTCATATCAGTCGATCTGAGTGAATCGTTTCATTCAATTTATTCTTTCAGTAACATTGTGTCTTTATGGTTTCGAAGAAAGGTTTTCAACTTGTTTCTGTTTCTCTTATGGATTTCATATGTTCGTTGTATCAATATATGATATCATTGAAAAATACCGAGGAATCATTCACGAATTATGGCCTCTGTTCTGTTCATCAAAAATTCCAGGAGCTCTTATTTGCTTCCAAAGATACGATCAGCCAATGAAGAGGAAGTAGCTCATATCAGTCGATCTGAGTGAATAGTTTCATTCAATTTATTCTTTCAGTGACATTGTGTCTTTATGGGTTTCGAAGAAAGGTTTTCAACTTTTTTCTGTTTTTCTTATGGATTTCATATGTTCGTTGTATCAAGATATGATATCATTGAAAAATACCGAGGAATGATTCACGAATTATTGCCTCTGTTCTGTTAATCAAAAATTCCAGGAGCTCTCATTTGCCTCCAAAGATACGATCCACCAAAGAAAGAGGAAGTAGCTCATATCAGTGGATCAGAGTGAATCGTTTCATTCAATTTATTCTTTCAGTAACATTGTGTCTATATGGGTTCCGAAAAAAGGTTTTCAAATTGTTTCTGTTTTACTTATGGGTTTCATATGTTCGATGTATCAAGATATGATATCATTGAAAATTACCGAGAGATGATTCACGAATTATGGCCTCTGTTCTGTTCTTCAAAAATTTCAGGAGCTCTTATTTGCCTCCAAAGATACGATCGACCAATGAAATTGTTTGGCTCCTAGCCTTCAATATTGATGGAACCTGATATGGAGCAGTTATTGAGAAGAAATGCTTTAGGCGTAGGAATGCTTCAGGCCTTGCGCAACCCACTTTGCTCATTCTGATAATATAGCACCCTGCGGAATATTGATCTGTAGATATTCGCAGGGGCGACCAGAGTATTTTTGAAGCAGAAGCAGGCTTGGGGGTTGTGGATTCTTATGGTTGTCTCTCGGACTCCTAGCTGTAGCCTCTCTTCCAGAAAATATGAAATCATAACCACTCACTACTCCGTGCTGTTTTATAATTGGAAGAGTCAGCAATAACTGCAAATCTGAATAAAATAATATATAAATGAACATATTATAATAAGTATAATATAATAATGAATAAAAATAAATATATACATTTTCCAAGATTCACGAATCCTTCGTAGGTCAATACTGACACTATTCATTGAAATATCGAAATATTTCAAATAGAACTCTCGACGAGCTGTCTACATGAATGTTGCCAATGAAAACATTCAACCTATGTACCAAAGCAAACAAAACAATGAAACCTATTACGTGGGAATGTTAATTGGTTACATGGGTTTCACGGCTTCAAAAAATCAAAGTTTTTTTGACTTTTTAGAATCTATAACATCTCTAGAAGATTTTCCGGAAATTTCAAGTTAAACCGAGGATATTGATCAGAGAGGTCTGACTCGGAGATACAGATTTTTGAAGTCTCGCGTTCAAGGCTACCTGAGCTTTGCTTACCGCAAGTATAAAAGAGCAGCTTCTCGCCTATTGTTCATCCGTCCTTAGAAACTGGTTATAATTGAATAATAATTGTATAATAATAAGTGAATTCTGAAGTTGTAAGTGTCCATAGTAAATCATATACGAAAATGCATAATGTTTCAAAATCTCACTTAGTGGACGGTGCTCGTAGAAAAGATCGACCCAAGAAACGGAGACAGTCGTCCAATCCAAAAAATCCCGAGCAGCATGATGATTCTTTCACGAGCATATCGGCAATGAAATTGTAAGGTGAAATTAAAGAGCATTTAAAAGAAATTTTTTTTTCAACATCTTCGTGTTAGAGAAAGAAGAAATAATGTGTTGGACATATGCAGAAGAGGATGGGCACCCGTTTACGGGACTTAGTTAAGAAAACAGTTGAGGAAAAAATTGTAAATGGTAACAAGAAACTTTTAATGACTGAGACTGAATTCTGGCTTAACTCTTGGTGTAACATAATTAAATGCTAGCAACGCATATCTCGCTATTCACTACAGAAAAGTTCTCATCAAATTTAAATCTTGCAATAACCACATTTGGTTCAACAAGGGGTATCTTAAAAAAACTAACACCAAAATATATGAAGATTTCCTGCAACTACAACTGTATGGAATCAAAATCAGCCGTAAAAGTATCATATAAATTTTGGTTAGAAAAGAAGATAATTAGAAAGAGAAAAAAAAGAAAAGAAAAATATTACCGACAACGGTAAAACTTAGGACTACAATTTAAAATCTTTCATAGTGAATTATCATACAGAGAGCACGTAATAGAATTTGACACCCTAGATAATAACATAAGGAAGGAAGTGAGAAATATATGTCATTTACAATATGAAAGTCAATGCAACAAGCTCAAACACGTAATTAATGCACGTAAGTCTTTTGCATTATCCACTTAAAGTGACACTGAAAATATTTTTTCTCGCTTTCATACTAGAGTAAAAATTGAACAGATACTACTTTTGAAGAAGACGAGTTAAATTTACCTAATAAAGGACTTAAATATTGTCTCAACTCCATCTGTAGTAAAAATGATAAAAACCTTTAAGCGATCAACATCGAATTGGCTTCAAATTCAACATCTATGAACAATTTAAACTTAGAAAAAACTATATGTGCCAATATGATATCGAAACCTCAAATTTCAAAAAATTTAATGAATTTAATACCATCAAAAAACTTAATCAGTCTTGAAGATGAGCCCATGCTCGAAACATGTTGACTATTTGATATTGTTTAATGAAATCGTGAAACATTAAGCCAAGTATTTAATTTAATAAAAAACGTTTTCTGGCAAAGGTAAACTGACGAGCAAATTGATTGATAAACTAACTATTTATTATGGTTTAGCAATCAGAAGAAACTATGACTCAGTAGAAAAAAATTGAAGACACTATTTGGTGTACGGTTTATCACCATAGCTTGTCAGATGAAAAACCTCATCACGAAAATTGTCCGAAAGGTTCAGACTGCTGGTGTGCCTGGCTGCGAGCATCAGCAACCAACACTCTTTCACCGTTCTAACACGATTATACACCATTACCAGATGATGTTTTGACTGCAATGAAACCTACTTACGAAAATCTGTGTAAGAATGTGCTTTTGGAGCGATATATTGGTGGGTTCACAAAAAATAGCAACGAAAGTTACAACTAGTTGATCACAAAAATTACTCCAAAAATACTTGCAGCTAGTTCCAAGATCGTTGATACTGCTGTATTGACTGCTGCTTGCATTTTTAATGAAGAAGCATTATCATTTTTATTATTCATACACTGTATGGACTTGAAACAAGTTCCCACGAATATGCCCGAAAAATATGAAATTTGAGAAAAAATCTGCGAACGAAACTAGTGAAGCCAGGATTCGTCATAGACAGGAACAAAAAGATGCCGAGGACATTGCAGCTACAGCAGGTTCATTACTTCAAGGCACTGGAATCGACGATTCAATGAAAGTCAAAAAAAAATTTTCTTTTCCTGTGTTATGGTCACTCAAAACTATAAACGTGTTTTTCTCAAAACTATGTTCTCAAAACAGGTTGTCAGGATTTCTCGAAGACCACTACACCTATCTCGATGAAATTTGAAACAGTCCTCCGAGATACAATTTACGAGGACATGAACGAAGAAATTTTTTTCAAATACAACTATTTTTGTGGAAAATCCGATATCCAACATCCAATTTTTATTTTTTTTTCCTTTTTGTCCAATTTCTAGTTCGAAACCTTACCTTAAACACTTATTTTTTTACTTCAGTTGATCCTGCTAGGAGTTCTGCTGTCTGCGAATCACATTTTTCCGGAGGCTCGCCATGAATGACATCACAATGGCAGAGTATTTGATATTTTTTTCGAAAATTTCCAGAAATTGTTCACTAAAGTCGTATCTTTAAGATAACAGAGAATTTGAATCGAATATTTCATTTATTATATGAAAACAAATCTTGAAAATACGCCGTTTGTACCCGGATGAAACCCCTGTAACCCCTTAAGTGCTTTTTGAAAAATCACAGAACCTGTTGAATGGAAATACCATACAATTGTTTCATCCCTATAAAGGATCTCCACTGATATGTATCCAAACAATCGAGTTATGATGAGTTTTCAAAAGCCTCCAGGTCGTTTATTCAGAATGAGGAGGACGTTCATTTGTGAACTTATCAGGTGAGCTCCCTTTATCGAAGAAACAACATAAACTGTCCCAAGCATTCTAGATCGCTTTCTTTTACCAAGATCAGTGAGAGTACACGTACGTATCTCACATAAGTTCTGTCACGAGATTGCGATCTGCTATACCGGGAGAGTTTATTTCAATTCTTCAATAGCGTGAGCACACGTGAGTAGTTTTTTTGATTAGATTTCGCCTCATTTTGAAGAGATAGCGTTGGTGCATAGGAACTTGACTACTTGGATGCATGGCACGGAAGATTCCAATAATATGAAACAGCGGTCTTTGGTATTTACAAAAAAGTCGATGCTTTTCGGAAAGCACTTCCTACTCACTTTCGAGAGTGATGGGTCTCTGCTTTCATGGCCAATATTTGTATGGGTATCCCTAAGCATTGTATTGAAAATATCTCTAATTTCGATAAAATTCGTCATATCAACAAACGATTAAAGAATCGTAGATCTTGTAATTATATATATAGGTATATATTTATATATATATATATATATATATATATATATATATATATATATATATATATATATATATATATATATATATATATATATATATATATATATATATATATATATATATATATATATATATATATATATATATATATATATATATATATATATTGACTTGTCATTAAAAAATTAGAGAAATAGAAAAACAAGAACGAAAAATTCTCAGAAAGATTTACGGGCCAATCAATAGAAACGGCATTTGGATGAAAAGACCTCAGAGTGAACTGTATCAAAAGACAATACGATAACGGAAGAAATCAGAAAACGACGAGCAAAATTCTAGGCACATGTCTACGGAATGAAAAAGTCCAGAATACCGAAGAAACTACTCGATATAAATATGAATAGTAAATGCGGAACAGAGTGGCTAAAAGAAGTCCAGAAGGATTTACAACAGATCAATATAAAAAATCTCGAAGATCGCACTGAATATCGCTATAAAATCGCACATGTGAAGTTGATCAAAAGTCAAATCGTCAACCTGGAGTAAAATGGATAGATGAACGGAAGAACGAGCATTCAGAGAAGATGAAGCGTTTAAGGGGGCAAAAAAGATGAAGCAAAAGTCCTAATAATTGCGAATTCAAGCTCAGTCGCTCTCCTCATGGGGAAAAATCATAATAATAATATATATATATATATATATATATATATATATATATATATATATATATATATATATATATATATATATATATATATATATATATATATATATATATATATATATATATATATATATATATATATATATATATATATATATATATATATATATATATATAAGGAAATCAAATTTTTTGTGCTTATGGCACTGAATGAAATATTTGAGAAAATAAATATATTCAAGAAAATTTAAATATGTTCATTTTAAATTTAAGAACGAAACATATATGTCTCGCACTTCCATCAGGTGTGGCATCGATTTCAATATTTCTCTAACATTTATCCCTCGAAGGATAATGGAGGCATTACATCGTACACGTTCACATATCTAGCTCTACTATAACATCCTCTTGATTAATTTGAATTTTTCAAATGAATGTTCTAGTGTTCATTTTCTTATATATATATATATATATATATATATATATATATATATATATATATATATATATATATATATATATATATATATATATATATATATATATATATATATATATATATATATATATATATATTTCAAAGAATCAGCAGAAGTAAATTTCCAGAGATGAGCGATGAACGGTTAGCGGAAAACTCGATTGTGAAATAATTTAAAGGAAAATTCCATGAAACCGCATCTACTTCAGCACAACAGCAGCGATTGAAGGAATTCGCATTTCCATGCTCGGAGAGTACTCTCGATGAGTCAATAAAGTGGCTAGGAGTTATTTGATCTACAAACCGACCAAGAGTTCATCTTCAAGAAATATTATATCTATGAAAACAAAAGCACAATGTATAGAAATCTATATTTTTGAATCATAACCTACAGCGATATTTTGAAATTATTAAGTAGAGACATCTATGACTAAACACAGGCACTATTCATACTTCGCTGAAGGAAGGAAACTGTAATACAGGTCTCTGAACTCCGAAAGTTGATGAATAGAGAATCTGGGTCATACGTTGTGCTGCCATCTCGTCCGATAATGAAAAACCGTGATGAGTAAGAAGAAAATTTTCAGTAGACTTAAGAACTCAGAATAGAATCAAAAATTGTATAACAATGTTACTCGATAATCAGGTGTCATCGTATATTTAAGAGCCATTTAATATTTTTTATACTTATATAAATGAATACTAGAGTATTCATTCAAAAAATTCATATCAATCAAACAAATGTTACAGTAGACTTTGAAGTTTACGTGAATATGTACCTATGTAACGATGCCTCCATTTATAACTGTGTATAAGGTATGCTTACATATCTAATATATAAAATTCTCGTGTCACGATGTGCGTGATTGAACTCATCCGAAACGGCTCGACCGATTTTGGTTACCGAATTTTAAGGGTGGTCCACCCCTAAATTCTTCTTTTTTGTAAAAATTTTTTGTTTTTAATTTTTTATGATACAGCATACAAAACTATATACAACCCTAAATTTTCACCCCTGTGCGATAAACCCCTAAATTTGATTCATTAATTGAAAACTTTAACTTTTTCTGCAAGAATAATTTTTTATTATGTCATGACTTAGAATAAAAAAATTTCATATTACTCTCAGTTTTCACTATTATACGATCAACCCCTATTTTTCAATTGCAATTTTTATTTTTTCATTCTATTTACAGATCCGCAGTAGGGTTGCAAGATGGCAATCGAATATAATAATTGTGGTACGATAAATTCTTATTCAGAAATTATAATTTCAATTTCCTCTAATTATGATTTCCTCCTCAATCCAATTTGATCTCCCGACCTCGAGGGTCGATAACTCTTCACTCATCCAGTGGTGATGGCTCACTTATTCACTATACATTTTTCAGCCTTTTTTTTAGTTTTATTTGTGTATCAATCGTAGCATTGATTGCTACACGTATTATTTCAGTTTTTCATCATATATATATATATATATATATATATATATATATATATATATATATATATATATATATATATATATATATATATATATATATATATATATAATAGAAAATATGTATTTGGTATAGCAGTCTTCAGGTTGAAATAAGCGTACTATTTTATTTTTATATCAAGCTTTCGAGAATAATATTTATGTCTTGAACAGGAGCAACTAGAAAATTGGAAGTGAGAATGTCAAATATACACAGATATGTGGTAACTTACGAACTGAGGTTGTATTAAAAAGATGTTGAAATTTACTGAAAAATCATATAAAAAATACTCAAAGTAAACAAAACGCACAACATGTAGAAATGGAGTATTAAAAATTATTTAGACAAAGTTTTAGTAGACACTGAAAACAAAGAATGACACTAATAGGTTGAGTTTCCATCATAGAAGAATCGTGAAATACGCGATGTCTCTATCATTCACAGAACCACACATGGCCAGTACCAACCCACTCACACATCTACAAACACAACAAGTCAAACTGAGTGACATGTTTAACATGGTTCTGTGAATGATAGAGACATCGCGTATTTCACGATTCTTCTATGATGGAAGCTTAATCTATAAGAGTCATTCTTTGTTTTCAGTTTCTACTAAAACTTTGTCTGAATAATTTTTGCTGCTCAATCCCTACATGTTGTGCGTTTTATTTATTTTGAGTATCTTTTATATGATTTTTCAGAAAATTTCAACATCTTTTTCGTAAGACAACCTCAGTTCGTAAGTTACCACATATCTGTGTATATTTGACATTTTCTCACTTTCAATTTTCTAGTTGCTCCTGATGAAGAGATGAATATAATTCTCGAAAGCTTGAGATAAAAAGAAAATAGTACACTTATTTCAACCTGAAGACTGCTATCCCAAATACATATTTTCTATTAGTATATTATCAAACCAGTCAAAATATATTTGTTATTTGTATATAAATATATATATTATATATATATATAAATATATATATATATATATATATATATATATATATATATATATATATATATATATATATATTATATATATATATATATATATATATATATATATATATATATATATATATATATATACATGACTGAGATTGAATTCTCGCTTAACTCTTAATGAAACATAATTAAATATTAAATTGAAATGAATTTTTGGCTAAATGTTTCACGATTATATTTAACAATATGAATTTGTCAACATGTTTCGACCGTGAGCTCATTTTCAAGACTAAAATACAGTAAGGAACGAACAACAAATTCAGATTTGTACAATGGATGTAAGGAGGAGGGATAATTGAAAATCTAACTGTTCATTCACGATGACTTCTTTTTTCTTCCAAGAACAGCATATTTCAATTGCCTCTAAAAGGTCTAAACGTTTCTCTTTATTACCTGCGTGTAAGCACATGGTTTTCTCAATGTCTATAAAATGGTTAGAATTAATACAATGTTCTGAGAAACTTTTTACAATGTTAATGAAACTGAATTCTCAGAACATTTTATCAACTCTAACCACTTTATAGACTTTGAGAAAACCAAGTGCTTACACGCAGGTAATAAAGTAAAATGTTTAGTCCTTTTAGGGACAATTGAAATATGCAGTTCTTGGAAGAAAGAAGAACACATCGTTAATGAACACTTAGATTTTCAATTATCCCCCCTCCTTACATCCATTGTATAAATGTAAATATGTTCTACGTTCCTTACTGTATTTTAGTCTTGAAAATGAGCTCACGCTCGAAACATGTTGACAAATTCATATTGTTGAATATAATCATGAAACATTAAGCCAATAGTTTAATTTAATTTAACATTTATATATATATATATATGATCAATACTGGGACTCTTCATCAAAATATCTTATCAATTAATATTAAGTGCAATCGAAAAAACTATTGAACTTATTGAACGGAAATGCCATACAATTGTTTCATCCATACTAAGAATCTTCAGTGATATTCATCCAAACAATCAATTTTCAATTATTTCTCAAACGCGTCCAGGTCCTATCTTCAGAATCAGGAGAACATTCTTTGTGAACTCAGCACGTGAGCTCCCTCTATGGAAGAAATTACATTAATTCTTTGGAGCATTCTTGTTTTCTTTCTCGTAACAAGATCAGGGAGAGCCAATTCAATTTTGAGAAAAGATTGATGAAAGCATTCAGTAGAAAAATTTTGATGCCAATGTCGATATATATTGCAACACCATTTCTCCAAGGACGAAGAATCGAGAAGTTGTCTTCATCAACGAACCATTCCACTCTTTCTCATAGAATTCAATCAAGATAGATATAAACAAGAGAAATCAAAGTTCTATCGGCAGTTATTGAAACCAAATTGGTTATCATTCTGGAATTCAATTCAGAAAATTGTATTCACGTTTTCATCGAGCTAAGCAATCATTGTAGTTGTATGAAATTCTAGTAGTTATTAAGGTACTAAAACGAAAGGCACTATCGAATTTCCATGAAACAACAATAAATCTGAATTATTCCAATTTGAATTATTGAATCTTTTTGCAGGAAAACCTTTTTCATTCTGAGCTTCCAGCAAAGCGAATGAGGGACCATAAATAATATTTGAGTAAGCAAGGGATATCTCTGATGTAAACCTCTTCCGATCGTGAAATATTATTCACGTTCTCCCGTCATATAAAAACCTTGATAAGCCTCATCTGTTTCTGCTACCAAAAATGGCGTTATATAGTTATCATTCTGAATTGTTCGAGTGTTGAAAGGTGATCAACTACATATTTCTGTATTCTTTCATCACATTCAATACGTAATTAAAATGAATTACTCTTCGAATGTAGTATAATCCTGAGAAGTTTTTTTGTGGTTACATCAGAGAATCTTAGCTATATTTCACGTTTAAGGCAATCAGAAGTTTTTTCGGTTTGTAGGTACTGAAAATACTAATATTCGGAAGATATTCTTCACTGAATGTAAAATTTTCGTCTATTACACTCAATCCAGAGCCAAGGACCTGAGCACTTATGGCTGAGGAACAGAATGAATCACCATGAATAAATTCAATAGTTTTCTGAAAAATTATTGTCGAAATATTATTCTGATATCTATCCCTAAATTGTAATTCGAAAATCGATATTCATTAGATTATGATATTTGTCGTAAAATTTTCGAGCATTCATCTAGGGCCATATGATAAATGTCAACATGGAAATTTTTTCAATGAAAACATAGTCGTGTAAACAATGCTATTGTTATGAATGATATTTCCAGAATTTCATTCATCGAAAAGCAATGATTTCAGTAGCAAAATAAGCTCAACACATATTCTCCTTCAAAATCAGTTATTCAAATATGACCAACATTAATATTTGAACTATGTATTATTCCATCTGAACATATTCAATATCGCCATTGAAATTCAACTGAACATAAGTTAGATTCGGATATAGTAAGCATCCTTTGAATAACATTTTGAAATGTTTAACATCACTTCATGATGCCAACGAACAAGAACCATGGAAGCACTACTCTCTAGACCCTAAAACTTTAGTTTTAGGTATGTTTGTGTAAGGTTTATTATGGGGATCAATTTTTGAGATAGCAATTTTTTTTTCTAATTCGATAATGTTTGATATCAACACTTTGAAAATTGATATTCGAAACGGAATGACATTCATTTGCAAACCTCTCCATTTCAGTAAGGTAATTTCTGCTTCAATTTCGTTTATTTATCAATTCAACAAACAAACATTAGTGTACATTTTCATTCCTAAAAATTTGTTGTCAAGCAATCACCCATTTGTAAAAAGTCAAAAGTAGGTTTCTCTTTCCATCTTGAATATGCAACCTTGTTGTTTCAGGAGATGGGTTATGTCTACGATTGCAATTCATCACCTGGATCTCCTTCTTCGAATTCACATTTTCTGGGATTCTCTTTTAAAAGGCCTTCTCCTGACAGGCCAACACCTCATTTATCCTCACTTCGAAGGCCTTCATCTATCCTCCTCAACCTTCAAAATGATCACGAAGAGTGGTTGCTGAAATGTGAGAGGTTTGATTAGCAGGGTATGCAGTCATTTCTCCTGCTTTAATTGCTAGTCATGCTATTCGTGGATCTTGGGTAAATCATTTGGCTTGGTTACGTTTGTGAATATACTTTAGCAATGCTGAGATCATGAAACTAGCGGGAAAGCTATAACACAGAATGTGGGGCATATGCCTACTATAACACTTCCGCCACATTTTCACATTCTGCATTAAATCACAAAAATACAACACGAAATAATGTCAAATTGTATAAACTGATATATAAATGAATTGTAAAGGAAATATTACAGTAGATGTGTTGTGTATACCTACTAAAACCATTGTGCTACGGAAACCGTTTATCACTGCTTGAAAAGATATGAATGGAAGCAGCTCTAGATAAACTAATATGAAATCGGTATTATTTGAGACAAAAAATATGGGTAATAAGGACAACACGATAAATGCCAGCGCTCATTTACAGCTGCTAAATATTTTCGAGATGCATGTTAACTTTCCTCAAAATCGAATTTGCCCCACTTTCTCATATAGATTAACCATCTCGAAGGGTTCTTCAACAAACAGCAAGTTTAAATGATATCAAATCAAGAACCTATATCAATAAAAAATCAAAATGTTCTGCAGAATAAGATTTCCACTATATGTGAAGGATGAAACTAATGTGAAAAGTTTGATTATTCTCAAGTCACGTACCTTCTTATTGAATATCAAGTTCTTTTTCTGAATAAACAGACCCAAAACCTCTATTATCATCATCCTCCGACGGAATATTTTGAAAAGGGCAACGAAATTCATCCGCTTGATTGCTTCGTGTTTTATATTAGTTTCGACATCAATATCTGCTGTGGTGAAAGACACCACAATCATCTTCACATATTCATATATATTTCTGTGATTCAGTGATATTTGGTGATGGAAGTCGAAGTCTGAATTGTTAATATTGGTCCAAAAAAGGATTGTTAGCAACGATTCTCAAGTTTTCAATAGATAACTTACACATTTTCTGTGATTTAACAACCACATTTTCACTTATACATGACTGACTAAGGCCAATTTAAGAGTTATGAATTCGACTAGAAATCTAAATTCTATATATCTAATCTAAATATAAAGTGAATATATAAGATATATATATATATATATATATATATATATATATATATATATATATATATATATATATATATATATATATATATATATATATATATATATATATATATATATATAAAATATGAAATATTTAAGAAAATGAACACTATATTTGAAAAATTGAAATTAATCAAGAGAATGTTCTAGCTCTGCTATAACATTCTCTCGATTAATTTCAATTTTTCAAATGAATGTTGTAGTGTTCATTTTCTTAAATATATATATATATATATATATATATATATATATATATATATATATATATATATATATATATATATATATATTTGAAATATGAAAGTTTTTAGCAATAACAGGCTTTTTGATATGAAAAAGTTTTTTTTTGTTGACGTTTCGTTCTTATATTACAACTTTTATATTAAACAGGCAATAAATCAATTTCGAATATATATATATATATATATATATATATATATATATATATATATATATATATATATATATATATATATATATATATATATATATATATATATATATATATATATATATATATATATATATATATATATATATATATTGAATCAAATAACGTTTTCAATTGGTTCGTGCGGAATGTAATAAACGAACTCTAAAATGAATGAAACAGAGTTACCGGAAATACGAATGTAGAGTTATTGAAAAATAGTCATCAAGTCATGCTCCATAAGAAAATATTTCATTAAAAATTTACATCGGAATTTCTATCAAACTCCATTATATTTTGTACGTACGTATATCTCGTAAAATAATGAACCGAATGAAATATTCAACAGCGTTTTCGAATACTGTATTGAAAATTGAGGCAGTGGAAATAATATTCCTCTTGCATTGATGATCCTTCCTTCAACAGATATTTCTACTTTATAAGAATTTCGATGGAAAGTAGGTTGAATAAATTATGCATATTCAAACGAACCTATGTCAATCTGAAATGAATCTCATATGACAAACAAGGTACAAATACAAGAAGTTTCCGACTACTTATATGTTATGGCTGACCTCCGTTGTTTTGTCGGGAGAACACCCGACTATGGTGAGTTAGGATTCGGGTTCAAGCCCTGGTGAAGGCATGGGTGTATGTGTTTGTCTATGATTCAAGTAGTTGCATGATGATAACTGTTAGGCAGTCTGCAATAATTACAAACCTATTGGCCGTACACACCGGAGTTAAACTGTAGGTCCATTGAATTAAAAAAATGAATATTATATTATTCATTCTCATTCTACAACCTGATCGAAGACTTTTAGGTAAATTTTTGGGTATGATCATTCTATGGACTAGAAGAAGTAAATTTGATGATAACCTTCCCCAGTTAAAATAGAGAATGAACACAAAAATCAGTCCAAAAATTAATAATGAATTTCTATCACTATCAGTCATTTATTTTTTAAACAAATATTTGATGTGAAGTTGTTACACATTTATTTATCGAAAATGGAAATAATAACTGTGGAAATGTCTGAAAATTGATAGAATTATCACTATAATAATGATAATCAATTTTCCACTTCGAAAATTTGCTAAACCTGTCGTGTAATTAAAATTTCTCGGATATGCCACTGACCTCTTGTTTATTTCATGTAATTCATGAACATATCCAATTACTCTGACTGGTTCAAGAGCTTTTAGTGCTCAGCTGCTGAACAAGATGGCTGACATTGAATGAATAAACTATTTCCATGTTCGGGTGATTCAAGTAACTATTACACAAGATATATCATATAATATATCATGTATAATAATAGCTACACAATTATATATCACAATACTTTAATAAACACGTTTTTTACATTGGAAATACAATATAAGGCAAACATAAAATAAGGAAAAACAAATACTTGTCATTGAGAAATTTCATTGAGAAATTGAGTCCGGTGAATGATGAATTGAAAAAAGTCGTAATCCAAATTTTTTCTGCTGCTTCTACCAACTTCACCGGAGTTCGAAAAAACAGCTAAGCTAGCGCCACAAAAATTGTTTCCAGCTAAATCGCGGTAAATTTCAAACCGGTGTATTTAAGATTGACTATGCGTATCGGCTTCGAAAGGAAGATGGAGACAATTTGCAATTCTTTGTGAGAGACGGCGTTATCGTCTCATTTTTCGGAACGTGTACAACAAGAAAATCCATCAACATTGTGGTTCAATTATTTGATTCAATTCAATTAACAGAAAATAATATTCAATGATAATATGAAAACTTTTTCCAGCCAATTATATTTCGACATTTAATGGTAACGCATGTTTTTGGAAATATAGCTTCTTATGCAGTTCAGTGGCTGGCCAAACATATTTGGTATGTTCGAAGCCTGGCCAATTTATTAAATCAACCAGGAAACGTTTGATGAGAGTTTCTGACGATTCATGAAGAAATCAATGGAGTCAATATATGGAGACAAAAAATTTGATTTACTGAAAAATATGGCTTCGATACAAAAACATGGAATCGAAAGCGAATAATTCAGAGAACGTGTCAGTTATGGCATATTCGATATTGGCAGTTTTTATTGAATGGGAACCTACTACTTTCATTCCGTTTGAAGAAGTTATTCCAAAAGAATGATATTTTTTTTATCTATAACAGGAGAATAAATTTTTTCTCTTCAAGTTAGGAAAATATAATATGAGTACGAAATATTGTATCATATATTACATAATATATACATTACATATATATATATATATATATATATATATATATATATATATATATATATATATATATATATATATATATATATATATATATATACTAGCTGACCCGGCGAACTTTGTACGCCAATTTATTCTTCCCTTAATATTTTTCGAAAAGCCGGAAAGACATGTTCTTCTATTTGTGCTACACTATCTTGTCTTAAGTATTAATTCCGTGTGGAGCCAGGGACTCGCTCACTTATGAAGGGAATGCAATACTTACTGTTACTTCAAATTAGCGGAGTTATCAAACGTTTGGTGTATTGAAACTGATTAACCTGTCCGTTCTATAGTTGAACGGCATTTTCTTAATTTCGTAGCAAGTACTTGTCCCATATATCTCATCGTTAATTATATGATGTATTTGCTGGATATAAGTCAAAACATTTTCAGAATTCAGTCCATTCCCGGAAACCAATGAATATAGTTGCTCCGGTGACTGTACCAATAGCATCTATTCGAATTGACTCTTCGCACCATATTTTGTCGCATCATTGGAAGTATTCTCTTATCAATATCAATTGAACTTTGCCTTGCAATATTGACGCACAACGTTCATTGGTCCAATAGCAACGATTTGCTGTGAAATGTAATCTATTTCGGAATTATATTTGAATGCAGGTCCATAGAAGTTAAACTCAACCTTTTCATATTGTTAATTTCGATTTCATCGATTCGTTAAACTTCATTCCGACCTTCTCGTTGCTCGTCAGTTTGACTTGCTCTTTTATGTCTTTGACTTGCTGCATTGCGACTTTAGCGACTCAAGTTATGTCACAACAAAACAAAAATAATGAAATCGGTTCATCCGTTCACGCATGATGGCGTGAACAAGGGAAGTAGTATCTATTTGATGTAGTAGTATCAACTTTGATAGTATCTACTTGATGATTTCAGTTTTAGGTTAGTTGCAAGGCATTATCTGAAAAGTCTTGGTCATCCGTAATTCTGATAAGGGTATTCGAACTACCAACGTCCATTCCCTCATCCTTAATTTTGCCTCTAATTTTTTCAAGAGATTCTGGTAATTCTTTTCTTTGCAATTATTTGAACATATGTATTAATATGAATAGTAATATAATTAATAATGTTAAAATAATGATATTAATGCAATAATATGAAGGCTGAGGAGAAGTTATTTGATATCGTAAGTGAATTTTGTTGTTTCTATATGAGGTGTGGATATACCATATGTGCAAATCCAGAGTTTCACATCATCATCACATCATCACATCAATTTTTCAAATGGCATTTTCTCTAAGGTGGGCGTTCAGTTTTCTGCTGAGTGATCTGAGCTGATGTGGTCACAAGAGGAGAATTTCAGAAGTGATAAGTATCTCATTTATCCGAGGTTTCAAAAATATCGGGTAGATGGCTTGTTCCTTTTTTAGAACATTAATCCTTAGAATTGACTGCGCTGCAGATACGTATAAAACTCATATGGGGTTGTTGTTTGATATGTATTTTCTTTCATTCTGATGCAATTAACTTTTTCAGCACGTAATGCATCTCTAGTTGTTGTTATCTCATTCATTTACTGAACCCATCATGTCAAAAACATTATCAAATTGTATCGGGAGTTACTCGTGCCTATGCTGTTTTAATTTCAATGGGATCCAGAAAATTAACAGCAAATGACGTCAATTTTTCAATTTACTCTTTTCTCTCTCAAATCTTTCGATAATGCGTTTCAAAAGTCTCAATTATACATTGACTAATAGGCTGAATAGTTGATGTGGTGTTTTGTGGTAATAATACCAGTTTGATGTTAGTTAAATTTCTAATTTGTGGGTGAGCTGGACAATTGTCGATAAATAAAATAATCTTCCTTTCGTTTCCTCTTTGCTCAGAGTCTCATTTCCGTAAAACATTATCAATGGTGTTGCCTTTGTAATCAATTGGCAGAGTTTTTATACTCTCGAAACACCTTGGGTTTTTTGCATTGCCTATAACAAGCAAGTTTCTTTTTTTGTCTCTCATAATTGAAGTAACACGCATGTTGAATTCATGTTTTCAAAGTTTGCCGTCCGCACACTATCGTACTTTGAATATTCGTGCTCTTTCTGGAGTCAACTTAAGAAATGATCCCGTTCCGTCAACATTCCATATTTGACTGTTGGCATACCCTTGGTTCAATTTTGGTAACACTGTTCTCAATCAATTGTCACAGTCATTTTGCGGCATACTAGCGGCTTGTTAACAAACTCTATTGACCACTATATTATGAGGTTGTCGGAATCTGTAAATCTAGCTATCTGAAAATTCAAAAATTGTCTTCTGTTTTGTCTGAGCTGTCTGGCAAAATGATCAACTTTTCTGGCAAAAGATGACCGCTTTTAGTTCCGCAAGCTTTAAACCACAGTATGAGATCATTTTCAATATCTCGATGAGTTGGATCACGATTTTTCTTCATTTTCGGGCGTTTTGATTCAAAACACAACATAATTTCAGCGCGGTTACTCCACATCGTTGATATTGTAGAATGTGAAAACACAAATTGTTCACTCAGATAAACATTGTCATCCCCAATCTCCAGTCTCGAAATGATATCAAATTTCCACAAAGATGACTTGATAAGATAGACATACAAAATCAATATACGTGCAGAATTTTGAAGATTGCGGACAGATTTTTCATTCCATAGTCAGAAATAATAGAATAATGTATAATATGAAGTATTTATTAAAAAGTAGGTCAAGGCAACTAATGCGAATATCAACAGTTCACTACACTCACATGAAATTGATGAACTTAATTCCAGCGATTAAGCTGATTCAGTTTATGTATAAATTCGTGAATATATCCTCAATAAAGTGAGTTGTCAATCAGTCGTCAAATCATTTACCTGATAAGGAGTAGACAGATTAAGGCCTTGTCAGCAACGAACCCTTTCATATCGATTTCCAAGAATCGGTATGAATTGGTTGTCAATGAATTGACAACTAATCAACACCTGTCAGGGAGTAGGCAGATTGAGGCCTTGTCAGCATCAAACCCTTTGATATCGATTTCTAAGAATCGGGAGAATTAGGCCTCAAATTGGTTGTCCATGAATCGGCAGCTAATCGACACCTGACAAGAAGTAGGCAGATTGAAGCCTTGTCAGCAACAAACCCTTTCATATCAATTTCAGTATTTAGGTCCTATATTAGTTGCCCACTGGTTGAAAATTTCCGGAGATATCTTGTAAAATCGAAGTCGAAGCCTTCCGTTTGTTTTACAAGACGCAACTAAGGAGTAACTTGTAGTACGAAACAGTTACTGTCTTGCGTTTCCAACAAATTTAAGCCTCGATTTCAATATAGATCAACAATTATCCGTTGAAGGAAAATGAAGTGTCAAAAAGTCACTTTGTACATGTTTTACATAGCCAGTTCTGCTAAAATTCGTATATATTCCTAGAACTTATCGAAAGAAAAATATTATACTATATATATATATATATATATATATATATATATATATATATATATATATATATATATATATATATATATATATATATATATATATATATATATATATATAATATATAATCAAACTCAAACTTTGATAAAAACATGAATGCTCGTTATATGTTCGCTAACTATACTTGTAATATCAGAGCACGAAATTATCTCAAATGTCGGTGAATTGAATTGACGGATGAAGACATAATTAAATTCAATGAATTTCGGCAACACCACATAAAGCGACGGAATATCTAACCTCATGTCGCTTGAATGACTATTCGGCTTACATGATGTTTGAAGATACAATTGAGCGACATGGTGCAATCTTCTATCAGTATTCGTGAAAAAGAACGAAGACACTTGATAGTGGAGATTTATAGTCACTTGAACATAAAGCAATGAATTCATCATGAAGCGAAGTTTTATGATGAAACTTTTCGATGATGTTGAAGACTATGTGAAAATATTATTCATCGATAGTAATATGTAGTATAAGTAAAATGAACTTTCAGATACTTTGTTCCCAATTTAGTCTAAAAAACTCAAAATTTGAGTTGCTACTTAATGGAAAACAAATTCTGGACAACTGGGCGAAAATCCGATATGTCGATTTGACCCATTTCATGTTTTATTCATGTTATAGTCTCATCAATTTTTATGAGAATTTCAAGGTAGGTATTAGCTCAATATCATGATTACACGAAAACTCAAATAGTTCGACGATAACTTCGGAATCTATCCCACCTTTCATATTTTATAACAGAATGCGTGCCTTCACATTCCAAAATTTCATCCATTATTGAAATTATAATGAATATGTTCACACTCAGTCGATTCTTCAACAATGTCTGTCAATAATTCTATGGGTGAATGTAGGAATTATAATCTAGAGGTATTGAAAAACGTAACAGTGTCTGATTTACTGGAAACAGACACTGGAACAAACTGGTCAGAACAGACCACTGGAACAAACTGGTCAGAACAGACCACTGGAACAAACATATTGAATCTATTCACTTCCAATCCACTGTGATATGCACGGTTATAATACAAGAAATGCTGACAATTTCTACATGCAAGTTTGTGAGCTTCCTAAATTCTAGAAATAGTATATTTTATAAAGGATTCAACGAATTTGATTAATTGCCGAACTCCAGAAAATGAGTTCGTGACCTTAACGTATTCAAGCGTAAATTAGTTGAGATCGTTTAAAACATATAATTGTAAATAATATATTTTGAACCTAAATATATATATAATTTTGTAATAGCTATCGCTCAATAAATATTATTTTGATTATTATTACTGTTACTGTTACTTCGCCATCGTTTTCAATCAGAAATATTGGAGGGAATCGAAAACTGAAATTGATTGAAGAAATGATCACATAGAGTCAAGATATATGCCACATGATTAAATATATAGTGAAAAAATCGAGGATGAAATTGTAGTACTTATTTCAAGGTAAAAACAGTAAAGGGGGCAACAGAATACTTTATGATGTAATAATTATTATCTATATTCTGAATCCCCCTCAAAAACAAATTTAAGTTCTAGGTGTTTTTATAATTGAACAAACAAAATTCTGATCTAAAAAGTCTGTCGAAATAGAAGAGACTACTGCTGCTCTCAACGCACAAACCAAAGAACTGAAAAATGTAATGAATTATTTAAACATTTCATATTTTCTGATCTCTTGGTAAAACATGGTTCAATATATTGAATTAAAGAACACTTTTTCAATTTTACTGTTCCATTGTTTCTTGCCAATTTCTTCGGGATGGCATTCCATTTTTAAATAAATAACCGATTCCATTTTTCATTCTCTTCAGAAATATTTTTGATAATGTGTTTACACCCCGGAATAATTGTCAAGAAGCAATAAGATTGTGTAGTAAAAAAAAATTATTTTGCATCTTCACAAAAAAACACTTTTTGACCAACTTGACCGAATTTCGCGAACGCAGATCAGCCACTGACATTGTATAAAATTATTCGATTAGAAGTAAGGAAAACTTCTGCAAATCGAAAACTTGCATTAGTAACTTACTTTGCCGTAGACAAAGACAATAATCCCAGTTCGAACTTCGCAGAAATAGACCATAAAAAGCATTAAGGGAGAACTTTATAATTAATACTACACGAAGTTATGCAATTTCCAACTTTCATTACAAAATTCATGCCTATGTTACCACCAAATGGAAACAGGTCAGCCCTATTTCCGATAACAATAGATTACCATATTTATTCAACCTTTTCATTGAAAATAAAAATTGATGAATTAAATTGAATTCGATATTAACAGACATATAACTCGATAATTCGAAAATATTGGATATGTTTGAGAATAAGTGAAAGCATTTGATATATCTGCAATAATTTCAACAATTTCAACTCAAATGTGTAAAACGATATGATATTATGAGAACTGAAGCATCTTCTCAGAATCAAACCTCACAAAGGTAAGAATATAGTTAATATCAATAGCATTAATAGTTTATTTTCAAGCTAAAACATCAATTTTGAAGACTCGGGCTAGAAGCTGTCGTGGACAATCGAATTCTTCAACTCAAGAACTTGGGAATAAGACAGTGAAGTTTGAAACTTTTTCCACCTAAGTTTTTCCGAAGCTAAATAAGTAGTGCTCACTGGCACAGTGATTTATTGCATTTCCCGACTTTCGGTAATCTAAAAGATTTAAACTCTACTGGGCAGGGAAGAATAAACTTTCACCCATCTACGAAGTTTTCCTCCATTCCTAATGAACAGAATGGCGGAATTACCCAATGAAGCAAGTGAATTAAAGGATCATTTGAATTTGCTGATTTAATTTGGGCAAACATAAAAGTGCAGACGGAATTTCCTGTTTCAGGAACACTTAGGATTATCGTTCGAAAACGGCTCTTTTCATTCAATAGATATCAATTTATTTCAAAATATGGATAAATTGATTGAAGTTTTCGATATATAGAATATGTATAAATTGATCATTCAAGTGACGTGAGGTTGAACATTCCGCGGCTTTATGTGGTGTTGCCGAAAATTATTGAATTCAATTATGTCTTTATCCTTAAATGCAATTCACCGATCTGTGATGTAATTTTGTGTTTTGATTTACACTAACAGTTAGCGAAGATATATAGACACTACGAGCATTTATGTATTCGTCAACGTTTCAATTTATTTGAAAAATATGGATTGAAGTTTTTGAGTGGATAATTCATTTGCCGCAACTTGTGAGGAGAATGATACTTACATAAAACTCATAAGTTTCCCAGATATTATGTATTCAGATAACGTAGAAAAGAATTGTTTGGAGTAAGTTTTTTAACTTCATTCTTGTTGTTATATTTTTGCAGCTATTTTTAGTATAACATGAATTGTCTCTTCATCATGCCATGAAGCAGAATATATATATATATATATATATATATATATATATATATATATATATATATATATATATATATATATATAATAATTTTAGCAATGATAGGCTTCTTTAATATGAAAATCTTCATTTTTGTTGACGTTTCATTGTATATCACAACTTTTTTCGAAAATAATCTTAATATAATAATATTTATTTGATCTTTTATATAACACAGGCCAACAAAAAAAAATATATTGGTGCCAGAAATGTAACATCTGATTTTAGATAATCACTAACTAGCATAAAATCTCAAAAATAGATCTTGATAGACAAAATCTAGAACTTTTTATTCTGCATCCAAAAATTACTCAGGAGCTGTTGAAAAATCGCAGGCACCAAAATATGTGTTGGCCTGTGCAATCTTCAATCAAAACTAATTATTTTTGACAAAAGTTGTGATATACAACGAAACATCAACAAAAAAAAGTTTTTCATATTAAAAGAAGTTGTAAAAACATTCAGAATAAACTATCTTAAACAGCAAATAAATCAATTTTGAAAAATATATATATATATATATATATATATATATATATATATATATATATATATATATATATATATATTTTGAAAGTTTTTAGCATTAACAGTAGTTTTGACAAAGTTGTAATATAACAACGAAACGTCAACAGAAATAAACTTTTTCATATTAAAAAAGCCTGTTAATGCTAAAAACTTTCGAAATAAATACCTCAAACAGGCAATAAATCAATTTCAAGATATATATATATATATATATATATATATATATATATATATATATATATATATATATATATATATATATATATATATATTATTTTGAAAGTTTTTAGCAATAACAGGCTTTTTTTGATATGAAAAACTTTATTTTTGTTGAAGTTTCGTTGTTATATTACAACTTTGTCAAAACTAATTAGTTTTGATTTTATTTTATTTTCTGAATAATGTAAGTATAATTCTCCTCACAAGTTGCGGCAAATGAATTATCCACTCAAAATTCATTAGTTTTGACAAATTTGTAAAATAACAACGAAACGTCAACAAAAATGAAGTTTTTCATATCAAAAAGCCTGTTATTGCTAAAAACTTTCAAAATAAAATATCTTAAACATGCAATAAATCATTTTCAAGAAATATATATATCTATATATATATATATATATATATATATATATATATATATATATATATATATATATATATATATATATATATATATATATATATATATATATATATATATATATATATATATATATATATACCTATATATATATATATATATATATATATATATATATATATATATATATATATATATATATATATATATATATATATATATATATATATATATATATATATATATATATATATATATATATATATATATATATATATATATATATATATATATATATATATATATATATATATATATATATATATATATATATATATATATATATATATATATATATATATATATATATATATATATATATATATATATATATATATATATATATATATATATATATATATATATATATATATATATTTGAAATTGATTTATTGCCTGTTTAAGATAGTTTATTATGCATGTTTCTAGCAATAACAGGCTTCTTTTAATATGAAAAACTTTATTTTTGTTGACGTTTCGTTATATATCACAACTTTGTCAAAATTAATGTTATAATTTCATTAACTAACATAATAATTGAATTTATGAATTACTATAGATATCAATAAAAATAAAGTTTTTCATATTAAAAGAAGCCTGTTATTGCTAAAAACATTCATAATGTTTTATGAATATAACATTATGAATTCATAATTTTTTTTTTGTGCTTACGGCAATGAATGAAATATTTAGGAAAATGAACACTAGAACATTAATTTGAAAAATTCAAATTAACCGAGAGAATGTTATAGTAGACCTAGATATGTGAACGTGTACGATGTCATGCCTCCATTATCCTTCAGGGGATAAATGATTGAATAAATATTGAAATCGATTTTCTATTGATTCCTATAGGTCGTATTGTAGAGTATTCATTACTCTACGGTCTTCCACTTGGAGTCACAAGAGGCTTGGAGGTTGAAATCGTCTCCTCACTTCGATGGACGTGGTGCGACTAACGAGTTCCTTGCAGAACGTTCACATATATGTACTAAAACTTCTCATCAGGTGTGGCATCGATTTCAATATTTCTCTAACATTTATCCCTTGAAGGATAATTTTAGTTTGCATCACATCGTACACGTTCACATATCTATTTTATTGTACTAAAATTATCTTTAGTTAATTTGAATTTTCTCAAATAGAATGTTCATTGTTCTGCAACGTTCTCTTGGCTGTTATATAAAAAAATGTGTAGGTTTTCAACGTAAGTTTCTTCTTTTACTTAATTTTAGTTTGCCTGCATTGAATAGAATTCTTAGAATAATTATTTTATTGTTAAGATTATCTGGGTAGTTCCAGAAACTATAAAAGTCTCATAATAGCCGGACGGTATTTCATTGTCGTCTGCAACGTTGTGTTGACTCTTCCCAAATGTTTTGGGTGTATAAAACGTGTACGAAACTGTGTTTCGTGTTTTATATATTAATTTTTTATATATCTCTTCAAGTACTTTCATCTTTAACTTGAACTACGCCGTTCTGACGATAGGCAATAACCTTGAAACATATGTAAACGGCTGTTATATAAAAAAATGTGTAGGTTTTCAACGTAATTTTCTTCTTTTACTTAATTTTAGTTTGCCTGCATTGAATAGAATTCTTAGAATAATTATTTTATTGTTAAGATTATCTGGGTAGTTCCAGAAACTATAAAAGTCTCATAATAGCCGGACGGTATTTCATTGTCGTCTGCAACGTTGTGTTGACTCTTCCCAAATGTTTTGGGTGTATAAAACGTGTACGAAACTGTGTTTCGTGTTTTATATATTAATTTTTTATATATCTCTTCAAGTACTTTCATCTTTAACTTGAACTACGCCGTTCTGACGATAGGCAATAACCTTGAAACATATGTAAACGGCTGTTATATAAAAAAATGTGTAGGTTTTCAACGTAATTTTCTTCTTTTACTTAATTTTAGTTTGCCTGCATTGAATAGAATTCTTAGAATAATTATTTCATTGTTAAGATTATCTGGGTAGTTCCAGAAACTATAAAAGTCTCATAATAGCCGGACGGTATTTCATTGTCGTCTGCAACGTTGTGTTGACTCTTCCCAAATGTTTTGGGTGTATAAAACGTGTACGAAACTGTGTTTCGTGTTTTATATATTAATTTTTTATATATCTCTTCAAGTACTTTCATCTTTAACTTGAACTACGCCGTTCTGACGATAGGCAATAACCTTGAAACATATGTAAACGGCTGTTATATAAAAAAATGTGTAGGTTTTCAACGTAAGTTTCTTCTTTTACTTAATATATATATATATATATATATATATATATATATATATATATATATATATATATATATATATATATATATATATATATATATATATATATATATATATATATTAATAATTGATGAGGCCGATACTTGATGTAAATCGATAAACATAATAAAACAATTGTTAAACTGATTCACACATATATTAAAAATAATACTGCATGACGTACGTTTCGATGAGATTCACCTTTTTCAAGAGTCTGCACGTAGCATTTGAAAAAGGTGAATCTCATCGAAACGTACGTCATGCAGTATTATTTTTAATATATGTGTAAATCAGTTTAACAATTGTTTTATTATTTATATATACAGTGCAATCTCTCTAATCCGATTTATATGGGACCGAGGCTTGTTCGGATTACTGAAAAATTCGGATTACAGAGGTATGAATAAATAATAAAGCCAAGTAATGTTCGTTAAAAAAGCAAATTTAATATATTTTTCAAAAATAAAATTATTTTCCAAAAAAATGAATTTCTATAAAATATAAGTAAGTACATATAAAAGTAAGTACATAGGTGTATGTATTCAGGGTTCAAAATAGTCAGTTGCCGAATGCCGTGCCTTTTTTTGAATTTTTTCTATCACCCTTGACTAGCTTTAAAATCTTTTCGACCTGTTATACGAGAGTAAAAGAATTTCGCTTTTTCACAAATAAGTTCACCAGATAATGGTGTATGGCGAGATCGTTCCTGTAAAAACCAGGTGAAAAGGGCATTCTCAACTTTTGGATTTTCACTCATTCGAAGTGCTCGTCTTTTTCCGGCTCCAGCATCGGAAGATGAAACGAATTCTTCGATAGATTTCCTCTTCCTCTTGATATCGCATATGGTTGATTTTCCAATGGAGTGAAGTCGTGCTAATTCTGATACACTTTTCCCTGTATATATATATATATATATATATATATATATATATATATATATATATATATATATATATATATATATATATATATATATATATATATATATATATATATATATATATATATATATATATATATATATATATATATATAATGGAGATTGAATTCTCGCTTACCTCATGGTGAAACATGATTGAATAACAATTTGAATCACACTCTTGGCTCAATATTTCACAAATATATTGAATAATAAAATAATTTTAACAACTAGAATAATAAATTATTATAAATTAATTCGATAATAAAATAATTTACAAAGTTGAGTCGACATTTTTGGAACGGTCCGCTCATTATTAAGACTAACCACAAAAACTAAACGTAGCACATTTATATCTCGAAGATAGAAGTGTGAAGGGGGGATAGTTGAAATTCCTTTTGTTCGTTGACAATCAGTTCTTCTTTTTCCAGGTTGTACATATTTCTATGGCCTCTAAAATGTCTAGACGTTTCCCTTTGATACCTGCGTGTAAACATTGTGTTTTATTGAAATATATGAAATGATTAGAACTGATACAATGTTCTGCCGAGTTCGTAATATTATTGTTTCGTAAAATCGACATTTTACATTACTCTGTTCGAATTCGGATCTTCCTACCTGTTTGGCCGATATAGAGAGCAGGGCAATCATTAGAAAAGATTTTATAAATGCCACTATTTTCTTCAACATTGGTCTTTTCCTCATTATTTATTAAAAGTATCTCATTCGTTTTATTCGTACAAACTGTTTTGATTTGCTTTTTTTCTAATCGTTCACATATTTTCTCGATAAGGTGTGGTATAAAGTTAATGAAAAGATATGTATGTTCGATTTTAATAGATGTTGTCGGATATATGGATTTTAAAAGATTGTTCTGACGCTTTTTTCTCATAAGTTCGTAGTCATAATAGACAATATGTGATCTGAAGTTGTATATTTTCATAATGCCGTACATCATTTCAGTCTATGGATATGAGAACGAAATATACAAATTTAAAATATAAATATGCAGAGCCAGAGGAAACTATACTCACTCTGCTTTGAGAATTCTGCGAAGGAAAAATATTGTTACCCTACTAGAAGTAGAATTCTTTAGACATCATTTTGCATGGTTTTCTTCCTATGTAGTTTATTTAAGATATATTGTGCTTTCCATTAAACTAATTCCAAAAATCAATATTCTTGGTTTCTGCTCTAGAATCTGAAGCAGATGAGTATCTTTATATTAGGTGACCTATATTCTATATTTTCAGTGTATGAGATATAACTGCATGAATAATTTTTTCATTTTGGCATTTATTCATTTTTATTTTGTGAGATGAGACAGGGTACATACGGTGCTGTTTTAGAAGAGCATTAATGAGATACATATGCTCAATTCAGTACAAATTGATTTTATTTATGGGAAACAAATGTTTTCAAGCGATCCATTTGAACTACAAATTATTTCGATTTGAACACGCAAATGTTATGAAGTATTATTCGCTGGCATCATACTCAACCCTTTTGTCATTAAGTTGTAATTTTATCACAAACTGTAATAAAAGGATATAAATGGAGATAGTTGCCTACACAACGGGATATGAATGAAATTAAAAGCAAATAATCGAAACAGAAACTCGTTAGTTTCCGATCATTACAATTTTTATGGGTGTTTAACAAGTAACGACAGTATCGTAACGGAAGTTGAATGTCGTAATATCATTTCAATATCAATATTATTTTCTTTGAGTTCTAATTCCAAAACTGAATGGGAAATTATTCCGCTTACTCATTATTTATTGATGACATTAAATTTGTATCACTCTTTTCAATACGTCTTATTATGTAAAATTATTGCTCCTAAATCCGCTCCGCTTCTAGAACGGACTTATTTTTCCGTTACTATCGAATATTGAGAAACCTTCATTACTCAATTATGTTTACCATCAAAATGATGATTGATTAAAACTTCTGAGACATTGGTTTTCAGATATTGACATTTGTCCAGATGTCAAAAATAATGATAAAAATGAGACGTTTATGTACGTTCTTCTCATATTCGTTTGATGGCATATGAGGATGATTTGTATTTGCTGATTGTAATATGTAGTTTCCAATATGATAATTGAATGAATTTTATTGATCGTGATTCTCAAGAGTGTAGTATGTTCTGTAATTTCTAGAATATTTCATACATAACACTTCATGGAGATGTGGATTATTCGAGAATTGTGTCATGTTTCAGACATAAAGAAAAGGATTTCAATGAGAATCTACAAAAAAATCTTCTCATTATTTGCAACTCTATTCGATGGAATTTCATAATTCCGCTATGCCAGAAATGTATGTAATGGAATGCATCACGATGAAATTCTGGTTTTCTCACGAAGGATTGTTCTGTTCAATGCGATCAGTTCACCTCCTTCGATTATTACTCGAATCATTATTTTTCATGGGAATTATAGGAACTTCAGATTGTTTGAATAGAATAGTAAAAACATTTTTAATAAATCAAACGAACAGCTGGCCCAGCTCCAAAAAATTCTATCGATTTCTGGACAGTCGTTTCGTGGGACTATCCCAGTTTCAAAATTTGAAATATATCGAAATGACATCTGTTATGTCATACATATGTTATCATTTATTCTATGTTTTTGATTCTGAATGATACATGTCGAACAGAAGACAGCTGAAACAGAAGCGATCACATGATTTAACAACGATTTTCGTTTAAAAGTTCAATGATGTAGAGAATATTAATAATGTTGAGCATTTGTCGGAAATCACTTCGACTGAGATAGAAGTTGAAATGACCGTCAATGTTTCGATGAGATTTATGAAAGGTCTCGGTCAACAATAGCGAAGACACTCACAATAATTTTCGATTTGTCCCCATATTCCAAAGCGTCCTACCACAAGAGCAAACTCTTGAAAATAATCAAATTCGTATCCACAAAAATGTTAGTAAAGACATAATTGAGTTGAATTATTTGAGTCATTGGAATATTTCCGTCATGGTATTTCATATAACAACAAATCTACATAAGTTTATCGAAGTTCGTCATCTGAAGAGAAACTTACCAATTTTCCTGAGAAAATTCATGATGACTCTCAAAGCCATTCTCAGTTATAGACTGTTCATATAGATTTCAAATACGCTTTCAACAGAATTAATCAGAGTGCTATAATACGATTTGATGCAGTGGGTATGTGTCAGCGTTGCCAGACGTCCCGATTTTGGCGGGACGTCCCGATTTTTTAATTTGAATTAAATGTCCCGCGCGGGACAAGCTCAGTCCCGCTTTTCGGGAATAACTCGACCGTGCGTGCAGCGTGCTAAGGAAGCGCGGGTGGGTGGCACAAACAAGTATAGACCGGCCGCCTGCCCAGCGTGTAATGAATAAAGATAAGCGCGCTGGAGAGAGGGGTGCGCGGGTGCATCACGCACCGATTGCGTGACGCACCGCGACATCTTTTCTTGTGAGTGAAGCAATAGTTTGTGAAGTATTGGCAAAAGAAGCTTCGAAGGATGTAATTCGAAATTTAAAAGAAGATTTATTTTTTTCAATTTCTACGGATGTCAGCAATAAAGGAAACCGGAAAATATTTCCAGTATGTATGCGATATTTCAGTTTGGACAAAGAAATACAAAACAAATTGATAGATTTTGTGGAGAAAAATCACGAAACTGCCGACCAAATAACAAATTTACTCTGTGAAACATTGGATAAACATAACTTAAAATTATCGCAAGTAACATCATATGGTGCTGACAATGCAAATGTAAACTTTGGTTCGAAGCATTCTGTTTTCATAAATCTCGTGACCAAAAACGAGAATATATTGAAAGCTAACTGTTCAGTTCACATCTTGCATAACATGAGCAAATTTGCATGTGATAGATTAGGCATCGATGTAGAAGCTATCATCTTAAAAATATACGGCCATTTCTCACATTCAGCTAAACGTCATGCGGAATTGATGAAGATATTTGAAACTACGGATATGGAGTGGATCGAATTATTACGTCACGTAAATACAAGATCTGTCGCTCATTCCTGCTGTTGAGAGAGTAATTGAGGTTTGGCCTGCTTCGAAAAGCTACTTTGTCAAGCAAGAATCATGTGCGAAAGCCATTGAAAAGATTTTTTACTCTGAAGTAGAGGAAACAAAAACTCTAGCCTACTTGCATTCAGTTCATAATGTGATGAGTGCTTTTAATACATTAATGAAAGAGTCTCAGGGAAATGATATTGCCATAACAGAAATGCATGAGTCATTATGCCTCTTCCGCTAAAGGTTGACTGAAATGCTAAAGGAAAAGTTTTTCGGCTATCTGACTAAACAGATTTTGAATAAATTGGTTGAATCTGAACGGGCGAAAGCCATCGAAGACTTCAAAATGTTTTACACAAATTGCCAACAATATATAGACAAACGTTATAATTTTTCTGACGAAAATATTTTTTCTAGGCTTAAATTCATAAACTTGAAAAGTGAAATTAGTTTTGACATGATTGAAAATGCTGTATCTTTGATAGAATTGACAGGCGATATTTCGGTAGATAACTTATATGAAGAATTTAACTTATTGAAATCATCCTCAGACGTATTAGTGGGAAATTCCAAAGACACCACTGCCACCACAGCATAGAAATGCACCAGCTCTTTCAACAGTTTCCAAAAAAAGATACCGGGAATATGTTTAAACTAGTGTCTTCTATATTGAGTATCCCAACATCAAACTGCTTTCCTGAACGCGTTTTTTCCAGATGAATTTAAAATGCTCGGATGCCAGAAATAAATGCTCCGTAAATTTAATGAAAGCAGAATTACTCGTCCAGTTTAATCTACGGCTATCCTGTGAAGAGTTCTTCATTTTTAAAGAGAAAAAGGAAACTTTAAAACAAGTTAAATCTTCACAGAAATATTATAATTGAATAAGTAATTCTTGTAAATAATAATTATTCATAAGATTTACTTATTTAATTATAATTATTATTCTCTTATTGTAAGTTGCAATTTGTAACACTCACTCCTCAGTCTATTGTTTGAAACGCCATATTTTTCTAATGAATAGTAAATGAATCGAACCCGGGAACTCTTGCGTGGTAGTCCTGCATGATAACAGTACGACCACGGAGGCAGTTATATATAAAATTCAACTATTCAACGATGAAGTAAATCTGATTGAAAATATCATTTTTTTATTGAAATACATTTTCTATGGCTATTCTTGCTATCTATTGTCATTTAAACCTAATTTGAACTGAAATAAAAAGATAAATATTTGAAAACTTCTGATAATATACGTTTTTTTTACTATGTCCCGCTGTCATCAGAAGAATCCCGCTTTTTCACTCAAATAGTTCCAAAATCCCGACTTGGCAAAAAAAAATCTGGCAACGCTGGACTATGTGTAGACACTAATTAAGGTGAAAATAGTCCTTTGAATGTGAAATTTTGAATGTAAATCCATTAAATAGAATTTAATGGACAAAATTCAAATACTTTCTTGAATAGATCGGGCTCATTATTCAAATCTACCATTTCCCACAACGCTCTCCTCTGCCCAACACATATGCGGTAGGGATAAAACGAATTTTTCAGGTCGGAAAGTGCGTAGCCATAACCAAACGAATAAAAGGATACTTTACGTTGTTTATATCGATAGTGAATACTTTTTAAATGCTCCAAGCATAGAATTACTTACTTTCGAATAGTTTCATTAATTGTTTTAAATAATCATTGAAAATCTCGACAATAAAAATCATCACCAATACTAAGGGATGTCAACTTCCTGGATTCTTTGTGACAGTTCAAGGAGGACTTTTTTCAATATTCATCATGGCTGACCTTTTCCACAGCAGCTCTAGAGATCCTCGGTCACCACTTTCTCACCTTTTCGACAAACTCATCAAAATATTTGACAGTCGCCATTATCGAGCTAATATTCAAAAGCTTCCACATTTAACAAATTAGGAACAATACTTTTTATAATTTGAGAAGATCATTGATATTTCGAATGTATCACGTGAATGACATACGTTATGATTTCTGACAAGGAACTGTCTAACTTAGAAGAACAATTTGTTGATACCTTGCCTCCCTAAACTATCAAGTTTTTTCAGCCCTAATTGGCTGATATATAATCGAATGGTATACTAAGATTTGACGGTAACAGCTCACATGCACTCACTCACAATGAGCCTACAGAAGTGCTGTGTTTTTGGATGAGGCAGGTCTGAAGGCATACTAACGTAAATGAAAGTTGTCATTTGTATTTACGAATAAAATCGGAACTCTTCGGTGCAGTCACAAGTGAGAAACTAAATTGTGAAACCAAGACTAGACCTCCTGTAAACTAAGATTTCACGTAGTCGGATTATCCTTTTCAGGTACCAGAAGTTTTCAGAATACTTGGAAATTTACCAGTACAGTTGCATGAATAGTAGCCAATAGAATCCTTGACATTTCAGTTTGCAATAACTGATAAGGTGAATCTGCATGTCATGTGAACCTACTGATTAAAAATGTATCGAGAATTTTATTATTCATACAATCTTCACTGAATAAAGCCCTTGATTTGGAGCGGAAGGATATATATATATATATATATATATATATATATATATATATATATATATATATATATATATATATATATATATATATATATATATATATATATATATAAATAGTTTCAAGATTCATATGAAATATTTCGATATTTCGACTAAGAATCACAGTAATTACTACTTTAGATATATATATATATATATATATATATATATATATATATATATATATATATATATATATATTTATAAGGGCCAAAAACCAAAGTTGTTTTTTTTTTCAACTCGTAGCCTCTCATTTTTTTCGAATGGTGTTAAAACGCGTATAAATAAAATTCATATACCTACGACCAGAGCAACTCGTGTCGACTTGCATTGATACATATCAGTACTTGTAGGTATATATCGGAGTATCACAAACTTCGTATCGAAGTCATTTTCGTTAAATCAATATGTCAGTCAGATAACCCAGTTCTAACAAAAGCACATTTTTATTATGATGGATGTTAAGCATCAAATAACCGTTCCGAAACCCTCTGATGAACAAGTACTGGCAGTTCTATTTTAAAACATTCGTAATGTGGATTTATGTCTCGATGAAACCCAGATCAAACTATTCGTCAGTGTGTCATTTATTATGAGAAGGCCTGTATACCGACTAAAGCTTCACTTTATTGTGTTAAGAGATTAGTGGCCTTATACCACGTCTGGAGAGATTTAGAGGAAATGCTTACAAAACACAATACATATTCGAACAGCGTCGTCAAGAGTTATAAGCTTAAACTTTTATTCGACATTGTACATGCCGATTTTCTTCAATTAATAAACATAAATGAAGATAGGATATTCTTGGAACGGCAGAGAGGACCAGGCAGAACTTACTACTAAGTTGGAATGGATGAAGAGTATACCGACAAACAGAAAAAATCACGACTTAGAAATATTGAGGAACAGAAACGTAAGGCTGATTATTTTGTATCCTCTATTGTTCCGAATTCATCCGTTTAGAAAATTCATCTTTCGATTCGAAAATAATGGATTTTCGACACGATTTGCCCACCCCAACCGAGAGCGCACACTGCGATATTGAAAAAACAACAACGAGCAAAATTTATGACTTCAAAACAAGTGACAGCTTCAAACATTAATCATTGGAGTACGAGAAATTCTGTATACATCAACGAAGGTACTACAGAGGCACTAGGACTCAATACTAACTACAATCTCATAATTAAGTCTTCCATTCGTAAATTCGTACGGAAACACGAAAAAGTGACAGAAGCAATCAAAGTCGTCTTCTAGTACCTTATAGTGCCCAGTTCGTCATTTTCTCCGCTTATTTCGGAATGTGGAAAACGTTTTCCAGCTCATAAATGTAAAGAATGAAGCCTCCAGATCATAATTTCAGAAGTTTTACATACTGATAGAGAACAAAAAATCGCGGTACTGAAATAGGACAATTCCACTGGAAGTAAAAAAGGACGAGTTGTTTGAAATGTGGTTAAAGAATTTAATTTCGAAGATGAAGTGAAAATTATTCTTTGTGACAACTATCCTTGAGACTCATTAGCACTAGTTGTATGGATGATGCCTACATATTTTTGGATATTTTGCCAATGGCCTTGATCGGTTACAAAAGCTTATTTGTACTTGTTGCTTTGTACTATTTGCTTTGTTGTCCATTGTAATAAGTTGTAAGTCTCGGAATCAGAGACAAAAGAGTTGAAATTAAAGGTTGTAATCAGATACAGATTGAATGCAGTGAAATAATTCATGATATACAAACATTATTCTAATTTATATATTTACCAGAGTTTATAATTAATCAACAAACCTGATTCAACACAATTTTCGATAGCCTTAATTTCAATAATATTTTATTAACAAGGGTTGATAAATTACACCAGCCATTTTGACCATCTGACATTTGTTTACCTCCAACTCTCTTTCAGATGAATTCACTGAGTCATAGAAGTAGAATAAAACCAGCACACAGTTTCGCGTGACGTTGAAACTTACAGATATATATATATATATATATATATATATATATATATATATATATATATATATATATAATATATATATATAAGGGTTTTTTTAGAGGAATTGAACTTTAAATTGCAATAAAACAACGATGGATCATTCGATTGACAAGAATTTTTTTTTATTCGAAAGATAATCTTGTAGCATTACATTATGCTTATAATTTCTGGCATATGACGGTCACAGCTGGCTCGGTTGTAGTCCAATCTGGACTTCCAATTTTTGAGGACCTTTTCCAACATTTGTGGCCGTATATCGGCAATAACACGGCGAATATTGTCTTCCGAATAGTCAAGCGTTTGTGGCTTATCCGCATAGACCAATGACTTCACATAGCCCCTCAGAAAGTAGTCTAGCGGTGTTAAATCACAAGATCTTGGAGGCCAATTCACAGGTTCAAAACGTGAAATTAGGCGGTCACCAAACGTGTCTTTCAATAAATCGATTGTGGCACGAGCTGTGTGACATGTTGCGCCGTCTTGTTGAAATCACAGCTCATGGACATCATGGTTGTTCAATTCAAGAATGAAAAAGTTAGTAATCATGGCTCTATACCGATCACCATTGACTGTAACGTTCTGGCCATCATCGTTTTTGAAGAACTACGGACCAATGATTCCACCAGCCCATAAAACGCACCAAACAGTCAAGTTTACACTTGAGGATTATCTTCACTCCAAATGCGGAAGTTTTGTCTGTTGACATAGCCATTCAACCAGAAGTGCGCTTCAGATAAAATGGACGTAGTGCGCGATACGTATTCCGCACAGACCATTATTTTCGAAACAAAATTGCACTATATGCAAGCGTTGTTCAGGCGGAAGTCTATTCATGATGAATTGCCAAGCCAAACTGAGAATAAATCACTTCTCAGCTGTTGAATCGTCGCCATCTTCAACAGTAATACCAACTTAAAAGTTCTAAACCTCTAAAAAAAAATACGCGTTATAATACCTACTGTCTTGAATGGCAATCAAGTGAAAACGTTAGAAGTATAAAATGAATAATTCGGAATTGCACATATAGAACTTGAAAAAAATTATTGATATTCTTTTATTCTACAGTTCTAAAATCAATGGTGGTTTCTATCATATTTGTTACTGCAGCTTGTAAGGCATTTTGGTAGTAATCTGCGACTAGTTTTTCATCCACCACTTCGTATCCTTTAGAGCTTTTGTTTTTTTATTTTATATACTTTCTATATTATCAGTCGATTCAAGTTACGCACTCTGAATTCTTCTACGATTTCACAATCAAGTTTGGGTATTATTTCTATTAAAAAAGGAAAAAGATCTTTCCTTCTGCTGATTAAATTGAATATTTGCCAACCTGGAAAAGAAAAATACGTGTTCACTTTTAATTTCATTGGTTCACTAAACAGACTATCTATTACTGTTATCTAATTCCGAATGCTTAATTGAAAAAAAAACATTCGAATTCACGAAACCTTGCTGATTATTTTGTCAGTGGTCAAGAATAATAATTAAAATAATTGAAGAAATTTTATTGAATTTGGAATAATATCTCATTTAATTCCAATTTGAAATTTCTTAATCACATAACGATTCGGAAATATGTGACAAAAGCCTTGTAAATTCTTCGTCTGCTTTAGATATATCATTGAACAAGTTTGTTTGAGAAAACTGACAGATTATTTATATCCAGGGATATAAATTAGCTCGAAAAAAAATTTAATAGTTGCTGAAAAAATTCTGAATTCAATATAAGAAACAGGCTATGAGAAATAATTTCTGCAATTTTAGAAGTCTATTGATAATTCAGTTATACCTACTGATGAATATTCTCTTGCGAATATTTCTCTCAGTTCATTTCAGAGTCGCAGAGTAATCGATAAAATTTATTAGGCAAAATAAACGAAGTACAAAATTCTCGCTCAATTTCTTTTTTGAATTTCGATGCGTTAAGTTTTGAGTTATTCAAGCTCTAACGAAGCGAAAATCCAGTAAGTACGAATTCCACGCCTCAAATTCATAATGGAAAATCGATGTTTTGGACGCCTTTCCACTGTGTTGGGTTGTATCGATCGGTTCAACTTTCTTTACATTCAACATAATGAGAACATCGTTTGCACTGAATTATAGAAGGAATATAAGATGAAATCATTTCAAAATGAATCAATTCCCCTAAAAATTGTCCAAATTGTGCCAATGACTTTCAACAAAATATTACCTTCACCACGCGTTATGTAATCGAAATTCTGCTCTCAACTAGCCGAAATGGCGGAAGTATTATATCAAATAATATTTACGAATGATGTTTTCATAGAGATGATTCGAAAAAATATCATCACAAAAGAAAGAAATATTAGGAATACTAACGAAGTTAATATTCCGAAAATTGGCAGTTATGCAACACCGAATGAATTATGTCCATCGAACATAAATATTTATCAATACGACTTAATGGAAATGAAAAAACTTCGAACTGTTTATAAAACTGGTTGATGAATAACCAAGAATACCTCATAGTTAGTCTATTTCAAGTTTTCAAGATTTCTGGATGGAAGAACGCACCAGATCTTTGTTACGATCAGTCTCTTTCATACGCTACAAAGTTTATCTTGAGAATATGAAGAACAGATTGTTTGAATGCACGCCACTAGTGATTCCCATGATAAGATGAAAACACGTTGTCTTGTATTCCCAACCGTACTCAACGGTAAAAATTGATAGTTTGTGTTTCCTTTGGAAAAATCTGTGTAGACAGCTTTTTGATAGCTTTTTCGGAATATTTCCATATTTCGATGAAAAATCTATATTTTGAATATATATATATATATATATATATATATATATATATATATATATATATATATATATATATATTCATCGTTTCAAGATTCACAAGTCATTCAATACTAGTAAGTACTGAGATTCTTAATCGGAATATCGAAATATTTCAGAATCACTCTAAATATTCACTCTTGAATATTTGATAGTGTTGGCGTTTACTTGATGTAAATCCATTATAATTGAATATAAACTTAAATTCAAACACTTGAACTTATGATTTACACTTTATTGACTACATAGCACGTTTCGTCGTTACAAACGACTTCTTCAGATGCTTACAGGAAAATCAATAATCATTTTTCTGTAAGCATCTGAAGAAGTCGTTTGTAACGACGAAACGCGTCATGCTATGTAGTCAATAAAGTGTAAATCATAAGTTCAAGTGTTTGAATTTAATTTTATATTCAATTCACTCTTGAAAGTGATGGGTTCGTTCTCGTTGACAACATTTGTGTAGACAGCTCCCTTAGCGTTTCATTTGAAATATTTCGATATTTTGATGAAGAGTATCTCAGTATTTACCATATATAGTAAATCTTGACAGCTTCTACAAAGTCTCTTATGGGGATGTCAGTGAAGCACCTTATCTCTGGCCATTTTTTTTTAATCACATGCAAGGTCGTACTGACTGGTACAAAGTCAGATTGTGCTACAGGAATGTTCCATTTTCCTGCAGCCTACTAAACCAAACGAGCCAATGGATGTGAAGGGTGATTTGAAAAGTAAAATATTGTCGTGTATTGATGATATCAGTCATTATGGAAAAAATGAAAGTAGCCAAATTTCAGACAATTTCTGCTTGATGAACACCTAGGTCCCCTAAACGAGGAATTTACTGAGGCAATTATAAGATACAATTTGTGAATCTTACTCTCTTCATTGTGATCTAATATCTCACCTGAAAATGAATTTGAATGTTCGAGTTTCATTGCGAAAACATTTGAGATAATGTGAGACATATATTTATGCTAAATAGAAAAAAATTGAGATTTTTTTACGATGCAGTTGAAGAAAATGATTCTAATTTTAAATTTTTTTCACGATAAGACCAAACTTTATGAAATCAAATTCGTTACAAGGAACAATTTCTTCCTCAATATATGTTAACGAATGTAGCTCACCTCTTCAGCAATAGGAACAGTTGAATTATATGAAAGTAGGTAGTAGAAGAATGAAAAGCAAAATCGGATCACAAAACAAGTCGTTCATATCAAAATGTAAATCCAATGGAAAAACTTGAAACATGACGTATATGACAAAGGCAATTCGTTATTGAAGTTATGGAAGTCATAAGTCATTTTGATTATATATTGAAAGTTCATAGAGATATACTTGTCATGAATATGATGCTACTAGTAGAGATATCTCGTGTTATAAAACTGGCGCTGCAATGACAATTGGATAATATTTCAACTATTCGGTACAAGAATCAAATTCACAGTAACATGTATAGATATGAACCTCATTGAACATCCCAAATGAAAAGTTCAACGAAGGAAAATTGTTATCATTTGATAACTATACCTTTTTCAATAATGATTAGGTTCATGTAATTAACTGATTTCTCCACATTAATTTACGTGAATATAAAATATAAGAGTCGTCAAACAGATGTAAGTTAGTGCAGATCGAATATATTAATATATAATTATATTATATATAACAATAATAATGAAGTTATTGAATTAACAAAATCATTCATCCTAACATTTGCGAATTAACATAATCGCAGAGACTTGAATGAAGTATGTACGCGATATCACTTCTCACTTTATCATTATTTATGCAGAGCTATGGATTTTAAAATTTTTTTCTCTGAGAGGATGTCTGATCTGACTGTAAAGTCACTCACGAAAAACTCGGAGGAATCTTTCGATCAAGATCCTTCATTCGAGAAACTAGAACTAGAAAACGGAAAAAGAAAGTATCGAAAAAGTCCAGCAACAAAAGAGTTGATGAGAACAAAACTTCTGAAGAGGTAATTACTCAGCTAAGTCTGAACCCACAAAAAAGATCAGCAGGACAACAATGTAGTTTTGATGGAAACGGAGATCGCCCAATAATAAAACCTCGTACCCGTAACGATGAATTTTTGGAAAGATCAAAAATAAATAAAAACGAATATATATCAGTGAATTATTTGTCTAGAATGTATGAAATAGGTACATCGGAAAACAAAAATATATTTTCATCAGGCAGAGGACTTCAACACAATATCTAACATAATAATAGAGGTGAATTAATGGAACAAAAAATGTCCTAAATCAACAGACATTGAGTCATAAAGACCAATGCTGAATATTTCATTAAATCTGACAAGGTTAAAGCAGAACTAATCGAAGTATTGGAGAAAATGAGGAGCGAGGAAGTGATAATAAGCTAAAAACTAAGCCACACAGCAAAGGAAGAGCCACATACAAAAGCAACATCAGTTAACCTTGAACAATGGTCAAGAGTATATGACAACCTCTCCAGAAACACTTCAAAATTACCACTGCATGGTCGATAAACACTTAGTTTAGCTAGTAAACAGCTGAGTAGTAACCAGCAACAGTCAATACAAAAGGAGGTAGCGTGGAACAATGCAACCCAAACTTGAAAATGGGTAGATGTAATGCTCCTCCACTAAATAACCACTTCAATGAGGCACTACATTTCAGATTTCCATTCCACTAAAACAAATAGCATATACTTTCTAACCATTTACATCCGCATTCAGAAATTTAAGGGACAAAATTTACTAAGGCAGCACTTTACAAGTTCTCCTTAATCATAATATACTTCAACGCTAACATGAGTAAAAATTAACAGATTAACAATTTTCTTCAAAATAGGGCCTTTCAAAGATATCCTGCACCTCCAACATTCTTGATTAACAATACTGATAGCTTACCGGACTTATTAATATATTATGCGAATCTGCAAAATAATATGAAAGATAAATAAATGGTGACGGAAGTGGTATTGGATCATCTGGCCAAGTTCATCACGATAAACCTCTTTACGGAAATCAAAGACACCATAAAAACTGAACCTCCATTATATGCTAAATGTAAGTTCAATAATGCAAACAAGGAAATGAACAATTTCGTGAATTCACAACGGTATACACATGTGGATGGCAATCACATCACATAATTCAACAGTATACTGACAGAATCCATCATTTAGCATACTCCAATAGCAAAACACCATCTATTCCTATATGAGCTTTCCCCTTACATAATTTGAATGTCGATATGTACGAATATGATATCACGTATGATGTCGATACCGACAGCATACATGAACCTAGGACTGCCACTTTATCGAAAAATCCAGTGGCAAATGGTTCTATAAAAAATCGAGATATAAAGTGTACCACAAAATACGGACGCTTTCGCGAAACAATGAAGACTATAAGACAGACAAAGAAAAGGCAGATATTTTTAGGTAACATTACAAAAAACCATATGGATATGATGATCTTAGAAACTTTGACGTGAGAACTAAAACAGATGTTGAAAACTGATACAGCTCATATTTCAACATTCCGATCGACATAGAAGTACCTACAGAAACGAAGTAAACAACCTATTATGAAAGCCTACCCAACACGAAAAATAGTTCTTCTGGGAAAGGTGCTGTGCCTTGGTATGTAGTCAAAACCTTCATCCAGGAAGGAATAATAATAATAATGTGATAAGGAATGACTACATAATAAGGACGTATAGATAGTGTCGTGGTTATTCTATATCTCCACAAATATGGAAATCTGACACAGCAAAACCTATGGAAGATCACAAAAAGTAGAGAACTATAGGCCCATAACGCTATTACCACTAGGCAAACTATTTGACAAAATAGTCAAACTGAAACTGGAAGAACATTTCTATAAATACATTCCAAACTACCAATTTGACTTTTGCCGACAAAGGTCTACATTCCATCGTGTCACAATATTCATCTCACACATACAGAATGCTCATTTTAACCAGAAAAGGATACCGGAGGTTTGCATGCATTTCAAAAAGCTTCATGCTGTGTGTGGCTGAAACGCCTTCTCTACTAATTCTCACTAGAGGAATACCTAATAGGTGGATAAAGAATTAAAACTCAAAATAGATAACCTCTCTTCTACTAACTCCACTGTCCATCGGTGCACTCCGCATGTGTCTTCGCTCTCTCAGCTTCTATATAACATATGGTGCAGCCACATAGGCAAATCACATAATTCAGTGCATTATATATTACAATACGCAGATTATACAATCGTAATTTCACAAAATAAAATTATGAAAAACTTCATAATAAAACAAAAATAAAAAAAACAATATCACAACATGGTTTTCTACATGGAGAATGAAAATCAACCCAGAAAAATCACAACTCATAGCATCCAACCACAATATAAACCAGAAATCACCATCAATTTCAATGCACAACAGAAAAATGAGGTCATCACCTCAAATATTAAATATCATCTTGGAATCGAAAGAGATAACAAAGTTAAACTGAAACTGTCTATAATTACCCGCAAGCGAAAAGTAATCACTGGAGCTAAACATTTCAGACAATTGATATACAGGGATCAATGGATAAGAAAAAGGACATCATCATCAATCTTATACAAGTCCATATGCAGACCACTGTTGTATCTGCACCTGTATGTTGCACTATTGATGAGTATCGCACCTATTATATTCGAATTGTAGGCAGTCTGTAATTAACGCACTACTGGTGGCTGAGACATCCTCACTACGAACTTTAACAAGAATGAGACATCCTGAAAACATACTGTACAATCCTCCAAACCAGTTGCTGTATGCGAAGACTAATACTCAACCCATCATGGAACAGATAAAGAAACTAAATGATAGATTCCCTCAGAGATTGAAAATGGTGAATGACATAAGCAACCTGATGCATAATAAACCAGTACAACACCTACACAGGAAATAGCCATCATGCACATATCGACAGAAACTGAGATTATTTAAAAGGCATTGTTTACCTGCTTTTGTAAAAATTAAAGGATAATTTATAAATTCAATATGGGTTCAAGGATTCCGAACAATGGCCTTTTGATGAAAGTTTATTTATATAAATCATCGATAGAGTCCAGTTTTCTATCTATCTGTGAAAGAATTTCGAGATCTTACTTATAAATTTCAAGATTTTGAATTCATTTGAATTTTCTCAGAGTGGATTCTTTTTGTACTCAAGTTTTTTTTTTTGTACAAAAATTTTCTGATAATTTCGAATAAACAAACTCCAATCAACAAAATATACATTTTGGTGAAACTGGAAGAATGAAAATTTTTTTCGCCTTCGAATTTTTAGCTGCGTCAGTAATCTAAAATTTGGTCTTTCCAATACAAATTATTATATATAGAATTCACACAAAATTTAGTCCACTGAGGTTGGAAAAAACTTATTCAATGAACTGTTCTCGGAATGTGAAGGTATGAGAAGTTTAACAAGGAATGTTAGATGCGTAAGAGACATTGTTATTACATTACCTAGAGTGATTGGTGCATTAATACTGTTATGATATGACAAAGGGCTCCTTAAACTAGAACAAGATAACCAAATCTCAATAAGTGCACTCTGAACATGAACCATTGAGAAAAACGGAACTTGCCGTAGAGGCTCAATACTCTAAAGGTATATTATATATAAAGCAAAGCTATCGGAAGAATAATTGACATTTATACTGCTGTATGGTTATATAAGGAGAAAAAATTATCAGTAAACACCTTATATTTGTTTTCTGTTTGTTTTTGTGAAAATTGGATTATTGTTGATGTTCAGTTTTATAAGTGTCCATTACATATCGAAACGTACCTCTCATAATCCGAATTACTTTTCAGTCAAAGTGATATTTTCCTTAGCATATTAGGCAAACATTTCCATTTCTACGAGGACGTTTGCATAATAATTGATTTATCTACCACTTGATGATAGTGAAAAATAGAAAACATGCGATTAATATACCAAAAATATTGGTAGGACTTTGATAGACTGATGTGTTAACGGTAATATGAGACAACCATCATGATAAGCTGAAAAGGACCTTGAATTTTCTGGTACGAGATTTTTCATGTCATGCCTTAGGCCCAACTTAACTGTCGAATATATCGACGATGACATGTGAAATTCCTTTTAACGTGTAATAAATGAAAGAGGAAACACCTGACGAGGTGACTTTTTGAAAAGGTGGCACATGCAAATATATAACTATATTTTCTGGGGAAAATATTAACATCTCGTTGATTTTTGAAATACTCAATCCAATGTCAATATTGACAAGGGTTACACTTTTTCAAATATCTCTCAAAATTACTACATAATTCTTTCCACAGAAAAATTCTTATATTTGCTGCTTCGACTCGGATTCCTATGTTATATATATATATATATATATATATATATATATATATATATATATATATATATATATTCTAATGAGAAGATTTCAGAAAAAGTATTTCTGAGTTTCAATTAGGATTCAGAAGGAATTGCAGAATGTAGGATGAAAGAGAAATAGTTATACTAGAATAATTGGACTTCAAGAGAACTTTTGAAACCATATATAGATAATTATTATTGAAAAACAGAATGAACTTGGCTTTGAGAGAGTAGTAAATGACCTCAAGTTTCAGATCTTACTTGGATTCGGGAACACAAAAAGATTAATTCAAAGGCATGCTGTCTGATAGCATGAAAGTGGATGTACACTTACCTCAAGAAACTGTTTTTTATCCGTTGTTGTTATCCTTATACATAAACGATATTGTTTTCCATGTGAAAAAATGCTCTATACCTTTATTCGCTGATGATACTGTGCTTTATATATCTGGCAAAGATATCAAGAATATGATAGAGTTGATCAATAGGGACAGTTCTGCTATTAATGAAGAGTTGTGTGACAATAGCTAATCCATAATTGTGAAAAAATCATAGTTCATTGATTTGGGTACATTTAAAACCCTTGAGATTACTGAAAATGAGGATTTAACTATAAAGATTAATGAACAGAAGATAGGAAAAGTAGAAACAGTAAAATATTTAAGCATAATGTTAGATGAAAAATTGAGTTTTGATGATAATGTTGATTTCATATCATCTAAAATTTCTAGAAAAAACAGTTTTTTGAAAAGAAATAATATCTTCAAAATAATTGAATTTATTTTCAAGTATTGTTCAAATTAATAATAATGCCACATTTTGAGCACTGCTCTGCTTTTATTCGGTTTGATTATAGGAAAATTCAACAATCACAAAAATAATAGAATATAGTCATTCGAACAATTTCAAAGTGCAATAAATATACCTACCCTTGTGAAAATTATGATGAATTCCTTGGAGTTAATGTCTATTAAACAGAGAATACTCTTTTCTTCATATATATTACTATTAAACATTGAAAAACAGTTGTTTCCATGCAATGTATTCGATGTAAATGTAACATATTCTAGTGATATGCATGTGTGTGATGCTAGAAATACCGAAAGTTTTAATATTCAAAGTTGTCAATCCTGAATCTTAAACAGCATATACTGTGACAGATTCAAAGCTTTCAATAATTCACCTAGTATCTTGGGTCCTACTAGTATCAAAATATTTAAGTGTGAACTGAAAAAGTATATTTTAAATACTGAAATAAGTATGTTATTCAAAATTGACCTTTCAAAAGTTGTAGTTTATTCGTATATCTTTAGCTGAATAAATATTATTATATATATATCAGATGAATATATATATATATATATATATATATATATATATATATATATATATATATATATTAAAGTAATTTATTGCCTGTTTAAGATAGTTTATTTATCAATCATTTAATTTAGCAATAACAGGCAAAATTCAAAATTGAATCTTCATTTTCGTTGTTTCGTTGTTTCATCACAACTTTGTCAAAACTAAGTATTAGTATTCAGAGGAACATTATTTATCATCAATTTTACATACATAAACCAATCAATATAATAATAATAATAATTTCATCTTTTGCAGTACACAATAACCATAAACAAAACAATATTCTTCAAATTATTTGATACAATTGATATAAATACTTGCAAAAAGGAGCTTAAGGCAGAAAACTGTAATAATATTCAGCTCCAAATTTTGACTCTAAAAGTTTTCTTTATTTTAGATATTCCGTACGAGATATTTGATATAGACTAGGTTCTTCAGACAGAATATATAGTTTAAATTAAAATCACTCATTCAAGTTTAATTTTTGAACAAAAAATCCTCGAATTTTTTTCTAAATTTCAAAAGACTAAGGTCCTTCAGATAGGAGGGCACTCTGTTATAAACAAAGCATATGTTGTGCGAGAAAGACCGAGTATATGTGAAAGTGCGATGAATTGGTGGAGATAGTGCCCCCTTAAATCTCAGATTTAAGGTATGAACATCAGATATGAAACGAATGTTCTCAAACACATAGGTTGGACTTTTATATATTATAATGAAGTGATATAGCACAGCTGAAGGAAACGTACGTTTTATTCCATATTCAACCATTTAAATGAAATCTACACAGGAACTACTGGCTCATATTTCCTGATTCCATAAATGAATCTGAGTCAGGATCTCTGTACTCGTTGAATTCTAATCTCATCCGCCTCAATCGACATGGTCCGTACACAATATAGCAATATTTAAAATATCTCAATACCAATGCATAGTATCTTTAATTAATAGTAGTTAATAGTATATTCAATTTTATACTCAGAGAGTGCCTGTGGGGGTAAAGCATTTTCAAATTTGCATAAGACTTACGGATGCAAGATGAGACATGATCGGAAATTCTCAGATTTGTATCTATAACGAGTCCAAGATTAGTAGCTACTTTTTCATGAGTGAGGTTCTCGTTATTCAACTCCACATGCAACCTTGCCTCCTCCATCTCTTGAGGTCTCCCAAACTACCAGGAGCTTGATTTTTGTGACAGTTGATGTTTTTCTGAATTCTGAGATAGGATCCTTAAGTCTTTATTAATCCTAATCGAGATCTTTTCTACATTAGAAGACGAAATGGAATGAAAAATCTGAGTGTCATCAGCATATCTGAAGTCCCTACAATAAGTCAATCCTTGCGTAATGTACTCGCAGAACGTATAAACACAAAAAATCAAGGGACTCAGTACCGAACCCTGAGGTACACCTCAGTGTACAAATCCTACCTCAGAACAACCCACTGACGTCGAATAACTTTCGATAACCGAGTTAGCAGCACTTGAAAATCCGATATGCCACAATATAACCCATAAAATAGTTTATTCTGTCAAATGCCTTGAAGTAACCTAATAAAATCAGCACGCAAGTCCTTCCCGAATCAATATCAGATAGAATACAATCTATAATATTCAATAAAGCTGTTCAGCAGCTATATCCTTTTCTAAAACCAGATTCCCTAGTTGGAAGAATATTATGCTTTATCAGGTGCTATCCAATTCTTGAAGCACAAATTTTTTCAAAGATCTTTGAATATGGAGACAGAATAGAAATCGGCCTCAGATCATTCATCTCATCTGGATTATTTTTTTTGGAATGAAATGACCCTGGCTATCTTTCACGCCTCAGGAAAGTCTGGATTTAAAAGGCATCAGTTGAAAATATTCACAAGAAATGGTCCAATATGAGAGCAACATAACTGCAACATCTCCATATTCAGTTGATCTGGACCTGTGGCATTAGATTTAACAGAGTTTAAAGTTAAATAAATAACTCACGCTCATCAGTTAATGAAATACTGAATTTCTCCTCAAAATTTATCGAAAGTACTCAGAATAAAAACGTACCAAATTCTGATCAGTTTCTGCAAGCGCAAAAACTCAAAAAAAACTTATTTATTCTGTTTGGATCACTCAGCTTATCGGGTAAAACAGAACGAAATGCTTTCAAGATCCGTAAGATTTCTCCACAACATCTTTCCAATATTTTTATGTGCAAGGACAATAAACTCCAAGTGTGCTTTTTTTCCCTTTGTATAGCGTTAGTGACTTCATTTTTAATATTTTTATAAATGGTCCAAGCCGCGGGCGTCTGCGACTTCTTGAATTTATTGAACATCTTATTTTTCAGCCTTACTATTGACTGAATTGTCGTTGTAAACCACGAATTATGTGTTTTTTTAGTGGTGCAACTTTCGACAGGCGTTCCATGAGATCATTCAAAAGCTTGGTAAAACAAGTCACTTTCAGATTAATGTTCTCTAAAAATAATATATTTTCGAAAAGAGATATAATTAATGAATCCTGAAGTAATTGTTCATTTATACTTTGTAAGTCTCTAGGTTTATATGTTCGGACCGGTGGTTTCTCAATCGGAAAGTTTAATTCACAATGCACATGCATATGATCTGAGATATTAACAGCGGAGTCGACATCCACCGTGTGGTTTTCAACCTCAGGTGTTAAAAAAATGATAACTATCAGGGTTGACGAGCTCTTGCATATTCTAGTCGCGCTTTTAACAATTTGTTGGATATTGTAAGATTCGACCACCATATTGAGTTTACTCGTTTTCAAATCGGTTATATTGAAAAAATCTATATTTATATCTCCGCCACAAACAACAACATGCCGTAGTGTGAAAACATTGGATACAATACCTCAAAAGAGTTCATGAAGTCCGAATATACACCATTAGGTGGCCCATACATAGTACCTAGTACGAAACTTTTTTTCCAATCTGAATCTTTCGCCATACATGATCAAGATGGTAAGAAGACTCCTCAATTTAACCTCAGAACTCAACCTAACACGAATATACACGGCCACACCACCTTCTCTTCCAGACCTGTCACTTCTTACAAAAAACTTGAACTAAACTCTAACTTTACTAAATTGTAACCATCAATATTAACTAAAATCGATGAAACGCTTGAGTTAATCCAAATATGAGTAGTTTTGACCATTTATCAACGTTTAAGTTTCCCCACTTTCCTTAATTTTAGTTTGCCTGCATTAAATATAATTCTTAGAATAATTATTATTATAAATATATAAATCACACTCATTAGTATCACCTGGCTTACCATGAGTTTTTCAGAGGTTTCTTCATGGTGAAGAAGACTAAAACTTCCGAAGCTAATACTAAGCCAGAAATATTCCTCTGAATACTAAAAAAATATAAAAGCCAATCTGAGTTTGTGCGAAACAATAAGTTTGACGTTTTGATATCTATAGTAATTCATAACATTGAATTATTCAGTAGTTTCAACAAAGTTGTGATATACAACGAAATATCAACGAAAATAACATTTGTTATTTTGGAAATAGCCTGTTATTGCTGAAAACATTAAAAATAATGTACATATATGAGGAAATGAAATTGTTGTGCTCATGGCACTGAAAACATTCATTTTTTCTTTGAAAACAAATCTACTTTAACATTCTTTTGGTTTATTTGAATCAATTTTTCGAATGGTTGTTCTAGTGTTCTAATGTATCGTAGGTAATTTTTAGAAACATCGTGCAATCAGTTAATTATCACCCCTCCATATTTCCACAAATGAAACCTAACAGTTCGTCAATAACTGAACAGTAAAGATATCTTCACTCGGTCTGTGAATGTTGACAAGGATTGTTTTATTTTCATAGTTTTCTGAAGTTTCACATAATTTTCATTATAAGCATCTTATTATAAGCCTTCCACTATTCACGACATTGACTTGGCTTTATACAGTCCACATGTATATTGAAAATTGATATATTTTACAGAATATCAACACATATACTTTAGAATTAGACGAATATATATGTAGTTATTTCTTCTTTTGTTCATTAACATCAAATCTTGAAAACAATAATATCCCAAATATGATAGTGAGTCCCAATTCAAGAATATACTTCGTCACTCCTTTACATCATTGAAAATGAAAAATATTTAGATATGTTTAATCTTTGAAGTAACTAATCATATTGTGTTAGGGTATTGAAAAGTGATTGAAGGAATGAAATCTAGAATTATACTTTTTGAGTAAATTTCTCAAAAATTATTATTCTTCTTCTATTGTCAAGGATTATATAAGCACAGAGGTCCATGATACGCCACCCATTTGACTATGGATCCAAAAACTTCACGATTGTCACGAGTTTCTTCTTTCAATTCATTTGAAAGAAGAAAGGTAGGTTGAATTTGGAAAATCTAAAACCAGCTCTAATCATGTTCTAATTTTTTCCCAGAATAACAATGTGCGTGCAAATTTCAAAGCTCATAAATCTGATATTGAATCGAAAACAATATAATACAAACCACGATCATTAAAAGCATCCCCTGTCGGAAATCAGGGTCTGAATTAGATTGTTCAATACGTTTCCCGTAGAGAGCATCATAACTCTAAAGATTGTGTGGGATACACTCCCAGGTGAAGCTGCTCATCATTTATCATACACTCTAGACAAAGAATCCAGTAATTTTTTGCTCCTGCAACCAATACAGTTATATATATATATATATAAAAAGTGAGTGCAACCAATACAGTTATATATATATATATATATATATATATATATATATATATATATATATATATATATATATATATATATATATATGTATATATATATATATATATATATATATATATATATATATATATATATATATATATATATATATATATATATATATATATATATATATATATATATATATATATATATATATGTATAAAACTTGGTTCTCGGAATGAGCCGCGTTCTAGATTTATATAATCTCGACGTTTCGGCTTCCATTGTGAAGCCATCTTCAGGAGTTGGAATAAATTAGTAGGGAAAAGGGTTATTCGGTTACGTGGCCTCAATCTGCCTACTCCACGAACTGAATGAAGGAAAATGAGAAAAGGTTACCTGGTTACGTGGCCTCAATCTGCCTACTCCACGAACCAAATGAGGGAAACTAGGAACGATAAGAAATGATTTTCGGTTGCGTGGCCTCAATCTGCCTACTCCACGAGCCAAATCGTTTCTGAGTAGGCAGATTGAGGCCACGTAACCGAATAACCCCTTTTAACAATACTAAACTATATATCCCTACTAATTTATTCCAACTCCTGAAGATGGCTTCACAATGGAAGCCGAAACGTCGAGATTATATAAATCTAGAACGCGGCTCATTCCGAGAACCAAGTTTTATACATACTTCTGACCGCGGAAACCTTTCTGAATATATATATATATATATATATATATATATATATATATATATATATATATATATATATATATATATATATAAGAAAATATATAAAAGAACGAACACTAGAATATTCATTTGAAAAATTCAAATTAACCAAGAGAATATTATAGTAGAGCTAGATATGTGAACGTGTAAGACGTGTAAGAACGTGTAAGGATAATGTCTCCATTATCCTTCAAGGGATAAATGTTAGAGAAATATTGAAATCTATGCCAAACCTGATGCAAGTGCGAGACATATATGTTTAGTTCTGCAAGGAACTCATCAGTCGCACCACGTCCATCGAAGTGAGGTAACGATTTCAACCTCCAAACATCTTCTTGTGACTTCAAGTGGAAGACCGTAGAGTAATGAATACTCCACAATTCCATCTATAGCAATCAGTAGAAAACACCTCGCAGATTACAGACACACCAAGCATCGAAATTTCACATATTTTCTATACCAGTAGGTGTCAACTAAATTGCAATGTCTATTTGACAAATATTATCATACGATGTTTTCAAATGTCAATAGGTTGCGTGAGTAGTACGCTCGCCTTTATTCCCGTATTTCAGGGGAATTCGATATTTTTGAACCAAAAGTTTTGAATCGAAAATTCGAACCAATCTTCAGGTTTAATACGCCCCACTGCTTTGGACCGCTAGGCTTCCGAGGTCTACACTTTGAGATGCAACTTCAATTCTTATCTAACACTCTTTTATTCATCAGGCCAGTTATGCGACGCTCAGATTGTCGTCTTCGATATAATGAGACTACCTACCAAAACATCCCGTGATAGTATAATTTTCTTAAGGAAAAACCTAGATATGAATTGTAGTTGCATCTCAAAGTGTAGACCTCGGTTTTAGTAAATCCAAAGATTGTTGACTTGACCAGTGACAACATTTAAATGAAATTATCTTCAAAAGGTAAATGGCAAAGGCTAAGTTATCAATTTCGATGAAAAATTTTGAATATATGATGCAAAATGAGTGTTTTGTTCGATTTAAAAAAACTACGGTTAAAAAAATCACTCATTATATATTTTTTACCCGATTTTTTATATATATATATATATATATATATATATATATATATATATATATATATATATATATATATATATATATATATATATATATATATATATATATATTTGGCCTGATATATATATTTCACCTGTCATCAAAAGTTTCATCTAAATGATATATATATATATATATATATATATATATATATATATATATATAATATAAATGATATATGAATGGTATATATATATATATATAATTCGCATGAAGGATTGAAACGAAACTTTTCTAGATATGACAGGTGAAATAAATTACAGCCGACATGACAGGTAGCCTCTCTTCAGGCCAAATCTTATGCTAATTTGGAGGCCGTACTTCATTCTATGAATAAATTTCTGTATGAATTAGTTGGAAAGGTGTCCAACATGTAATTTGCCCCAACACGTGAAAACGGTAATGTTGGCGAAGATTGATAATGGTGTAGCCCTCAATTCGAACTTGATATCGATTGAATGTACTCCATAATTTCTGTGGATTAAATCTGTTCATTCAATTACAGACGAACATCTTCATTCAAGAGAAGTCCTCCTTTATGTAGCGCCATATTCAATTGAAATCAATTACGAGTGTCTTCATTATGTTAACGTATTTACCGTATATTCACAAACACACATTTTAACAAACTCATAATCGGATGCCAGAACATTTCAGAAAATAGTCTTCAGTAATTATTTCGGGTTGGAATATATATTCAAAGTTTACCTGTATCAATTTAATATAACTTACACTTTCTGAAAAATATCAGGTTCTGGAATATATTCATAATTTCATTACAAGATTTTTACTGAGAGATGAGAAACTTTGTCAAATCGGACAATCATTCGTTCAAGTTAAGCGGTTTCAAAAGTAATTTTTGTCTGTGAGGTGTTTCTACCCTGAGTCTAAAATCCGTGAACGTCAAATCATCGTTATTTAAAAAAAAAAACTCAGAGTTTGTTTGCGCATGCTCATATTATAGGTAGGTACGATGAACCATCTTTAAGTTATTAACTTCGGCATATTGAAAACACTGAGGTGTGTAGAATATCAAGCAAGTTTTGTCATATAATGAAGTGGAGTGTTTTTATATTTTCTCCATGAGAGTATTAAAAATCAAGTCACTAAATGCCAGACAATTTCAAATCGTGTAAATTGCCTGCCAGACATACTTAATGTTCTTTATATCGTGATCCCAATATCGCAAAATCACTTGGTTAAGTTTGATCAGGTCCAGTTATGGTGTAACCCAATTATGATGATTCTAATCGTGTGAAAGCCCGTAGCTCGTTGATATATGGGGACCGGTATTGGTCTCTAATAACATCAAGTTTTGGTGCTCTTTGTGGGCATTTGCGAAATGTTCCCATAAAAACATTCGAAGTTGAAAGGAACACTTTTCATTATGTATAATGAAAGGTCAACATCAATTCCAAGTGATGGTTTATGCTTGACCCTCTCTTATCATCTGCTTCAATACTTCATTGACGCACTTTCATCCGTCTTGAATCCATCAACGTTGGTAGAATATGATAACATTCTGAAAACATTCACGTTATAATCCATAGAAATTGTTAAATTATCTATTAGTTCTTCCGAACTGAAGGTATCAATAAACTGGTCAAATGTTTCTATAATTTTTTTTAATTCAATATTTTTCTGAATATTGTGGTGATTCAAATTCCCAAAAACATCTTGGTGGCTTCGTAGTCCCAATTTTCAGTGGATGTGACCAATTATGATAAGCATACTTCTGTAAATTTAACCCACAGATCCACTTTATCTCACTCGCATCAACCCGTATGTATATTGCCTCGCATTAGCTCTTCACGCCATTCACCCCGAATGCTTGTCTAGTAGTTGAAACGGTGAAAAGTCTTTGACTAACGAGGAAACATGGTTTTATTACTGTTCGAGTATTACATGAAAAATTGGTTTTCGTAATATATCGAAAAAAATTAACTTTGATGAACACTTAGGGTGTCTAGTAAAGGGTAGCTACGATGTCGTTGTCTGGCAATGAATGATGTGATTTTGAATACCATGTTGAAGAAAATATAAGGAAATTACACAATATTAAATGAGGAAACTTAGATGGTATTTCACACTTATTCAGTATCTTACAGTCCGTCACATTACAGTCCATCGTTCCTACCTGTGTTGGGAGCATGAATTTGAAAACCATCAGTTTTTATAGAATTGCGAATGTTATGTCGCTCACGGATTCTTACATTACGTCGTTTGTATAAGAAGAAATAAGAAAAATGTTTCTATTGAAAAAGTGAGTTCGGCTGTTATCTTGACTTATAGTAAAATTCAAAGTTTTTCAAGGTTAAAATTCAAGGTTTTGAACCAGAAGAGTTCTGAAATGATAATACTTTATTTCTCTCCTCAACGATTTAAGGTATAATATATAATATATATTACACCTATATAATATAATAATAAGGTATATTTTTCGATCTTCAACGGTCAATTTCACATTTGACAACATGAAAGAATGAGACTCAACCTAATCTTAATCAAATTAGCTTGCTGCTCATTCGATCAAGTTCTCAAGCAGCACAATTTTCTTAATACTTATAAAGTGGAGTATTACGTCGGTTGATTCATGGAAATCTATGACTTCAACTATTTATTTTCGGTCGTATTATGCGCATTATAATCTCATACATATACAGACACATACATCCTTTTCCAAAGAACAGAAGTGATTTTAGTGAAACAGGAGAAAATCATTTAATCAGGAAGTAGAAACTATGGAAGATCGATATGTAGGGTGTTTCGACACTCACATGATGGACGAGTACTCTTGGAACCTTCATCAGAAAGATTATTCTATTAAATTCTTTGTTGTCAAGTCGTATGAAATGTATTTTTGGAGTGTATGTCACTGAACTCCTGCGAAACGGGTGAACCGATTTTATTGAAATTTTGTGTGTGTGTTAAAGTGGATTCAAAAATGGTTCAGATTGGCAAGCAGACCCGGTAGGTGGCAATGCAATCGAGTTCTTGAAATTATCGAATTAGAGATGCGTTACCAGGACAACGTCTGTCGGGTCCGCTAGTATTAATATATTTCACTTATTACTTCTGATTTGAATAGCTCAGCACGCATTGCCTACTATTGTTATCATGATTTTCAAACAATTTGCAAGTGCCCTATGCATAGAATTAATGATTCTGTAGGTCTTACGGCAAAGAACCAGCGACGAAGTGATGTCTACCTTAATAAAGAGCGTCTTTACTGATATAATCATGTTGACATCAAGAAGCACATCCTGTAACTTAATACTTTTTTGAAAAGATATTGTATTTATCTTTTTATTATAATACTTTCAATGTGGATTGTAATGAAGAAATATTTTTTGTATTATACTCCACTATTTTTCCAAATGATCTCGATATGTTTATACTTTTGATTCTACATAGAGAAGGTAAAATGCATTGATTTCAGGACATCGTGATCCGGTTGGTCTATGTGAAATAAAGATGTCAACTCGAATTTTCGAGCTTTTTAAATTACTGTGAATTACTGCACTAGTTGCTAAGAACTTTTGGCGCAACTTCTCCATTCGTGCGTCATATGCTTTTTATAAATCTCATTACATAATGAACCGACTTATGAAAAATATTGAGGGGGGCGAGGACTTGCGGTCTTGCTTCAGAAAATCTTGCAAATTTTTGATGCGAAATATTGTGTTTGAATGTTTTTTTATGAATTTCAGAGTAACATAACCAGTATCATCAGAAATCGATAAGTGCTACACATTTTATGGCTTGAAAACAAAAACACGCACAAACAAAAAAAAACCTAAACACAAACTTTTTTTTCGTTAAAAAGTAATTTCATTACATTCATAATTGAACATTCATAATATTGCTATAAACTATAACAGAGCAGTGAATATATAGCTTTGAAAAGGTTGAAATATTATTGAAAAAGACGAAAAGTTTTGTCCAATGAAACGAACTGAATCCATGAAAGAAACTATTATCAATGGTTTGAAATATAAAATACTTCTGTCCGCAGTAATAGTACTTTGATTGATAAACGAAATAGCTAATTTAAGCTCACTCTGAATACGACTCAGAGTTCATTGAATGACAACAATATCTCAAAGTGAATGCTTCAATACAATTGATAAAGTGGATACAGTATGTCTGATACATTCAGCCTGAAAGTGTGTATTTAGTTTTTCATTTTATGAAGACCCTCAACATAACTTTTAATATCATTATTGGAGCTAGAGTGTCTTCAGAAGGGTGCAAATGTGACCGTGAGACTGGATTATATGAAGTCCTCAATAACTGGTCAGATATCCTCTTCATCGAAAACATCTTGGTGGGCATGAAGAATCAAGTTCTTCAATTGCTTCTGTACCTTTGTTCATCGGAGATATGGCTTTTAACGTCTAAAGGCGATGAATGGCTGTTGCTGTCGTGATTGGAAATACTTGTGGAAGCTCAATATACACTTCATATATAAATTCTCCAACTGCGGGCCCTTCTACTGTAATGCACTTTCTAACATTACGAATGTTTTTAAAGACAATTTGTTTTCATTACAGATATGGGTTATTATATTCAACTTCAATGTAAATAGCTTTATAGAATCCCTATCGGTTTTCAAACCTTGGTGTAAGCTGGCTTCGTTATTTTCATGGTTTTTTTTGGTATAAATCGCTTACGAAGAAGCAAATGATCGCCAACTTGTGACGATTTTCCTTTCAAACACAATTCCCGAAATGTTCATAGCTATAACGCCTTCCATTGCAGATAACGAGTGTTTTTTTAGAGGTATAGAACTTTAAGTTGGCATTACTGTTGAAGATGGTGACCAATTTAACAGCAGTGAAATGACTTATTCTCAGTTTGATTTGGCAATTCATCATGAATAGACAAGGCGTAGATTCGTCGAATGAGCCCAAAACTAGATTGCCGTTGTTCCCGATTTTCATAGGCGAATTTTGTTTAACGATGAAGCGCACTTCTGGTTGAATGGCTACGTCAACAAACAAAACTGCAGCATTTGGTGTGAAGATAATCCTCAATTGTATGTCAAAACACCGTTACAACCAGAAAACCTGACTGTTTGGTGCGCTTTATGGGCTGGTGGAATCATTGGTCGGTATTTCTTCAAAAACGATGATGGCCAGAACGTTCCAAACAATGGGGATCGGTATAGAGCCATGATTACTAATTTTTTCTTTCCTGAATTGAACAACCATGATGTCCAAGAGCTGTGGTTTCAACAAGACAGCGCAACATATCACACAGCTCGTGCCACAATCGATTTATTGAGAGACACATTTGGTGACCGCCTAATTTCACGTTTCGGTGAATTGGCCTCCAAGATCTTGTGATTTAACACCGCTAGACTACTTTCTGTGGGGCTATGTAAAGTCATTGGTCTATGCGGATCAGCCACAAACGCTTGACCATTTGGAAGACAATATTCGCCGTGTTATTGCCGATATACGGCCACAAATGTTCAAAAAAGTCATCGAAAATTGCACGTCCAGATTGGACTACATCCGAGCCAGCCGTGGCCGTCATATGTCAGAAATCATATTCAAAATGTAATGCCACAAGATTATCTTTCGAATAAAAAAAATTCTTGTCAATCGAATGATCCATCGTTGTTTTATTGCAATTTAAAGATCTATACCTCTTGAAAAAACACCCTTTAGAAATGAACCCCTCACATGTTTTCTCCACATCAGCAGCCTTTAGATGAAGGCATTCAAATTCTCATTGACACCCGCTACTGGATTCACTTTACAGTAATAAAGACGTAAAAAGAAATAAGTGTCGAATTGTTATATCAACTCAATGTAGCCTCACATATGTAGCCTACCTCTGTTTTTGCCCTGGTCAGAAAATATTTCGGGAAACTCTGAAAGATCTTCAAAGTTTTTCAATATGATCAAGATACTAGAAGCTAGCATTGACCATTGAATTCAGAAAAGAAGTTCTAGAACATATTTCCTCGAATTATTGGGCGGCTGGACCCCTACAAAAAATAGTTTGAAGAAGCTCGAACCTCATGAAATCGGAATGTCGAAAAATGATCTTTATATCCTATCCTTAAAAATATTTCGGATAATCTGACAATAATTCAGGGCTTCATTCAAACTCCGCACCTGCATGATCACTGAGAAAGTTGAAAAATTGACGCTCGCATCACAATATCTGTTGTTTGTGTTATGTATATAATATTCTCTGTGGATGTAGGTCCAGCGAAGCGTACATATTCAATGAGAATCTATTTGAAATAATTCAAATTTTCAGATACATCTACCGCATCATATCATTCTCTTTGAAAGAAAGCGTAGAGGAGATATTTTTGGTCAGATTTTTTCATTAAGTTTCGTATAAAGGTGGAAATTCAGTTCTTATTTCAAACGTTCTGTATTGGTGGAATTATATCATGGATATAAAAATTTGTTCAACCAGTATTATCAATTACAATCACACACGACAAAGAACATCATCATAAAGGAAGTACTCACCCCGCATTAATGTTTCCCGAGTTCCATCCAATGGCACTCGTTAAGTGATTAAGTGAAATTACCTGCAAAAAATAGGAAATAAATATATTTCAATTGACATATGAAAACAATATTTAACTCTCATTTGATTATTGGATTTATTTCGTTCAAAATTATTATGTAATGAATAAAAAAATCGAAAAAGTGATCATTTTTAGTTGAAAGTTTCCTAAATTGAATATCTTTTTCAATCCTACTATCTCTATGAAACCCCATTATTTCAATAGTTATGAGATTCTAACGAAATTTCGAATAAATGAAGAGAAATGACGGAAGTTATCATATAAGTTTCAGTATATATACATTGTACCAATGGTCTCTTCGAAAGCGAACTGATTAGTTCTAACTGCCTTCCTACAGCTAGAAATAATGTTCTGGAATTCTTCCCATCGAACACGATGTGAGAAAAATGAAAAGAGAATCTTGGGCTCAAGGTAACTTTGAACTGTTTTTACTGATAAATGGGCAAGTTCATCAAGACCTCTAAAATCATAGGTGCCATTTCCATTTATGTGGCAATAGATGAATAAAAAAAAACAGAACTAGACTCAGCTGCATACACAGTTATTTGCTTTCGAAAACAATTTCAATAATGCCTCCTACAACTAACTTAGAGTTTTTGATGGAGGTTTTGTTTTACTTATTTATGGAAATATTTGGCTTTTGAATGTTAGCTCTCCTTGTTCTTCCGTAACGTTGGTCTGTATTCCAACAGTACGGTTCTAATTTTTTTCACGAGTGTTAGGTTACCTCAATTTTCACATTCGCATATTTTACTGTTAGAATTCTTGTGCATTAGTATATATTTATTTCCATCTTATTAGTATTATTATTGAATATTTCCACCTCAATTTTTACATTCGCATATTTCACTGTTAGAATTCTTGTGCATTAGTATATGTTTAGCCTAGTTAGCCAAAAGATTTTTCATAATATTTTATTTAGCATCTGTATTTTCTAGAATCCTGGTCAAGAATAAAAAGATATTTGAAATATAGACCAGGTTAACAAATTGGTTATGTATCAAATAAAGTGGCCCTATTTTCTGCCCAGCACTCATGAATTTTTGATTTAAATTATATGAATATATATATATATATATATATATATATATATATATATATATATATATATATATATATATATATATATATATATATATATATATATATATATATATATATATATATATATTTAACGGTTTCTAAAATAACAGACATACTATGCTCACTGTTAAAATAGAAGTTCTGTTCGAATGAATTTTCTCTATTTCCAAATAACCTTTGTTGTTCCATCTTTCATATCAACCCCTTAAATCGAGCCGACGCGAAATTTATTGTCCCGTATAAAGTTCAAATGAACCTGGCCCTGCTTGAATCGATGGGATATTTTGCCTTGACTTGGATCACAATAAATAACTTACCGACATCCATTTCTAGTGCGAGAATGATATGAGACTTCGATCGTTTTCGATACTCTTTCAGACAAACTTAGAGGACAGTAGTCATTGCAATCATTCCAGAATTTGACTAGAAATTTTTTCCAGTTTTATTGTCAATTATAGTTATAATTGACTTGTAGTAATATACAAATTGAATATTTTCGGTAGATTAGACATTTGCCTTATGGCGCGATTTCGCTAAATATTTAAGAATTCGAATTTTTCTCTCGCAATTTGTTAATGAAACTTCAGAAGTACTTACTTTCTATATGAAGAAATATATAGATACATATATAGATATATTTGTACTTCAATCAAATATTTGTTCAATATTTCGAATGATTTTTTTGTCCCTATGAAATATTTTCATGAATATTCTTTATGTTTTTTGACATGTGTTGTGGCCCTCTGCATCTCATTCATCGCTCTTGTCGCTTTTATTTCGAATACGTAGAGGTTTCGCTTCTATGGCATTAGATCACTTATTGAAGGTGTGTACTTTATTCATGATGTTTTTATTTCAAAAGATTTATTTATGACTTCATTAGCTCATGTTATCACTTTTATTTATTCCACATTTGTGATTTATATACGTTTCAAGATTTCAGTGGATAAACGTCTGCAAATAATTAGTTTTCTACCTGCTTTTCAGTCAAGAACACATAATAATAATAATCGCAAGTCTTTATTTTCCTACAGGTAAAATCACCCAGTTACAGGAAATATTCAAAAATGTATATAAGGTATTAACAACTGATGATATGATACAAACGTTAAAAAAATGATCATCAATAAAAAAAAGTGATTATAATAAATAATAGACAATGAGATTTACTTAGATGTGCTCACTTCAGAATTTATTATACGTAAAAAGAGTCCAAGTAAACCTCACTAATGAAGACAAATGAGTCGCTGTGGATAGCGCATTTGTCAGACACATCCTCGAATAGCTAGCACATATATCTAATGGGTAATTAGATATTACGAGAGAATGGTACGAGAGAACTAGATTTCGGAGTACCCAATGGAAAAAATTGATTTGAACGTGAACATTGTCTAGGAACATGAGAATCAATTAAGCCAATAAGGGTAGGACAATCTATATAACCATGTAAAAGAATATACAGAAAATTTCAGAGACAACAAGTCCCTGCCAACTTCGAGTATTTTGAGTCAATAAACGTGACATTCCCTCCAAATTAGATATTTGAGAAATTTTCGTTGTATTGACTCTAAATGATTTTTATAAGAATTGTAAATGGGACTCCAAATCATACATCCGTAATTTAATTGACTCTTCACAAGCTCATTAAATAATTCTATAAGAGTTTATTGTGGTAACACCAATCAGAAACGGCGGTGCGGCCATCCTGCAGCTTATGCAGTCCCAATATCTTTCGATTCTGCGATATATTTTTGAATCATCAGCATATATGAGACTATGAATTGCTAGACAGTCTATTATATCGATCACTAAAAGCAGAAACAATAGTGGGCCTCAATTAGAGCCTTGTGGTACAACCGAAATGACTATATGACTTATGACTAAAATTGTAAAAAGTGTGTTCGATAATTTAAATAAGACTGAATTGGGGAAACTAGATTTCTGGAAACGTGACTTGGCTTTCAGTTTGTACAACATAAATTTATGATTCATTTTATCGAATGCTTTCTTTGAATCTTCATATACAACATATATCTGGCTTCATTCGTAAAGATCCTTTAACACAAATTGTGAGAATGTTACAAGGTTAGTCATGCAAGATCTATTGGACATGAATCCGTGTTGCTCATTCTTCACTTGGTTTCTTATTTTGGGATTAATATTGTCATATAGAATGATCTCAAATAATTCTGAAAAGTTGGAAAAAATAAAGGTCTGTAATTTCTGATAACCGTTGCATCACATTTTTTCAGTACAGGTACTACTTTTGTAGTTTTCCAGATTTTCGGAAATATTTTCGATTCAATAATTGAATTGAAATATGACATAAAATTGCAGAGAACCTATGAATGAAATCCCTTACAATAAAACTAGGTATTGGACCAAACTGGATCAGATGTATTTTTAGTACTGAGTTTCTTAAGAGCGAATAGAATATCATTTTCTGATATAGTATTGATATGAATAGAGTTCTGATCAGCATGTTCATCGTAATAAAAGCTGTCGTCAGTATTTGATTTAGTATAAACAGAGCTGAAGTATTTAGCTAAGGCATAAATTATTACCTGCGGTTTCTTGTAGCGATTCTCTGCATCTATCATTACACCTGGCAAACGCGAGTCACCTTTCTTATTCCGAATAAATTACCAGAATTCAGACTGATTTGACAATATGTTGTTCTCTGAATTACAAATAAAGTTTCATAGGCAGATTTAATTTTATTTTTTACTATGTTGCGCATTTCTCTGTAAGTGTAATTAGTTGGCATGCGTTTGTATTTTATAAAGGCTGTTTCCTTTTGGTAGATACAATTTATTAGTCCTGAGGTAACCTAGTATGTACCATACTAGGAAACGTCTACTCCGTTTCATCAACAGAGGAACTGACTCTGCAAATACATATACTATGAAGTATATCATAAAATTTGGAACATGCAATCTCAAGATCATTATTCACATATTGCATATTGATATGTATCTTTATATCTTTTTATATATATATATATATATATATATATATATATATATATATATATATATATATATATATATATATATACATATATATACATATATATATATATATATATATATATATATATATATATATATATATATATATATATATACATATATATGTATATATATATATATATATATATATATATATATATATATCTATGCATTCATCAAAAATTGAGATTTGCAAGGGCGACAGACCATAAAATCAAAAAATTTTATTTTATAATATGAAGATACATCGAAATTCACATGCATTATTTGCACTTGATGACAGTACATGACAAAAACACTCTGATCCTCGAATAATAATTATAAATATAGGAAAATAATTATTGAAATAAAATATAGTCCATTCGCTTATGTAACTTAATGTTCTTAATGAATTTTAATAAATTCGCTTATGTAACTTAATATTCTTAATGAATTTTGAAAGAGCTACCCTTGTCTGCCACGTATCTAATTTTGAAGTTCGCCCATATTATACGTCATTTATATCAACCTATTTTGGAGCGAAAACCTAATCATCAAGAAGAATAAACTCAAAATAACTGGAAAATATGCCTTTATAACGAGCAACACATGAATTTGAGCAAATGACAAGAGAAATATGTGACGAAATTTCAATTATCATAAATTTTCCAATAAAACGAAAAAATAGGAAATTTCAACAATATTTTTCATGTCATTGAAAGGAAATATCAGCCCATGATTTCATAGTAGGTATCCCTCAAAAACAAAATTTGTGAAATTCCAAAGACTTCTCATTTTTGAGAAGGTGCTCACTTCAAATTGTTCAGAAACTTTTTTCCAAATTTTGGAGTATTCAAATAGCTTAAGACCGTTGCTTTGAACTGAAATGATAATTTCCTATATTCATAATGATTTCTGTGAATTTCAAACATAGAATCCGAACTTAACAGGTTTTTAGTAGAATCAGCAGTTTCGCCTCAATCTAACAATATGAATACTGAAATTGGGAAGCCAACAATATTGTACACGTGCAAACTTCTGGAAGTTATTAACAAACTGACCGAGCAACTTTTGCCAAATACGATTTGTGCTTTTTGAAATTTGAACGAAACTTCTAATGATATTACAAGAAATACAAGTTCTATCCATACTTCCATGTCCAAGACATTCGTATAAAGTTGAAAAGTTACTTCGAGTGTGCTCGAACCTATATAAGTTTATTTGATGCTTTCAAATCATATAAATGTTATATCAGCGAAACTGTTACAACCCTAAATTCCCGAACTGAGATTCAATTTTCTCAGAAAAAAATGTTTAAAGACAGACACATCAGTGTTTCTGAAATAAGGACATAAAGGTTATGTTGAATGATTATGGTAGTGGGTCACAGTCGATAGAACTGCATTATAAAATTCATCTACATAAAGGTATATAAATATATATATATATATATATATATATATATATATATATATATATATATATATATATATATATATATATATATATATATCTAAATGAAAAGTAGACACTGTCGGCATATCCCGCACTTAGTAGCAGTCTTTGACACGCGTTTTGAGCTTATTGGCTCTCCTCAGAACGGCGTAGCCACGTTCAAGTTGTACGAACCTGGAGATGGAAAAACAAGAAATAACAGACACTCCACTGAAGGAAGTCTACACATTTTAGGCTACCGTATTTTTACTCCCCGGTTTGGGAAATTTGAAAAAACTACCTCGCCCGTGAGGTGACTACTTATCCTTCAAGGATGCCTCTAGCAGAGATATTATAAAATATATGAATAATGTTCAACGCGGGAGAATGTTTCAATCAAAAGTAGACACTGTCGGCATCTCCCACAATTAGTAGCAAATTGAATGAAGAAGCATGAAGGATAAATAGTCGCCTCTCGGGCTAAGTACTTTTTTCAAATCTCCCAACCCGGAGAGTAAAAACACGGTAGACTAAAATGTGTCGACTTCTTTCAGTGGAGTGTCTGTTATTTCTTGTTTTTCCGTCTCCAGGTTCGTACAACTTGAACTTGGCTACGCCGTTCTGAGGGGAGCCAATAAGCTCGAAACACGTGTCAACAGCTTTTTTTTTAATATCGCCGAATAGGCCCCTGAAATACGGGAATAAACGCGAGCGTACTACTAACGCAACCTATTGACATTTACAAACATCGTTCGATGATATTTTTCGAATAGACATTGCAATTTAGTAGAAAGCTACGGGTATAGAAGATATGTGAAATTTCGATGCTTGGTGTGTCTATAATCTGAGAGGTGTTCTCTACTGATTCCCATAGATGGAATTGTAGAGTATTCATAACTCTACAGTCTTCCACTTGGAGTCACAAGAAGATGCTTGGGGGTTGAAATCGTTGCCTCACTTCGATGGACGTGATACGACTGACGAGTTCCTTGCAGAACGAAACATATATGTCTCGCAATTCCATCAGGTGTGGCATCGATTTCAATATTTCTCTAACATTTATCCCTTGAAGGATAATGGAGACATCACATCGTACACGTTCACATATCTAGCTCTACTATAACATTCTCTTGATTAATTTGAATTTTTCGAATGAATATTCTAGTGTTCAGTTTCTTAAATATATGTATATGTATATATATATATATATATATATATATATAGGTTTATTTTTTAAGAGTTAAGTTTTTCAGGTTGGTGGCACTGGTTGGTAATGGCATTCAAACGTCATCTGTCAAAGTGAGAAGTTTTCAGTATACTCTGCCTTCAACATGGAAAGATTTACAAACGAGCAACGATTGCGAATTTTTCGAATTTGCTATCAGAATTCGTGATCTGTGAAAAATGTGTATCGTTTGTTAAAACCATATTTGACCTGATGAATCAACGATTCGTGCTGTTATCACCAAATTTCACACCAAGTTTACTTTGTTGGACATTAAACCATTGTCTTGCATGCATACAGTGCGTACTGAAGAGAATGTAGCCGTAGCGTACAATGTTAATGAAGATCGTGAAATATCAATTCGTCGCCGTTCTCAGCAATTGGCCATATCAAATTGGACCTTCTGAATGGACCATTTGATACGGAGCTGGAAACAAAATTTATATGAAGTTATCTTCAAAATGTAAATGGCAGAGGCCAAGCTATCAATTTCGATAAAAATTTTGAATATATGATGCAAAATGAGTGTTTTATTCGATTCAATAAAAAATTGAAAAATCATCCTATATATACATAAAAAAATAAAGCTGAAGTGATTCTAAAAGTTACAATTTGACGTTTGATAGCCAAAGCAATTCATAAAATCCAACTATTCAATAGTTTTCAATTTTGACAAATTTGCAATTCGCTACACAAAACGTCAAATATATGTATTTTCAATCAATACATGTATATATATATATATATATATATATATATATATATATATATATATATATATATATATATCATGCATCCTGTCACAATGCAGAGGACACAAAAAGTGATTAAAGTCACAACTCAAAAAGAGAGTGAATCTCGGTAAGATCAATACAATCAGAAGCGGTAGATATTACTAGAGGTGTGCCGCAGGATCAGTATTGAGTTTATGTACAAACCACGTTTGTAATAACGTTTGTTTAAAGTTTGTTCATAATGAATAGAAATGAACTGTCAGGTATCTCAGGAGAGCACACGGAAATAATGACGACACATCTCTGGTAGTCAGTGGGAATAATATTAACTCTCTAACTGATAATATGCATATAGAAGTAGAGAATCCATATGAATACATTCCAAAAAATTACCTGCTTTAGAACGTTTCAAAAAATTAACGTTTACTTCTTGTCAACAGAAAGAAGATTTACGTTAAGTTTCATTCACAATGAGACAAACATATTTTCTCAGGATAGCGTTTTTTTCTTGTTGTGGAGATTTTCTCGTTGTGGATAAGAGTTTGGATAGGTAAGTGCATATTGAGGAGTTCGCAATAAATATATCCCGGTATTGCTTAGCAGTGAATATTATTGCTGAGAGTATAGGAAGCGACACTGTTATGTGTATATTATATCACGCCATTATTCAGTCTGTTCAAAATTTTGACTGTCATCAGGTTAACATGTGACAGACCTTCAATAATTATTTAAGCTACGATAAATTCTGAAATTTATTTCAAATATTGAACATACTCGTACTATGTTATAGTGATAATTGAAAGGTTTGAACTTTGCATGTTTTCAGGTCATAGTACGGTAATTTTATGTTGAAATTTCATTACTCGTCTTAGTATATGTTGCAAATTGAGTAATTTATCCGATTTAAGTAAAACTACTCCTAAAAAATCACCATATATATATATATATATATATATATATATATATATATATATATATATATATATATATATATATATATATATATATATATATATATATATATATATATATATTTACGCGTATATATATATATATATATATATAGGCAGTTGTTTTCTTGTTTGTTCTCACCGAATATTCATGTTCATATAATCTCCTGTGTAAGTATTGTTTTGTGTTACCTATATAACATGAATCACAATCAATGCAATTTATTGAATATACAGTATGAGTTTCGTTTTTTAATTCAATTCTTGGTTTTAACCTGGTGTATAATGAACCAGTTATATTGTTTGGTTTATGACTTATTTTTATATTATATTTCTTCAGGACATTACTTATTTTATAGGATATCTCTGGTATATATTCCATTCCTATGTATTTGACATCTACATCGATATTATTCTTTTTTTGGTTTGTTTGGTTATATATCTGGTGTATTCTCCTTTTAATAATCGGTTTGTAAAATTTTTCAGGATAGTCGTTTCGTTCTAAAATTTCTTTGATTTTTCTTATATTTTTAGGTCTTACTACAGGGTTGGATAATTTAACAGCTCTATCTGTAAGAGCATTCACAACATTTCTTTTATATTTCGTAGGTACAAGTGAATTGTAATTAAGATATCTTCCTGACCATGTTTTTTTATTAAACCAGTCGGTAGTAATTGAACCATCTTCTCTCCTGATTAAAGTCATATCTAAGAAATTTATTTTGTTGTTTTCTTCTAATTCTTTCGTAAATTGTAATCTTTTATGGTAGGCATTGAAGGATTTCATCAATTCTTCAATATGTTCAGGTTTCATTGAAGTTATACAATCATCTACATATCTCTTGAAGAATACAGGTTTATTTTCTGAGTTGTCTATAACAGATATTTCTAGTTCTTCTAATACCAAGTTGGCTACAGTAGATGAAATGGGTGAACCCATTGCAGTGCCATAAATTTGTGAATAGAATGATGTCTCAAATCTGAAATAAGTTGATTTTAAACAAAATTCGACACCTTCTTTGAATTCATTTTTTAGTAATTCAGTATGATTTTTCAATTCTTCCCATTTTCTATCTATTATATTCATTGCTAATTCTATAGGTACAATGGTGAAAAGAGAAATGACGTCCAATGAAATTAAAATACAATATTCAGGATCTGAATCTTTGAAGAATTGAAAAATCATACTGAATTACCAAAAAATGAATTCAAAGAAGGTGTCGAGTTTTGTTTAAAATCAACTTATTTCAGATTTGAGACATCATTCTATTCACAAATTTATGGCACTGCAATGGGTTCACCCATTTCATCTACTGTAGCTAACTTGGTATTAGAAGAACTAGAAATATCTGTTATAGACAACTTAGAAAATAAACCTGTATTCTTCAAGAGATATGTAGATGATTGTATAACTTCAATGAAACCTGAACATATTGAAGAATTGATGAAATCCTTCAATGCCTACCATAATAGATTACAATTCACAAAAGAATTAGAAGAAAACAACAAAATAAATTTCTTAGATGTGACTTTAATTAGGAGAGAAGATGGTTCAATTACTACCGACTGGTTTAATAAAAAAACATGGTCAGGAAGATATCTTAATTACAATTCACTTGTACCTACGAAATATAAAAGAAATGTTGTGAATGCTCTTACAGATAGAGCTGTTAAATTATCCAACCCTGTAGTAAGACCTAAAAATATAAGAAAAATCAAAGAAATTTTAGAACGAAACGACTATCCTGAAAAATTTTACAAACCGATTATTAAAAGGAGAATACACCAGATATATAACCAAACAAACCAAAAAAAGAATAATATCGATGTAGATGTCAAATACATAGGAATGGAATATATACCAGAGATATCCTATAAAATAAGTAATGTCCTGAAGAAATATAATATAAAAATAAGTCATAAACCAAACAATATAACTGGTTCATTATACACCAGGTTAAAACCAAGAATTGAATTAAAAAACGAAACTCATACTGTATATTCAATAAATTGCATTGATTGTGATTCATGTTATATAGGTAACACAAAACAATACTTACACAGGAGATTATATGAACATGAATATTCGGTGAGAACAAACAAGAAAACAACTGCCCATTTATAAATTATGTAAAGATAGTTGAATTATAGATTTAATTGATGTTAGATATTTTGAAAATGATGTATAATCGAAACGCGTAAATATAAATTTTTGTATTATTGAAGATAGTTATTAATTGTGAAAGTTATATATATATATATATATATATATATATATATATATATATAGATATAGATATATCCCTTACGACAATTTCACATTGTGAAATATGGGCATGAAAGAAGCAAATAAATATCAAAAACTGCAAACATTCAGTGAAGAAAATTATATTCTTCTATATTCGAATCATCGAAGTACTCCATTACACTACAGTATGTCTTCGTAACCAGCAGTCCTATCTGCCCCTTGAAAAAATTATCGGCATATCCCGCAAATTGGTAGCAGCCGCTGACACGTGTTTCGAGCTTATTGGCTCTCCTCAGAACGGCGTAGCCAAGTTCTAGTTGTAGGAACCTGGAGGTGAAAAACACAAGAAAAAAAACTGAGAAAAACAGACAACCTCTGAAGGAAGTCGCAACGTTTTAGGCTACGCGTTTGTTTTTTTCGGATTGCGAAATTTGGAAACTGCTTTGCCCGTGAGGTGACTATTTATCCTTCAAAGGATGCTCTAAGCCAGGCTTCCTAAATAGAGCAAATTAAAATGAAATTGAAGATTATCGGCATATCCCGCAAATTGGTAGCAGCCGCTGACACGTGTTTCGAGCTTATTGGCTCTCCTCAGAACGGTGTAGCCAAGTTCTAGTTGTAAGAACCTGGAGGTGAAAAACACAAGAAGAAAAACAGTCAACCTCTGAAGGAAGTTGCAACGTTTTAGGCTACGCGTTTGTTCCTTTCGGATTGGGAAATTTGGAAACTACTCTGCCCGTGAGGTGACTATTCATCCTTCAAAGGATGCTCTAAGCCAGGCTTCCTAAATAGAGCAAATTAAAATGAAATTGAAGAATATCGGCATATCCTGCAAATTGGTAGCAGACGCTGACACGTGTTTCGAGCTTATTGGCTCTCCTCAGAACGGCGTAGCCAAGTTCTAGTTGTAGGAACCTGGAGGTGAAAAACAATAGAAGAAAAACTAAGAAAAACAGACAACCGCTGTAGGAAGACGCAACGTTTCAGGCTACGCGTTTGTTCTTTCCGGATTGGGAAAATTGGAAATTTGGAAACTGCTTTGCCCGTGAGGTGACTATTTATACTTCAAAAGATGCTCTAAGCCAGGCTTCCAGGATATGCAGATAATCTTCCATTTCATTTTGATTTTCTTCCGCATCATATAATAATATTTATAATATTATTTATATATTTTTCAACGTCTCGGCTTAGAACATCCTTTGAAGGATAAATAGTCACCTCACGGACAAAGCAGTTTCTAAATTTCCGAATCCGGAAAGAACAAACGCGTAGTCTAAAACGTTGCGACTTCCTTCAGAGGTTGTCTATTTTTCTTAGTTTTTCTTCTTGTGTTTTTCACCTTCAGGTTCCTACAACTAGAACTTGGAGAACTAGAACTCTCCTCAGAACGCCGTTCTGAGGAGAGCCAATAAGCTCGGAACATGTCAGTGGCTGCTACCAATATATATATATATATATATATATATATATATATATATATATATATATTCAATCGGTATTATCGGGAAGCGGTCAGTGCAAATTGAAATCTCAATTATTCTCAATATTTCGCCATTTATTTGATGGCTTCTTCAGGAGAAGCTACAAAGTATATTGTAAAAATAATAACATAATAACATAACCTTCAATACTTACAGAGATAATTCACTTAAACAAACTCTAAACAATAACAATAAAACATCGACTGCTACATATGACAACATAACAACGAATAACCCGACGAGACCGAACCAAGTGTTAAATCTTTTTTAAAATGTTACAATAAATGCTGCTTAGTTGATTTGTATCTGTTTTATAATTTATTGCATTTTGCGTTTTACTGATGTGATACATTTCAAGAAAAAGACGATTTCTGTAGTTTTGGTTCTCTTCCAAAATCTTCACATCTCCGAATCTGAAGTTATGTCCCGTTTTTAAATGATGGTCTGTAAGAGCACATGATCCCTTCCTTATTTTACAGTCACTTCTGTGTTGTGCAATTCTCTGTGTCAACCACTGACCGGTTTGACCTATATAACATCCATCACAGTTGGAACAGTCTATTTTGTAGATAACATTACTTTTTAATAGTGTTGGGGTGATATCTTTTAACTTTGAGAATAGATTTTTATTTGTCAGTGTGTTATTATGTTTCATTATATTGATATCCGTATATTTCTTCAAAAGTGAAACCACTCTATTTGTTAGTATATCTACATTTGTTAATTTTGCGTATTTCTTAGTAGGCTTGTCATCTGTTGGTCTATGGAAAACTTTTGTGTCATAAATAAGACGTCTAAGAATGTGTCCAGGGTATCCATTGTTGATGAAAATGTCAAAAAGTTGTTTCAAATTGGTGTGTAAAAATTTTTCATCACTTATGTGAGTAATCCTACTTTTCATGGCTATTACGGTATTTAATTTTTGATGTTTTGAATGATTCGAGTAAAAGTTCAAATAACGACCAGAAGCTGTTGATTTTTGATACCAATCGAGGATGATAAAATTGTCATCGTGTCTTATTACTCTCGTATCCAAAAATGGAATGCTTCTTCTTTCTTCCCGTTCCATTGTAAATTGTATATTATGATTGAATGAGTTGAAACTATTTAAAATTGTTTCAGTGTGAGCAGCTGGTACACTTGTTATAATGTCGTCAACAAATTTATACATGAATGGTATGTCAAAGGGTAAATCAACGATAACGCTGTCTAACACATAGTCAAGAACAATCACTGCTAAAATGGGACTCAATGGGGAACCCATGGGAGTACCAAATACCTGTTTGTAATAATCACCACCGAAGCTAAAATAAGTTGAATCAAGAATAAAACTAAAAAGTTGTAGAAAATTATTTTGTGAGATTTTTGTGTAACGTTTTATTTTTTCCCACTTCATCTTTATTATATCCACAATGAGATCATTTGGAATATTGGTAAACAACGAAATGGCGTCCAATGAAATGAGCTCATATCCAACTGGTAATTTCACTCCTTTCATTAAGTTAACGAAGGAAAACGTGTCTTTTATGTTATAGTTAGTTTCATGACATAAGGCCTCTGTTAAAATACTGCTAAGGAACTTAGAAATGGCATAAGTTATAGAATTAACTGAACTAACTATTGGTCTGAGTGGAGTGTCAATTTTGTGTATTTTAGGCAGACAATACAGTTTCGGACATGTTGCGTTGTATATCACATATCTTTTGTATTCTGACTCATCAATTTCATTCGCTTTCTTTAAGTTTTTTAGAATATCATTGAATTTTCGTTGTAATTGTTGTGTCGGATCTTTATTTATTCTTCGATAAGTTTTTTGATCTTGTAATAAATTTTTAGTCTTGGTGACGTAATCACTTTTGTCCATAGCTACCGTACAACCCCCCTTGTCAGCCTGTAAAATTAGGATTTGTTTATTAGTTCTCAAAAATGTTTGTGTCTTCCTATATAGTTTGTAGATAAAGTCAGGATCATGTTGATGAGAAAATTGAACAATGTTCGTTAAAATATTAGCAATTTGGCATCTCAAGTTATTTTTATACTGTTCAGGTACACTCTCAACTATACTTTCAGTCTCGGCTAGAAAGTTTTTTAATTTTGCGTCTTTGCTCGGGCAACGGACACTGAATTTCGGACCTAACGACCCTTGTACGTCCAAAGGAACCTTCGTATTTGATATGTTTTTGAACCATTTTGAGTTATCATGGAATAAAGTCCTCAAATCTTGTTTACTTTTCTTTTGTATCAGCTTGTCAAATTTACCAATAGTAAAAAAAATAACTTGAGATACCAAATTGCTAATATTTTAACGAACATTGTTCAATTTTCTCATCAACATGATCCTGACTTTATCTACAAACTATATAGTAGAACTAATAAACAAATCCTAATTTTACAAGCTGACAAGGGGGTTGTACGGTATTGATGAGTCAGAATACAAAAGATATGTGATATACAACGCAACATGTCCGAAACTGTATTGTTTGCCTAAAATACACAAAATTGACACTCCACTCAGACCAATAGTTAGTTCAGTTAATTCTATAACTTATGCCATTTCTAAGTTCCTTAGCAGTATTTTAACAGAGGTCTTATGTCATGAAACTAACTATAACATAAAAGACACGTTTTCCTTCGTTAACTTAATGAAAGGAGTGAAATTACCAGTTGGATATGAGCTCATTTCATTGGACGCCATTTCGTTGTTTACCAATATTCCAAATGATCTCATTGTGGATATAATAAAGATGAAGTGGGAAAAAATAAAACGTTACACAAAAATCTCACAAAATAATTTTCTACAACTTTTTAGTTTTATTCTTGATTCAACTTATTTTAGCTTCGGTGGTGATTATTACAAACAGGTATTTGGTACTCCCATGGGTTCCCCATTGAGTCCCATTTTAGCAGTGATTGTTCTTGACTATGTGTTAGACAGCGTTATCGTTGATTTACCCTTTGACATACCATTCATTTATAAATTTGTTGACGACATTATAACAAGTGTACCAGCTGCTCACACTGAAACAATTTTAAATAGTTTCAACTCATTCAATCATAATATACAATTTACAATGGAACGGGAAGAAAGAAGAAGCATTCCATTTTTGGATACGAGAGTAATAAGACACGATGACAATTTTATCATCCTCGATTGGTATCAAAAATCAACAGCTTCTGGTCGTTATTTGAACTTTTACTCGAATCATTCAAAACATCAAAAATTAAATACCGTAATAGCCATGAAAAGTAGGATTACTCACATAAGTGATGAAAAATTTTTACACACCAATTTGAAACAACTTTTTGACATTTTCATCAACAATGGATACCCTGGACACATTCTTAGACGTCTTATTTATGACACAAAAGTTTTCCATAGACCAACAGATGACAAGCCTACTAAGAAATACGCAAAATTAACAAATGTAGATATACTAACAAATAGAGTGGTTTCACTTTTGAAGAAATATACGGATATCAATATAATGAAACATAATACACTGACAAATAAAAATCTATTCTCAAAGTTAAAAGATATCACCCCAACACTATTAAAAAGTAATGTTATCTACAAAATAGACTGTTCCAACTGTGATGGATGTTATATAGGTCAAACCGGTCAGTGGTTGACACAGAGAATTGCACAACACAGAAGTGACTGTAAAATAAGGAAGGGATCATGTGCTCTTACAGACCATCATTTAAAAACGGGACATAACTTCAGATTCGGAGATGTGAAGATTTTGGAAGAGAACCAAAACTACAGAAATCGTCTTTTTCTTGAAATGTATCACATCAGTAAAACGCAAAATGCAATAAATTATAAAACAGATACAAATCAACTAAGCAGCATTTATTGTAACATTTTAAAAAAGATTTAACACTTGGTTCGGTCTCGTCGGGTTATTCGTTGTTATGTTGTCATATGTAGCAGTCGATGTTTTATTGTTATTGTTTAGAGTTTGTTTAAGTGAATTATCTCTGTAAGTATTGAAGGTTATGTTATTATGTTATTATTTTTACAATATACTTTGTAGCTTCTCCTGAAGAAGCCATCAAATAAATGGCGAAATATTGAGAATAATTGAGATTTCAATTTGCACTGACCGCTTCCCGATAATACCGATTGAATGTTGAATTATTCCGGTCGAAAATATATCCAGTATTATATATATATATATATATATATATATATATATATATATATATATATATATATATATATATGATGAGAGAAGTGTGGAAGAACAGAAAAAACACTACTAGATGAATCAGGATGCTTTGCGTGATCCAACGGGGTCTATACGCACATAATAATGATAATAATATATCATCATCCTCATCAAACTCTGTCCGTCTACTGCAGAACGAAGGCCTTCCCCTGTCTTCGCCAAGATTCTCTATCGGCAGTCTCTCTCTTCCAGGTAACGCCCAGCCAACCCAAAAGCCCCCTATCACATCGATCGTGAGAGCGCATTCTTGGTCTTACCCTGTATCTGGGCTCCCAATCACCTACCACAGCTGACCAATGCTCATCTCTTGTTCGGGCTAGATGGCCTGCCCATTTCATCTTCGACCTTTTTACACACATCACGACATCCTTCACCTTTGTTTGACCTCTGGTCCAGCTGCAGCGTATTCTATCTCGAATGTATCTTTCTATACTCCGCTGAGTTGTTCGAAGCTTCTGGATGTGAGCAGATTTCAGGGTCCAAGTTTCGCTGCCGTAGGTCAGCGCTGGTAATATGCATTCGTCACACACTATGCTCTTTAGGGATAGTGGCATATCTGATTTGAATATGTGTTCCACTCGCCCAACTGTATCCCAAGCTTTTCTGGTTCTTTGCATGATCTCCGGTGTAATATCCCCGTCTACCGTGACAATCTGTCCCAGATATGTGTAAGACGCTGCTATTTCTAATGGGGATCCGTCGACCTCCATTTGCTCTATGGAGCAGAAAGGGTTCAGCATCATCTTTGTTTTTTGCGGTGTTTATTTCCAGACCTACTTCCTTGCTCGCGATGTTCAGTTCATTAATGCGCTCTCGAAGATCGGTAGCATCGTGGGAGAATAGGACTATATCGTCAGCGAACCTCACGTTCCAAATATTTGCTTCTATATATATATATATATATATATATATATATATATATATATATATATATATATATATATATATATATATATATATATATATATATATATATATATATATATATATATATATATATATACGAATGAAAATTTTTCTTGCGGTGAAAAGTATGATAAAAACACAATTTTCGGTATATAACCCAATTGGAAGCATACACGTGTTTCGAGCTATATATTCAAGGTGTACGAACCTAGATGGATAACAATAAAAGAACACTCCTATAAAGGAAATATGAAGCCTATAGACTATATATAAACACGTATAATTGAGTATATTGTGTTTTTGTTATATATATATATATATATATATATATATATATATATATATATATAAAACGCTTTTTGATATGAAAATTTTGATTTTTAGCATTAACGTTTTTTTTATATATTAAAACTATGTCAAAACTAATTAGTTTTGACAAAGTTGTAATATAACAACGAAACGTTAACAGAAATAAACTTTTTCATTTAAAAAAGCCTGTTAATGCTAAAAACTCAAAAAATGTATATATATATATATATATATATATATATATATATATATATATATATATATATATATATATATATATAAGGAAATGAAAATTGTTTGTGCTTATGGCACTGAATGAAATATTTAAGAAAATGAACACCAGAACATTCATTCGAAAAATTGAAATTAATCTTTCAAAACATAAAATGATGGAGACATCTCGTACAAACAGCAATAAATCAATTTCAAATGAAATATATATATATATATATATATATATATATATATATATATATATATATATATATATATATATATATATATATATATAACCTATACGTATATATATATATATATATATATATATATATATATATATATATATATATATATATATATATATATATATATATATATATATATATATATATATATATATATATATATATATATATACAGTAGTAAGTACTGAGTCTCTTAATCGAAATATCAAAATATTTCAAATAAAACTCTCAGGGAGCTGTCTACACAAATGTTATCAACAAGAACGAACCCATCACTTTCGAGAGTGAATATTAAGAGCGTTCCGAAAAATTCATCGATCTTGTTGAATGATAATAGGATACAATTGTTTCATCATTATTCTGAATCATAAGTCCATATTTAATTCATCAATCAAGGATCGATGACATTCAAAACGCCCTTAGGTCGTAAACCAAATTGATGGGAATTTTTCTTAGTGAAATATTCACGTAAGCTTCCTCTATCGGAGAAAAGACGTATTAACTATCCTTATCGTTCAAAATATATATATATATATATATATGAATATATATATTTAGATACATATGCCGGTCAAAATTAATTCATTATCAAACTCGAGTATGAAATATGTATTTCACTTGAAATACATATTAATTACCTACTTAGGTTTCCTGAATTGAAATTCCAAAACTCCAAAAATCATATTGCAAAAAATTAGCACTCACTTGTTTTTCAAATATCCTTGTATGTTTTAATTCATTTTTAAGATAATATACGTCATGAATAATTCACCGATCTGAATATTATCTTCCATTAAATGACTTAGGACATGATGTTGGCAAAAATTCTAAACGTGTATGTATCGTTCGTTTCAACGACAAATTGAAAATTGTTTTGCGAGGATAACTTATTTCCACTCGGCTGCAGATGAAATTCAATTTAGTGGAAAGTTATAAATTTGAATCTGTAACTTTCATTGTATATTTGGTTGTTTTCCGTTCTTCTGGCATGAATCGCTAGAGCAAAAACTCTGTTACTTATAATGTAGGAACCTAGTTGGCAAGCATAGATTAATGTTCACATATATTCATATAAATATATATATATATATATATATATATATATATATATAATATGTGAACATTATATATATATATATATATATATATATATATATATATATATATATATATATATAATAATCTTTATTTAAGATTATCGTAATACAATTATACAGATAAAACAATAGTAAGTATTCTTATTTTAAGATCTATCTTTCTCAATTATGTTTCCTAAACAAAGATAATAATTTTCTCACAAAGACCATAGCATGTGGTGAGTACGAATAATGTCTATTTATTTTATTATCTGCTATATTTAATACTTACATACATATCAAAGTATCTATTTTAATAATTTAAGAAAAGACTTACCAATCTAAAAATTTTAAAACAATATTGGGGAGAAGCAGATATCAATATCAAAAAATTGTGTACACTATCATATATTGTTTTACAACCATTTCAGCTTTTAAATGTTCACCAGTCGATGTATCATACATCTCTCCTTTGTTTTCATGCAGTTCTTTATGGCAGACTTGAATTTTTCAATGTTAATCATATTTTTCAATTCAAATGAAAATTCATCATAAATTCTTGGTGCAAAATAGAAATAGCTACGAAGACATATAGATTTTCTGTATTGCGGAATTGATAAAGTGTTCCTACTATATCTAGTATTCACTCTTTGTTCTAAAAAGTAACTACTGTCTTTTTCATTTCTCGTGAAGATTAGCAGCGATTGAACAAACAGCTGTCGTATATCCAGAATGTCAGCCTCTTTATACAGAAAGTCAGTAGGATATCTGATATCTTTTCTATGAAGGATTTTCAGCAACCATTTTTGTTGAATTTCGAGCTTTTTTATTGCTGTGTCATAGGCACCACGCAATACCATATCGTATCAGACAATGCTTTGTAAATTATCGTTAGATGTTTTATGTCTAGAATAATTGACAGTTCTTTAAATTTGGATATTAATCCTCTAAGCTTACCAATTAATCTTCTGACGTGAGAATCCCATTTAAGGTGTGAATCTAGTATAATTCCTTAGTATTTTCATTCGTATGTGCAAGGAATGTTAAATGACTTCTCTCTTTCTATTTTAATTCTCAGTGGTTCACTTGGTGGAAGTAAGCGCTTATCTACAGCAAAAGGAATGTATTTCGTTTTATCTATATTAATAGTGATGCCTTAATCAATTATAGATATTCACAAAATCAGATTCAGCTTTTGGTTTTGATATCGCTCCAGTTTGCTCCTGAGTAAACTATCGCAGTATCGTCTGCAAAACTGATTATCTTACCTTCACTCTCCGACAACAAAAGTTTATTCATATAGATTGTGAATAGTATTGGCCGTAATATTGTTCCCTGAGGTACTCCATATTCTATTATCCTTGTATTACTGAATGTATTGTTCACCTTCACTGTTTGGTTTCTATTTGATAAGAAGCTTTCAGATAATCTCAGATGGACACCATTAATTCCAATCTCTTCTAGAAGTCTCAAAAGTGTTGTATGATCAACAATGTCGAACGCTTTTGCTAAGTGTATTAATATACACAAGGCAACGTCGCTATTGTTGAAAGATTTATAAATATGCGTCGTTAATTCAATGACAGCGTCTACAGTGGACTTATTTTGTTGAAATCCAAATTGCAGTTCAGAAATAATCTTAATAACTTTCAGAAAAGTTTGTAGCCTAATTTTTATAACTTTTTCAACAATTTTTGATAGAACGGAAAGTATGGATACAGGCCTGTAGTCTGTACATCGTTTTCTGTTACCACCTTTATGTAAGGGCACAATGACCGCTGTTTTTAGATACGTTGGAAATTTTCCCGTTTTGAAAATCATGTTTACCATGTGCACAACTGGTGAAATTAATGAATGAACTCCAATTTTCATAGCCTCTGAAGATATACCGTCAATTCCTCTATTCTTTCTATCTTTGAGATTCAAAATTATGTTAGCTACTTCTTCGTCAGTTGTGGGCGTGAGAGAAAAATCACTCATATTTTGAGATCTTTTCTTTTCAGGTTGAGGTCTGGGTATATTCAATTTTTCTACTAACTCCCTACCGATGCTGACAAAATTATCATTGAGAACCTGGGCTATTTCCTTGTGGTCAACAATAGTGTTCTCTCCTATTTCTATTTTATCTAATTTTTGCGATTTTTCTCGTTGTCCACAGATATCAGATATGCCTTTCCACAATTGTGCCAGTTTATCGCTGCTCGATTTTATAAGTTGCATGTAGTGATCACTTTTAGCACGTTTTATCAAGATATGTGTACTGTTTCTGAAGTTTTTTAATTCTAACCAGTTTCTGTAGTTTTCATCTCGTTCCCATGCTTTGTAAAGTTCGTTTCTAGTATTGATTAACCTCAACAGACTATTTGTTATCCAGGGTTTTCTTTTCTTCTCTTTATATTCGACTCTATACTCACATAATTCAATATTATTCTTTATTTTGTGAACTAGTGCGTCTGTTGACTCTTCAGGCTCTTCCATTTCATAAATTTCGGTCCAATCTTCATTCGCTAAATGGTCTTTCAGTTTTACATAGTTGATGTGAACATTTTCGTTCTGTTTGTGTGGTACTGTTATCCCGGTTTTACAAAAAATAACGACTGCGAAGTGATCAGTTACATGCGACTTAATTATTATCGGAGTATATTCTTCAATGCCTTTTATCAAAATGTGGTCTATACATGACGAGATGTGTTTTTGAACTCTAGTAGGTTTATCAATAACACTGATGAAATTCTCCTCTGCTAGAAGGTTGAGGTAATTCATGCTTTGTTCATTCTCTTCTAGTGTATTTATGTTGAAATCACCAGTTATTATATGTTTATAATTATTTCTGCAATTTTTTTTCAAGTACTCATGAAAATTTGTTTCAAATGCTAATATAATACTGACTGAGTAGTCAGTAGTCTGTCAGAATAATGATTACTCAGTAAGTATTTTCTTAGCATCTGTAGAAGTCGTTTGTAACGACGAAACGCATCATGCTATGTTGTCAATAAACTGTAAATCGAAAGTTCAAGTGTTTGAATTTTAGTTTATATACAATTAAAATGGATTTACATCAAGTCATGATGTAAATGAAGTAGTGATTGATAGTATAAGGGTAAAAATTGAGAGTAATATGAAATTTTTGATTCTAAGTCATGACAAACTAAAAAGAAAACTTTCCAAAAAAATTTTTAAAAAAAAAAAGTTTATTATTAACGAATTAAAAATAGGGGTTTATTGCAGAGGGGTGAAAATTGAGAGAAATATCAAATTTTTCACTCTTAGTCATGACAAAATAAAAAATAAATCTTGCCAAAAAAAATTAAGTTTTTAATTAGGAAATAAAAAATAGGTGTTGATTGTAGAGCGGTGATAATTTGGGATTTTATGTATTTTTATATATTGAGCAATTTAAGTAAAATAGTTTTCGAAAATTTAACTAGTTGGCAACACTACATATGAAGATTATTGTAACTAAGTGTTCTTGCTGTCATTCATCTTATTACCAAATAAAAGTTATATTTGTACTAATTACTATCGTTTCTTTGATAAACGACCCATAATCCTTTAGGTTATGGGCCCAGTAGATTCTGCAATTGAAAGTTTTTAGAAAAATAGCAAAGAAAAAGTTACAATCGTATTGTGAAGAAATTGACAATATAACCTCAAAATGGATTCAATGCGGTCAATAAACTTAGAAAAATTTGATGGAAATAACTTTAGGCAATGGAAATTCCAGATAAAGTGTGCCCTAAAAGCAAAAGGGATTGATATTCAATCTCACTGCTCGTTTGTTAGATGAAGAAGCTAGTTTACAGTGTGAAGAAGAACAAGAAACCGCTCTTCTTGTGGCTAAGAAAGGATGGAAAAATAGCCCAAAACAAAGCGAGCTGAATAGAAATGCTAGTAATTCAAATCAAAATAAAAACAGTAAACACAGATTTGAATGTTATAATTGTGGGAAACGAGGACATTTTTCTCGAGAATGTCGTGCTCCAAAGAAATCCAAGTCTAGAAAACCTCAACAGGAAGGTGCAGACTTGTTAGCGTTTAATGTAGAAACCAAATTCCATGAAGCTGAAGACAATGTGTGGATTTTAGACAGTGGTGCCTCTGCACATATGACCTATAGAAAGGAGTTCTTTCTAGAACTATTGGAATGTAACCAGAAATCATTGACATTAGGAAACAAACAGTCAGTGGAAGTGGCTGGAATTGGCAAGGTGTTAATAAAGAGATGTGTCAATGGACAGTGGGAGAACAGTGAACTACGTGATGTATTGTATGTTCCGAATTTGCGACGAAATCTGTTCTCAGAAGGTGTGATAATGCGTAAATCCTATATCATTATCAAGAAAGACTCTGGTGCATTCATTTACAAAGGCAATGACTTGGTAATGTGTGCAACAATAACAGAAAATAATTTATATGAATTGAAAATTAAAGCTATGGTCTCAGATACCTGTAACTTAGTTCAAAGTGATCAAAATAACATTAAAATGTGGCATGAAAGACTGGGACATGTTAACTTAAAACAAATCAAGAGTATGAGTGCTGATAATGTGGTAGAAGGCTTGAAACTGAATAACAGTGATAAAACTGATTTTGTTTGTGAAGCATGTGCATATGGAAAGCAGTGCAGATTTCCATTTCACAAATCTATACGAGGAGAACTACAGCCAGGTGACCTTGTATATAGTGATGTCTGTGGACCTATGAGTCATACATCTATCCAAGGTATGAGATACTTTATATTATTTAAGGATGCTGCTACAAGTTACAGGCATGTATATTTTGTCAAACATAAAAGTGATGTGATGGACATATTCATGAAATACAATGCTATGATCAAAAATAAGTACATGCATAGTGTCAGAATATTGCATACTGATAATGGAAGAGAGTATGTGAATAAAACCTTCAATGACTATCTCAGCAAAGAAGGTATAATTCATGAGTGTACTGCGCCTTATACACCAGAACAAAATGGGCGTGCTGAAAGAGAGAATCGTACCATTGTGGAGAGTGCACGTTCAATGTTGTACGCGAGGGATGTGCCACTGGAATTATGGGCTGAGGCTGTGAATTTTGCAGTATATTTATTAAACCGGACTTCCTCCAGCCAAACTCCTAAGAAAACACCATTTGAATTATGGAACGGCATCAAACCTCATATAGGCCATGTGAGGGAGTTTGGAAGTTTTGGATATGTCCATATTCCTAATCAGCTAAGAACTAAACTTGACAAAAAGAGTGAGAAAATGATACTAATTGGGTATGATAATAACAATTACAGGATGTTCAATCCAGAAACCAAAAAGGTTAAAATATCAAGAAATGTAATTTTTGAAGAACATAATGTTCCAGAGATAAGGAAGAATATTACACAAATATACATTGACGATGAAGTGAAGACATTAGGACAACAAAATCAAATGCAAGAAACAAATGTAGAGGATACTCTTGTGGAAACTTCATCATCAGAGAATGAAGATAGCATGTTGAGTTGTAATAGTAATGACCCTACATATGAACCTTCTCAAGAATTAGATGATGATTTAATTCAAAGCAACATAAATTTGAGACCAAGGATTAATAGACGTTTTGAAGCAAACCTAATTGAACTGTCACTGCCACAAACGTATGCTGAAGCGATGAAAAGTCCACAAAGAAACGGCTGGTTGAAAGCTATTGATGAAGAATTGCTTGCACATGAAGAGAATAATACTTGGACTCCAGTAGAGAGGTCTGGTCAACATACGCTTACTACAAAGTGGGTTTTTGCTATAAAAAAGGATGAAAATGATCAGGTAAAACGGTTTAAAGCTCGTTTATGTGCACGCGGATTTAATCAAATAAAAGATATTGATTATCAAGAAATATTCTCTCCAACAACGAGATATGACTCTATAAGAATTATCCTTTCTATTGCAGCTAAATATAATTTAGAAATTCAACAGTTTGATGTAAAGACTGCTTTTTTGAACGGGTATTTGGAAGGGAATATTTTTATAGAAGTACCAGAAGGAATTTCATTTAAAAATGATTGTATCCTAAAACGTAATAAATCACTGTATGGACTTAAACAGGCGTCTCGTTGTTGGAATAGAAGATTCACTGAGTTTTTAATAAAATATGGTTTTGTGCAATCTCTGGCTGACAGTTGTGTTTATGTAGGTATTTTTAATGGGGTGAAAGTATTCATAATAATTTATGTTGATGATGCACTTGTAGTCTCTTCCAGTTCCTCAATGATTAAAAGAGTTATAGAATATTTGAAACAAACATTTAAAATAAAAGAATTAAAATTGAAATATTTTGTGGGAATGGAAATAGAGAGAGTAAATAATTGTATCTGTATTTATCAAAGAGATTACATTGAAAAATTAATAGAGAAGTTTTGTATGAGTGATTCAAATCCTGCCAGTACCCCTGCAGATGTAAATGTTGTTATTTCAAAGAAAATGGATGAAAATATTATTAATTTTCCATACAGAGAGAAGCTATAGGGTCCTTGTTATTTTTGAGCTCTGTTTCAAGGCCTGACATTTCTTTTGCTGTAAATGTTTTGAGTAGATATGTAAACAATCCAAGTCAACAACATGTAAATGCCATTAAACGTGTTATTAGATACCTAATAAATACTAAAGATTTATGTATATGTTATGGAGAAAGTAGTGATCTCACTGGCTATTCGGATTCAGATTTTGCAGGTGATGTAGATACGCGTAAGTCTACTACAGGTTATATTTTTAATATGAATGGGGGACCTATAACATGGTGTAGCCAGAAACAGAAGACTACTGCTCTCTCCACAAGTGAAGCAGAATTTGTAGCTGCTTGTGAAGCTGCAAAAGAGATATTATGGTTACAGCAATTATTATTAGATTTAGGTGAAAATATTACATCTGTTCCATTGTATGTTGATAATCAGAGTGCAATTAAGTTAATTAGCAATCCTGTTTATCATAAGAAAACCAAACACATAGATGTGAAATTTAATTTTATAAGGGAAAAGGTTGAGTTGGGTGTAATTAAACTAAATTATATTCCTAGTAACAGTCAATTAGCAGATATGTTAACTAAAGCGTTACCAACTCAGGCTTTTATCTATTTGAGAGATCACATTTTGTTTTTCTTTTCACAACTCTAATTTCAGTAGGAGTTTATTTTTTTTAATATTTGTACCTAGTTCAAATTTTAGTGGGAGTATTGAGCAATTTTTATATAATGTATCATAAAAAAATAAAAACAAAGAAATTTGTCCCAAAAATTAAAATAATTTGGGGTAAACCACCCTTAACGTTTAGGGTTATGAAAAATAGATGATGTCCGATTTGCTGACCAAGCCGATGTGCACACAAAATTTCACGTCAATTTCGGTTGAGCCATTGCGGAGGAATTTGCTCACGGTTGCTTCGAATTGCGAGCTTTACCGAATATCTTCCAGAATATTTATATTTTATTACCGAATTTTTCCAGAGCAAATATTTTTTTTGTCTTTTCTTCAACTCATACTTAGCATAAATAAAATGAACGGTTCCCTCATTCATTCATTTCTGTAAGAGCAGAATGTCACGCAGATATCGGGGGCAATGAAGGAGATATTCGCTTCGAAAATAATTCGAAAAAAGTTCGATATCAGTTAATAGTTTTCGAAGACTTTCGCATGTGATGTGAAATAACCACTAGTATTAATTCAGCATCTGAAGTGGGAGATTTACTTTGAAACTCACGTCATGCGTATTATTCGATATATAAAAAATTTGAATTTGTGGTTGATTATGAGATGTGAAAAATAGAAACTTTAATTCTGATGACTTATTGTGGCTAATGACTTTATGTTAATTACCATATTGTTTTACATTGAAGATGAATAATGATAATGTTTTGATAATTTTGACCCATAATTTGTAGGGGCATTAGCGTAATATATTCATGAATTCACAGCATAAAAGTCAGTACATTTTAATAATGTTCAGTACTATCGGTGAAAGATTGAAAAAAATATTCAAGGCCTGTTACGTGAATTGCACGTATAATGTTTTTGTGAAATATAGTGTAGAGGGTATGAGTTCCGGAGGTGATTGGTAAGTTTGGAATAGGTGAGTTTCTAATGAATATATTCTCTTTAACTGACGAAAACTTACATTATCCCTGATTGCAAATCGAATTATAACAGCATCCTAAAGGCAGTTGAGGAAGAAAAGTGCTCCTTAAAACGAATTTTCAGAGAGTAAATCGATGAAATTCATTTAACGAGATAATTGGGCTCCAGTTAAATATTAAGTTCTTTGTATATTTTGAATTTTCCTGAAACTTATATTATGAGGGAATAGAAATTCGTTTCATCTGATGGGATTGTGAGCAAAAAAAACGAAATAAGTTGCTCACGAGGTTTCTTATATTATCCTACATTTACCGCATTATTTGTCAAGTAATGCACCCGTACGTAAGAAAAGCTCAAAGGAAATCCCGAGAAATTATTGAGCTCGCAATGGTTATATGAACAAAATTTTTGAACAGTCGCATTCATTTGCCAATTTTCAAGATTTAGTTCTTGTATATTCTATAATATATATATATATATATATATATATATATATATATATATATATATATATATATATATATATATATATATATATATATATATATATATATATATATATATATATATATATATATATATATATATATATATATATATATATATATATATATATATATATATATATATATATATATATATATATATATATATATATATATATATATATATATATATATATATATATATATATATATATATATATATATATATATATATATATATATGGGTCAAAATCAGAGAGGTGAGAATCATGCTTCTGACAAAGATTTTCTCAATAAAATAATGGTATTGCTAAAATACTTGTTTCCAAATGAAGTTTCTGCGCATAATTACAAGGCACTTATCATATTTATTTCTTTACGATAATATTTTATTAGATTTTAAACTAAAAAGGCCTAAATAGTCATTCCGGGAACGCGTCCTTATACCACGTTTCATAGTTGAGACTATGTCAAAAATGTTTACAATTAAGACTTAAAATTGTATTTTTTTATATATAAGCTTCGAAAATTATTAAATAAGGAATATACGTATAAATTGAATAGCTAAATTATATATTTTACATATTTTGACTATTCAAATGCTGTCTGACGTTTATTAAATCATTCAGTGAACGCGATGGATATCGGTCGATATAATTCAAACAAAACGCGCTAGGTGGCGCTAGCGAGCAACAGTGTGAAATTCACTAGTCAAAGGACAAGAAGCGTGTCGGGTTTTTGGAAAAAAATAATTGATTTTATTGGTAAGTACGTTTTAATTTCGTATGTGGGTAGCGTACTTTAATTCCCTATCACTACGGGAACGCTGTTTGGTGATTAGTTTTCCGATAATTTGCATACTTTTTGCTAAATTCTTATAAATATTACAGTTCACATGTTCCTAACCTCAAAAACCAATATCTAACATAGCGGCATAAAGCGTGATATGAAAATATTCATCGGATAGTCATTCAGGGAACGGTCATTTCGGGAAAGTTCTCGTATATGACGGGCGTTCTCGAAATGACGATTAACGGGCAAAATGACGCTTTCTTGATTTTAAATACATATAACAATGCATTTTTTTTTGTTTTATGTAACCACTTAGTAATAGTAACATGGAAAATGAAAATGAAGAAAAAAAGAAGTCAAAAAAACGATTAAAACAGGACAGTATAGCTTACAAAAAACATCGCGAAAAGGCTAATGCAAGGAAACGCAAGTTTTTAGATAAAATGACACCTGAACAAAAGGAGATGAAGAGACTGAAAGATAGGGAATATTATCAAAGGAAGAAGGCTGAAAATAAAGTTAAGACTCTAAGTGATATGACTGAAAGACAGAAGAGAAAACGAAGAAAGTCGTGGAGAAAAAATTCTCAAAAGTATAGACAGAAAAAAAAAATGTTGGCAAATATTTTAAGTAATAGCCCACCAGATTCTGAAAATGAGATAGAAAGCGATAATCGCTTGTCAAGAAAGAGATTAGATTCGAAGCTTCAAAAGGTCAATTATCAATTCACACGGGGGTTTTTTATGCCAGAAATAATACCTTTCTAGAAACTGTTTCGTTCGCCACTGTGAGTGATAATCTAGACCATCAAGCTCATGCTGTATGGGGTACATGAAATCAGCGCTGCAGAAAATATTGAGTGTCAGGCCACACGTAACTATCCTTCACGTGTTTTCAGATGGACCCACGTCCCAGTATCGAAACGGGAGTAACATTTACTTATGGATTAAAACCTTAATAGAACAATTTCCGCAAATAACTGCTTCAACGTGGACATTCAGTGAACCAGGTCATGGTGAAGGTCCAATGGAAGGTGTGGGAGGAGTGTAAGTGGGAAACGATGTTAATACAGCTGCAGATTTTGTACGTTTACTAAACAATACATCTGTTTCACTCCATGAAGTCACTAACGATGATATAGTTGCAATCAGAACCATAATACCTGAAAAGATAGATGCAATCCCAGAAATCATGAATGTAACTAAGATTGTCTGGCAGAAAACTTCTGATGTCATCATACTACTGTATCAGTTCTCAAAATTGTTGCGAGAAATTAAACTACAGGCATTTTCAGTCGGAGATAGAGATAAAGAAAGTCCAGTGCCAGAAATGTTAGATTTAGACATAGAAAAGAATGATCAGTTTCTGAATTATCTTCACATGAGTAGGAAGAGTATTTACGACGCTGTATACGGATCAGACAGTTCAGATGATGAAAATCTTCAAAAGGTTTCAGATCGACTTCATGGAAAGAGTGACGATAATTGTGCTGGTCTATCGTACGGAAATGATAAAGAGAACTTTCACCCCAACATGATACATCCAAAGACATTTTTGCTAGTAAATGTACCCACTGAAAATTAAAAAAATGAATACAGATACGTCGCAGTTGCTGAGACCTCAGTTGATGAAGATGGCGAAATAAAGGTCGCCTTTCTTCGTTGTCAGCGGAACTCAGCAAAGATGTTTAAACTTGAACAAAATGATGTTGCATATGTTCCCTGTGAACAAGTTATTAAAATTTTACCCACCCCGAAATTGCAGAAAATAGGTAGTCGTGGCTATTATTGTTTTGATGAGAATATGGATATTTTTGAAAAGTAAGTTATTGCTAGACTTTAAGTTCAAACTTTGATACTTAAATTATTTTGTGATTAATATGAATAAGCTTGAATAATGTTTCGAATTCATAAGACTGTTTGTTTCAAAACTACATTTGATTTATTTTATCAAATGTAATTTAATTTTGAGCATTGATGCAAGAAATCTTAATGATTCTTGTAGAGTGCAATTAGTATTTGTTCCTAATATATAATATTTGTTAACTAAAACTGAAAGTTTATTATTAGATTAAGTTTAAATTTTGATACTCATGTTGTTCATTCTTTAAGTACAAATAAAGGTTTAATACTTAAAGTTATTTATTATTTTCATCTACTACATAATGCAAAAACCAAACGTTGCAGTCATTTAGGGAACTCCATTGTCATTTTGGGAACACTCCCATCATTTTCGGGAACATCGCAAAAATGGCAGATTTTTCACTAATGAGTAGGGTTATAGTTAAATCTTGCATACATATCCTAAAATGACCTTTCAACATTTGTATTTATATCATTAATTCATAACGTATTGCACAAATGTATACAATAAATTAAAATTTTGAAACGAAATTTACACTAATTGAAAATCAATGGAGAGTAATATAAAAAATATGTCTTTTTATTATAAAAATATCCGAAATGACAGCATTTACTGGCAAAGGGACAGGTTAATTATAATTTCATGACGGTGATTATTAAAAACGTTGGTTATATTATTATTTAAAAAATATTTAAAAGTGTTGCCGAAATGATTTAAGGCCCTGTCATTTTTATTATTAACAGGTATAATTCCTAAAATATATATTTATGTGCGTGCCTCTTTACAGGAAAGGTTCATGACAAATGACACAACATATTCCACATGTTAATTTTCTTATAAATTAAACTTAATTTTTCAGATATTTCAAAACCCAAAATGCCGACCTCTCTGATTTTGACCCATATATATATATATATATATATATATATATATATATATATATATATATATATATATATATATATATATATATATGTATGTGTGTATAAATTATAATGAATATTCCTGATTCTTAGATTGTTAAAATGAGTTAAGTTAAAAATTGATTCATTTTTACATTCTCAATTCAAGTGAAGAAATTATTACCAAAGTAACCAAATAACAGTGAACGAAGACATGTTTAGTAACAAAATTTTGCATGTAAAAAATTCATTACACACTGATTTAAGTTGGATTTCACCTATTGACAACTGTCAATTGGTGGTCTCAAATGAAAAGTTTGTTGATAACATACAAATATATTTCAGGCAGTGTGGATCAATCTTTCATATATTTAATAGAGAAATGTCTAAGTTATTCGAATGAGGCATCGATTGAAATTAGTTGCGATATGCCTGACGATTTCTCAGAAAACAGGAGTGCTTGTTAAGATTTATAAAAAAATATTTTGAGCATTCAATTTTTTTCATAAATTCAGAAGAAATAACGAAGCAAAACACGAGAATACCGAATCGAAAAATAAACCAAGAAATCTCAATACTTCCATAAAGTATAATATTGGTTGCTATAATCAAAAATATATAATTATTATTTATGCTGATAGTATATAGTAAATCATAAATATATATTTATGTATATCATATGAGATAATAACCTTAATATATATGACATATTGAGTATATCATAAATAATTCAATTTCAGTGATTCTAATAGCGCTTCTTTCAAGTTTTTTTTGTCTCAAATAACTGAATAAATTTTAATAGGCAACTTTTTGAGTATTTTGAGTAAATAAGTCCCACTGACTAATAAAACTACTTTTTACAAAATGGCGCTCATCGAAAGCATCGTTGTTTTCTTTATTATGTTTCGCATTTTTCTGTAACAAGGAAATTATAGAACTGAAAATTGTGTACACAAGAATTGATATAATATTCAATATGTTATTGATACCTACCGATAATATTTTTCATCCCTTTTTATATCCGCAATATATATTGTATATCCGCAAGTTTGTATATTGTATATCCACAATATACAAAAAGAGATGATGAATTAAACTTTGGGAACAGCCGACGAGGAGAGTAGACCAACATCTCGAATTTAGCAACATCGCCGGACAACACTCTTCATGGTTTGCTTAAAGTTGGTATTTCCAGAATGTAACTGATAATACGGGAGGCTATTGAAATGTGCAAACATTGAATATGAATGAAAAGAGGACATGAATTGAAGAAACGATAGTGGCACATTGACAATTAGTGGTCTCAAATAAAAAGTTTATTGAAATCATACAAAGATGTTGGAGACCAATCGTTCAAAAACACATCGAACAAATACCTGCTAAACAGACGAAATATTGAACATAAATTAATGCAGATGTCATATTGTCAGACTCGTAAAATGGAGACTTGCGGAGTAAGCACCAATGGCAGTTCAGAATAGCGGTCAAGATATTCACTCCGAAATCGAGACGCGCTAAACTGTTATTTTGGTTGACGTTGCGTTGCGAATTGTAATTTTGTCAAAACTAATGATTCATTAAATATCATGAATTACTATGGATTCAAACGTGAATCGTTATTTTGTTAATCATTTTGACTGTTTTGCAGTTTTAATATTCAAAGGAAAATTTCTAGCTCAGCATTCGCTTAAAGAGTGTTTTCGTCTTCTACACCATAAGCAAATTTTTGAGTAACTCATTGTAAGCCAGATGATTCAAATGAGCAATGTATTATTCTCGATTCAAGATGTACATAATCGTGTTTTCCAAGAAATATATATTTCAATATTCATTTTTTTTGTATGTGTTGAAATTGATTGTAAATAAGGAGATAATGAGTTTTGAGATATGTTGTTTAAGAATTCTGATGTGGAGATGATATTCATGTTATTTGAAAGGTTCATTGAATCGTTACGTATCGAATTGAGATATATTCAGAGAAGTATTCTTTGAATTTTGACGGATGTGTCACATTTCTGAAATTTCTCTAGATGTTCTCTATCTGTCAATTCCTGAAATCGTTGTTTTATTATGATAAACTCCGTATTTTCCTGTCATTTTATCTTTCCCTCAAGTTTCCTCAATTTCCCCATTTGGATTCTTGCATATTTATGCCCATACATATAACCATAAATTCGATTTTCTGAAGTTGTGATATCTGACCTCTATATCATTTATTGCGATTACTGCATAGTATATTTATTATAAACTGTATGAGTTTCCTTCGAGTCTTGTTTTTAAACTTCATATATATTTATTTGATTCGATCTTGTGCTATAAGCGCTATTACAAAATTATGAGGTTTTAATATTTGCGCAATATTTGTACCTAGTTTCAAAATATAAGGTGACAGAATTAAATTATTTTCATCGAATCTATTTTTCTGTGAATTGTGAAATATTATAGAATTTTTTAATTCACTTCTTCAGAACTGTGGAGTGGTGAATAATATTATCATCAGTTGTTCGTATAGAACTTCTTTCTCTATGTCATTTTGGTAAAATATTGATGTTTTCTCTCATAATCGTTACATCTAGAAAAATCAATTTTTCATTGGTTCCTTCTACTACTGTAAATTTCAGTTCGTTATGAAAATTCATGAATTCTTCCAATATTTCATTCATATGATCTTAAGATGCATATATTAAATATGCATCATGATATAAATCATGATTGTTCATGAATATAAGGATATATTCATGAACAATCATAATATATATATATATATATATATATGGAGTACTTAGATATATACTCCAAATTATTCGTTACATTTCTTCTGAATACTCGATAGGTGATTGGGCAATTATACTAGATAAAGGACCTCCAATGGCGGCATCGTTAATTTTTCAATTGAATCTTATTTTCATATTGAAAGAAATTGGTGTCTTAAGTGAATTTTACTGCTTCTTGAATTCGTTTTTGTGAATATATGCAAATTCAGGTTCAAGAAACTAAATTCAACATGAATTAAGTTTATTGAAGTAATTTAAATGAAGTAAATTCAATAAATTTAATTCAACATCAAAACGCCGTTCTCTGAAATGAAATCTTCAATAATTGTCCTCAAAGATCACCAACAATTACAAGCAAACTGTGGAGATATTTTCTCATATGCGGAGCATGAACATTTCAAAACAGCCAGAATATTTGGAATATTGTTCATGAAATATTAGTTGCAGCTGTAGTTGAGTGTTCCTGAATAAACGTCCCTACAAACTCTATAAAAAACAATGCTACAAATAATCCTATGTCGTGATATAATTTTGCCTCTCTAATAGATATTCTGCTATAAATCGTGGTATAATTGAATCTGTTAATGAATGAGGTAATTATATTCAGAGCGAAAACACGCGAAAATCAGCAGCTGCTGTTTTTCTTGAACTTTCTCCTCTCGTTTCCTGAATGAGAATTGTTGAATAGACAGAGATATCTTAACGTGAAAATTCTCAGGTAATCAGAGCCCACGAAGCTCTTCCATATTCATATCATAACTCATTCCGAATTCGTATAAATTACGTTATCTGCAAGGACGTTTGGGGTGATCCGAAACTTGAACGTGATGATCTATCTATTCACTACCAGACTTTCAAACGATTGATCCGAAAAAATATATTCAAAAAATTGGTCTCGAAATGTCATCATGAGTACACACTTATTAGGAATATTCTTTCTGTATGAAGAAATATTTGTTTTACGTCAGCACAGACTAATTTAACCCTTTTCGAATCAACTTTAGAAAATATCAAGAGAGGTGAGAATGAACCATAAAAACAAGCAATCGTGTCAAAATTATCCTTTGTTGTATTTGAATTATTCTCTATTTCTATGATTATATATATATATATATATATATATATATATATATATATATATATATATATATATATATATATATATATATATATATAATTAATTTCAATCTTATATCGACAGTATGATATGAATTCTGTTTGTGATTATATTATCGGAAATGCGGTCTGTTTGAATTAGAAAACTCTTTCACCTTTAATTCTCAATATTTCGTCAGTCATTCACTGACTTCATCAAGAGAAACTACAAGAGTCAATACAGATCAATAGCGATATCCAAGAAATATTTGAAAAGAAATATTACTCACAAAGAACATGAGTTATTTATAAAAACATTCAACAACTACAACACTGAACAGAGACGAGGCATGTGTATGCAGACAGCAGTAGAAGAAAAAACAGCCATAAATTTCAAAACCAATACTAGTCAACTGAGTAATATTTATGTCAATATATTGGATAGACTGGAATGAGCATACATTTTTATATTGACTGATAAGAATACATCTTGATCTCCCAGTCTCGTCGTAATGCTGTCTGCATAGACATGCCTCGTCCTTGATCAGTGTTGTAGTTGTTGAATGTTTTTATAAATAATAATGATAATAATATAAGTTTATTGAGAAACATTCCTTTCATTGTAAAATTACATTCATTCCAATTGATACAATAATTACAACTATGAGCAATGCTCTCAAAAGGACCGAATTCAGTTTGGAGTCCTTTTGGAGTTTGGAGATCTTCCATTCAGCCCTCGAGCAAAAATATTGGTTCAAACAAAAATCTTGGTTAAATTCATATTTAAAATAATATACAATTTTGATTGAAAAGAAAAGAAAAAAACATTCCTCAGAGATATTAAACATTTGAGACAAATTCACATGGTGAAGAATATTTGTGTATATACAAACATTATGATACAAAAAATTGATTCATACATTATTGCCTACATCCGAATCATCGAAGTACTCTGACACACTATAGTATGCCTTTGTTAAGAGCAGAGATTTAACTCTCCTCTTGAACAAATGAGCTTTCAGTACTTTCAAATGCGAAGGTAAATGGTTGAAAATTTTGATGCTTTGACAATAGAGAGAGTGCTCAAATTTAGCTGTTTTATGCATAGGAATAAGTAGCACATCCATGTTCCTTGTTGAATACTCATGATTACTATTCAATTTAATAAACCTATTATCATTTTCTTTAACATATAACAAACATCTATAAATATATAAACACGGTGAGGTGAGTATGTAATTATTAATGAAGATAGGTTTACAAGATGTTCGCTGATGAATATTGAATATTAATCGAAGTATTCGCTTCTGTGTAATAAACACCCTATTTATTTCTGTAGAGCAATAACATATAAATATATATATATATATATATATATATATATATATATATATATATATATATATATATATATATATATATATATATATATATATATATATATATATATATATATATATATATATATATATATATATATATATATATATATATATATATATATATATATATACTGACGAGTTCCTTGCAGAACGAAACATATATGTCTCGCACTCCATCAAGTGTGGCATCGATTTCAATATTTCTCTAACATTCATCCCTTGAAGGATAATGGAGGTATCACATCGTATACGTTCACATATTTAGCTTTACTATAGCATTCTCTTGATTAATTTCAATTTTTCAAATGAATGTTCTAGTGTTCATTTTCTTATATATACATATATATATATATATATATATATATATATATATATATATATATATATATATATATATATATATATATATATATATATATATATATATATATATATATATATATATATATATATATATATATATATATATATATATATATATATATATATATATATATATATATATATATATATATATATATATATATATATATATATATATATATATATATATATATATATATATATATATATACATGAAATCATTGAATGTTGGGTGTTCTGAAATGATTGAAATTTTTCATCCATTTTCAGTTTTTCAGAGTTCTACCCTGAAAAAGTGTCAATATCAATTATTTAAGTACATACCTAGATTTCAATGAATGTCATGAAGTAATACAAAATCGGCGCATTCGCCATTTCGTATTACATTTCGCATGTATACACACCAAACTCGATCTCATACTGCCTGTTAATAAAAACTTTCATAATCATATAACTGTAGGTATAAGTCTTCGTAGACCTGAAATTCTGCAAAATTGAAGTTCAAAAATAATTTAAATCGGTTCTTTGATTAGAAACGAAAATTTCAACATTAATGCGAAAATTATTTACATTTGTTGTTCAAAAATATGTGCGCTCTCTGAATACAGACAATATTATCCGTTGAATACTATCATGTTAAATTCCAGAATGAATATGCGATTTTAATTTTCTCTTCAATCGGAAACTTTTCAGTTCTAAAAAACCTAAAAAAATTCTATAGGACAGTTAAATTATTGTTATCTCTAGAATTGATCTTAACTGATACATTTTTGTATCTGTTGAGTATATTGACTTTCAGTATATTCTATCACAGATATAGCAAATTTTGAATATTCAAAATTCCTCATAGGTGAGATCGACTTCGAACAACTCGAAGTGAGAGAGTATTGTTTCAAGCAAACATTACTCGCAGATAATTTCAGATTACTCTCATGATGTGTGTATGTTTTTCATCGAGATAAATGAAAATCGAATGAAAAAATCAACAATGTACTTTTGCAATGGAAATTTGAAAGTGTCAGATTTAATCTTCCACTGGTGTAGTGGCTACTGAGCAGTGATGAAAGCTTTTGAAATTGAATGAATTATTTACTTGAACTGGTTGTATTCCAAAATTCTCTTTGCTATTTCGAAATTAAATAGAGTTTTGATGAAGTGTTCAAATTTCCTCGCAAACTCCACTCCAACCGAAAGTTAGCACGTAAAGAGAGTTTTAAATTATTCTCTTCATTTAAAGCCCATTGCACAAAGAATTCGTAAATAGGAGATTCTTGACCGAATTAAATGTGTGGAAAGTTCAAATTGCTTTTGAACGTCATGACATTCAAAGCACGTTCGCTACTCTCTAATCAGTCTTTGAGTGGAATTCCGATTGCAAATATTGACTTCAAAGCACGTCCCGATAGATTCTGTACCACCAATTGACAGAACTGATCATTTGCGAATATACCAAGTTGAACTCAAGTTTGTGTCGTGATATAATTTGTGGGTGCAGTTGAATAAAAATCTTAGTGGGATTTTCATTTCATCTATTACCTGGGGATTGAAATTCCCTCAAATCAGAGAATATGAAGAAAATATTCTGAGCACAGTTCAAAATAACACTTCACGTTCTAAACCTATACATTCTATATGGAAACTATCTACTTTGAATATATTACAGCGAACATTCAGTAGTATGGGGTATCATATATCAAGATGGCGGATAATGATGATGTTGATTCCTACCGCTTTAATAAAAATGTAACGCCAAGTGATCAATTAATGTCAGTTTGTGGACATTGTAATAAAAAAGTGGTATATTCTTCGAAATATTCTAAATGTAATATCAGTTTCCACCCTTCGTGCTAAGTGCAAGCGAACTGAAAGAAATCAATTACATGTTACCACGTCTGTACTCAATATACTGGTATGTTGGATAGTCAAGTCAGAAAAGAGGAGAATACTGAAAATATTAATAAAATTGAACATCTACGTATGCAAGTGAGTCTCTTAGAAAGCCTAGTTGAAGAGGTTAAGAGTAAAACTTCAATTCTAATTGAACATAACCAATTACTTCTTGCGAAAATGAGAAATCTTGAAGTAAATAAAAAATCAACACAGAAAAAAGGTAAACAAAACAAGGCTGATGCTCGGGAAGATGTACCTATCTTGATCATAGATAAAGATGAGGAATTGGTTTCGGACTCTGTGAGCTACGCTGGAAGAACAAAGTCACAGAACTCGCAGAATAAGGACAGAAATTTGACACTGGGTGACAGCACTGTTGACATGTCAAGAGAGATCTGTTTGACATTATCACAACAAAGTAATCTAAAGGCTTCCAATCAAAATCAAAATGAAAATAAAACAGATACGAATAAACGGGGTGATTGGCAACAAACAAAAGCAAGAAAGTACATAAAACCAAAATTGATTGGTACTTCTATTAATGAGAACAAATCCGGTTTCATTGGTTCTGAAAAGTGAGTTATAAATCATTCCACTCAATTCGAAGGAATTATTCTTGCAAAGAAACCCTTCACAATCAATACACATTTCTTTCAGTCTATACCTTTTTCAATGAATGATATTTTGAGATGGAGACAAGACCTTTTTCGGTGCATTCCGATTCGACTCCGTTCCCAAACTTTTTTGACGTGTTCATGTTTGATCGCTTTCTGGAAAATTTTTCAATGTATTTTCAATTTCATAAACAATTCCAAATTTGAATATTCTCTCATTCATCAATAAAGCGTTTCCGAGTATTCTAGCTTATAATTCATAACATTTCTAAGTTAAAGGAATGAAAGGAATCGCTCACCAAGGTTTGTGTTGTGTTAATTTTCACAGAAAAAAGATTATTTCTGAAGAAAAATGTTGATTGGAAATTTATTGATCTATTCAGCTCTGTGGAATTGTCTCCATAGTCTGTCCTAACTTCGAAATTGATCGGGACACCTATTTCCAATGGTTTATGAACTTATTTTAACAGTCAACCTTACACCCGGTTGAATGTTGCATGTATTGATCAGCAGTAGAGTCTCGAATGAAGTCTTAATCTCAGCTCCAGCCGTTAGTTAACGACAGGCCGTTGAAACTACTGAAAGAAGCAAAACAGTTGGAAATAAATTTGGATTAGAAGCTCTGCTTTGGGGGACATGTGTCTTTACTAATAGAAAAATCCTATATACTTATGAGACGTCTCGGTTCTTGTCTATGGCATTATTCTCATTTATCCTTGCTCGTAAAGTGTGACAATAGGAAGAATGAAGACGATACAGAATATATCCTTTCGTTTTTGGCTTGCGCATAAATGGCAGAACGTCTACAGGATTTAATGAGATGAGAGTAGATGATCTTTTCAAATATCATAATTATACTTGAGTTCATTCTGTGATCTTGCATTCTTCCTCCCACTTGAGCGATAATCATGTACACGTAGTAGTGTTCAGAAAGCCTTGGCAACATGTTTGAAATTCCGAAATACCGAACTATTTTTTCAACAGATATTTAACTTATAATGCAGTTTCCACTTTGAATCATTTTTTTTGAGAGTTGTCACCGTGACTTTTTGCTGGTGGTTAATAGTGTTGTCATAATTTGATTTTGGAAAGCAAGGAACTTTTTTTTGTGAATACGCTTTTCATTTTATAGGTATTATATTTTATGGGATTTAAGTTGAATAGCTAATGATAAACTTCGCCCTTCTCATGTTGTACTGTATTATTTTAGTACTTAACGGATGTACTTTATTTTATAATTATTATCATTACGTTCTCATAATGATATTAATCTCGTTGAGATGATGAAGATTTTTTCCGAAATCAGAACAATTCTTGCTCAAACTGAATTCTCAACATCACAGCAATTTTCAGTATTTCGGTGCATGTCAAAATGTTTCAAAATTGATCAGCAAAACTGTTAACTATATGAACTCAACTTATATTTCGAATTACTGATTATGCTACAAAACATTTAACTAGCAACCTTAAATATTCATATTTTTCATCACTTGTAAAAGGCCAAAACCTATTGATTGCTTATTTGTAGGTATGGCATCGTCGCCTCTTACTATAACAATTCAATTTTCCAATTACAATCGGCCTGGTGAACCACACACGAAATGTGTACGTCGTAATCATGCTCGAATTACGAACAAGGAAATTCCTCACATTGTGTACACCCTCGTCAATATGAAGTTTAGAGGATCACGCAGGAATTTGATGTTGATCCCTCGTTAAATCAGCCTTGTTCTGCCCATTTCGAACAGATGACGTGATAATGTCAGATGGGGCAAATTCTAATCGAAATACGTTGTTTTTGATCAAGTAATTTCGTGATGCCATATTCAAGGATACCCTTCACGAACATCCGAGGCTTTGACGCAAAACACTTGATCGAAATCAGACTCCAGATCATCGACTACTGGGTAAATAGTCCGATTGTTTTCATGGAAAATAAAACCATTCTAGGTCATGATTTTTAGTATTCATTTATGCCTGATCTGCAATGCTCTCTTGTAGCAATTCTGCAAATAGAGGGATATGTTTGTCAGACAAAAATTCGACGTCGAAAAATCTTCAATAATACTTTTGATAATATGAAAATAATATTTCTGAAAATCTGGACATTATTCGCATAATTGAAAGACAGAGCTAGATATGTGAACGTGTACGATATGATGCCTCCATTATCCTTCAAAGGATAAATAATAAATCAACTATAAACTATACTATAACATTTTTTTTGTTGAATTTAAATTTTTGGAATAAATCTTCTAGTGCTATTTCATTTTAAATATATTCATTTATATATATATATATATATATATATATATCTAGATATATATATATATAGATATATATATATATATATATATATATATATATATATATATATCTATATATATATATATATATAAATATATATATATCATATATATATATATATATATATATATATATATATATATATATATATTGTTATATATATATATATATATATTTATATATATAACAAAAGTGAATATGTCGACCCTCAGATGAATATTAAGTAGTAGGTTCATCGGGACAAGAAGTTGATAATAAATAAGTCGAAACAGAAAATGATGATGATGAAATATGAAATGTATTTTATATTGAAGTTTTAAATCATTTTCCATTTCTGTGAGTATATTGCTCTATTAACTCACTTTTAGTGTTGTTCATTTTCTGTTTGTAGATTTTCTTGAGAAAGTCCTCGAAGAAAGGAAGAAATATTGACTTATAAAGAAAAAGAAACGAATGATGGAGATTGATCCCTTGCCCCAAAAAACCTACTACGTAAATATATATATATATATATATATATATATATATATATATATATATATATATATATATATATATATATATATATATATATATATATATATATATATATATATATATATATATATGTAGATATATAAATATATATTTTTAGAAATAACAGTCTTATTTTAATGTAAAAACTTCATTTTCATATATAGTTGTATATCACAACTTTGTCAAAACTAATGGATAATCGAATTTCATGAATAACTATAGATATCAAAACGTCAAACTTTGTTTTTGAGAAAATCAATTGGTTTTTTGTATTTTCACATATTCATTTTTAGTATCAGAGGAATATTTCTGGCTTAGCATATATATATATATATATATATATATATATATATATATATATATATATATATATATATATATATATATATATAATGATAATTTTTATATATATATATAAATAAGTGCTTATGGCACTGAATGAAATATTTAAGAAAATGAACACTAGAACATTCATTCGAAAAATTCAAATTTATCAAGAGAATGTTATAGTAGAGCTAGATATGTGAACGTGTACGATGTGATGTCTCCATTATCCTTCAAGGGATAAATGTTAGAGGAATATTGAAATTGATGCCACACCTGATGGAAGTGCGAGACATATATGTTTCGTTCTGAAAGGAACTCGTCAGTCGCACCACGTCTATCGAATTGAAACAACGATTTCAACCCCCAATTGATTAATTTGAATTTTCACAGACAATAGGCATTACATCAATTTTGAATATATTAATATATATATATATATATATATATATATATATATATATATATATATATATATATAGATATATATATATATATATATATATATATATATATATATATATATATATATATATATATATATATATATATATATATATATATATATATATATATATATATATATATATATATATTTATTTATTTAAAATTGATTGATTGCCTGTTTAAGATAGTTTATTTTCAATGTTTTCAGCAATAACAGACTTATTTCAATGTTAAAAACTATATTTACGTTGACGTTTCGTTGTATATCACAACTTTCTCACAGAAACATGGTGAAATGATTTTCCGGGCTGATTGGCCGTGGTCAACTGGAACTCCTCCTCTTCCAGACGTTTCGTCCCTAACTGCGAGAGACATCTTCAGTGGCGGCGAGTGCTTCGACGTAGTGGCGTACTGGGCGACGACTCTGGAGCAACTGATGACCTGTTGACTAGAGTGCCGATATTTATAGGTCTTCGTGGCTCGGCAATATGTCCGCTTCGCTCTGATTGGTCCACCCCAACGCGTTCGTTGTCTGCTGTTGGACCAATCAGCTTCCGTTTCAGTGCAGGGTGCCAAATGTTCCTTATTCTCATGGTTTCTTCTTTCCGATTGAAATTGTTGTTGCGATGCTTGTGTATCTCGATAGCCTCTCGTTGGAGCCTGGCGTGGTAATTTCGATCCGTGGAGAGAACCTCAGCGTCGTCGTATTTGATATTATGCTCCAAGTTGTTATAGGCATGCTCTGCTACAGCTGACTTCTCAGGCTGAACTCGGCGACAATGACCTTCATGTTCCTTGAGGCGTGTCTTGATGCTACGTTTAGTTGTACCAATATAAACCGAACCACATGAGCAAGGGATTTTGTAAACACCAGCTGAAGATAGTTTATCCCGTGGATCCTTCGCTGACCGCAACAAATTCCGAACTTGATGGGTTGGCTTGAAAATAGCCCTCACTTCGTGGCGCTGAAGTAATCTCCCGATTCGATCCGTTACTCCTCTGATGAAAGGCATTATTGCCACTCCTTGTTTGGGTTCCTCCGTTGGTGGTACTCCGGTTCCCTTTCTGGGCCTCAGTGCTCTGGTGACTTCTTGGAAAGAATATCCGTTGGCCTGAAAAGCTTGATGGAGATGACTCTCTTCATTTTTGAGTGATTGTGGTTCACAAATCCTACTTGCTCTTTGTGAAAGACATCGAAGAACAGCACGCTTCTGTTTGGGATGATGGTTGGACATTTTGTGAAGGTAGCGATCCGTGTGAGTCGGTTTTCTGTAAACAGTATGTCCTAGCGATCCGTCTTCTCTTCTCTTTACTAGAACATCCAAAAAAGCTAGTTGGCCATTTTCTTCCTTTTCCATAGTGAACTGGATTTGCGGGTGTATACTATTCAGATGATTCAGGAACTCAAGTAACTTTTCTTGTCCGTGGCTCCAAACGACGAAGGTATCATCAACGTATCGGTACCAATGTGTTGGTTTGAGAGGCGAGTTCCTGATGGCAACTTCCTCGAATTCCTCCATGTAGGAATTTGCGATGACCGGACTAAGTGGACTTCCCATGGCGACACCATCTTTTTGTTCATAAAACACGTTGTTATACTGAAAATAAGTAGTGGTTAGAACGTGGCGGAATAGTGTACTGATGTCCCGTGGAAAAATCCTGTCGATCTTGAGTAACGCATCCGTGACTGGAACTTTTGTGAAGAGTGATACCACATCAAAACTCACTAATATATCAGTATCTCGAACAGTGATTAACTTCAGTTTCTCGATGAAATGCGAAGAATCCTTAATGAAGGTAACACTCTGTCCCACATGTGGTTGAAGTAGCCTCGTGAGATGTTTGGCCAGGTTGTAAGTTGGAGATCCTATTGCACTGACTATGGGTCTTAGTGGCACATCTGGCTTGTGAATTTTCGGTAATCCATATAACCTCGGGGACAGGGCTTCGGATACTTTTATCTTCTTTTGAAGTTCTTCTGGGATGGACGAGTTCTTGATGAGGTCGTTTGTTTTACGTAGAATTGATGCTGTGGGATCTCTTTTCAACATCTTGTAGTTTTCCGGTTTCAGTAGGTCTTGCACTTTCTGGTGATAATCTACAGTGTTTAACACAGTGGTGGCATTCCCTTTATCTGCAGGTAGAATTATTATGTCCTTGTTGTTGCGAAGGTCCTTCAACGCTCTCCTTTCGGTGTACGGAATGTTTGACTTTGGTGGCCTGGCGTGTTGTAATATTTTTGAACAATCTCGGCGGATTTCTTCTGCTGAATCTTGTGGTAGATTTCTTATTCCTGCTTCGATATTGGCAATGATCTCTTCAACTGGAACATTCCTAGGTGTGACGGCAAAATTCCCTCCCTTAGCAAGAATTGATTCTTCATGATCTGAGAGCTGATGGCTTGAGATGTTGACGACTGTCTTATTTACGTCCAGAATGGGCCGTGGTTTAGTATTGGTATCACACTGTTCAAACTTTCTCTTCTGTCGTTCCGTGCTTTTCTTCATTTCCGAGGACATGGTGTTGTAAATAATTCTATCCACACGCTCCCAGTCCCAGTTGTTCATCTTTTGACTAATCAGGAGATGGACGGACAAAAGGGAATCCAACTTGGCCAGTTCTCGACGAGTTTCATGAATCCGTTCACGTAGTAGTGCTCTCTCTAACCTGTTGTAGATCCTGTGGGATGCTGCTGTATTGAAATGACGTTTCGCACGAAGAAACTTTGGAATCACATTGTTGTCCCTGCAACGAAGTAGAAAAATTAGCGAACTTACCTGGTGGGCTTTTTTCCGAGTTGGGTTCCGAGCTTTTGTCCGTCCATCTCCTGATTAGTCAAAAGATGAACAACTGGGACTGGGAGCGTGTGGATAGAATTATTTACAACACCATGTCCTCGGAAATGAAGAAAAGCACGGAACGACAGAAGAGAAAGTTTGAACAGTGTGATACCAATACTAAACCACGGCCCATTCTGGACGTAAATAAGACAGTCGTCAACATCTCAAGCCATCAGCTCTCAGATCATGAAGAATCAATTCTTGCTAAGGGAGGGAATTTTGCCGTTACACCTAGGAATGTTCCAGTTGAAGAGATCATTGCCAATATCGAAGCAGGAATAAGAAATCTACCACAAGATTCAGCAGAAGAAATCCGCCGAGATTGTTCAAAAATATTACAACACGCCAGGCCACCAAAGTCAAACATTCCGTACACCGAAAGGAGAGCGTTGAAGGACCTTCGCAACAACAAGGACATAATAATTCTACCTGCAGATAAAGGGAATGCCACCACTGTGTTAAACACTGTAGATTATCACCAGAAAGTGCAAGACCTACTGAAACCGGAAAACTACAAGATGTTGAAAAGAGATCCCACAGCATCAATTCTACGTAAAACAAACGACCTCATCAAGAACTCGTCCATCCCAGAAGAACTTCAAAAGAAGATAAAAGTATCCGAAGCCCTGTCCCCGAGGTTATATGGATTACCGAAAATTCACAAGCCAGATGTGCCACTAAGACCCATAGTCAGTGCAATAGGATCTCCAACTTACAACCTAGCCAAACATCTCACGAGGCTACTTCAACCACATGTGGGACAGAGTGTTACCTTCATTAAGGATTCTTCGCATTTCATCGAGAAACTGAAGTTAATCACGGTTCGAGATACTGATATATTAGTGAGTTTTGATGTGGTATCACTCTTCACAAAAGTTCCAGTCACGGATGCGTTACTCAAGATCGACAGGATTTTTCCACGGGACATCAGTACACTATTCCGCCACGTTCTAACCACTACTTATTTTCAGTATAACAACGTGTTTTATGAACAAAAAGATGGTGTCGCCATGGGAAGTCCACTTAGTCCGGTCATCGCAAATTCCTACATGGAGGAATTCGAGGAAGTTGCCATCAGGAACTCGCCTCTCAAACCAACACATTGGTACCGATACGTTGATGATACCTTCGTCGTTTGGAGCCACGGACAAGAAAAGTTACTTGAGTTCCTGAATCATCTGAATAGTATACACCCGCAAATCCAGTTCACTATGGAAAAGGAAGAAAATGGCCAACTAGCTTTTTTGGATGTTCTAGTAAAGAGAAGAGAAGACGGATCGCTAGGACATACTGTTTACAGAAAACCGACTCACACGGATCGCTACCTTCACAAAATGTCCAACCATCATCCCAAACAGAAGCGTGCTGTTCTTCGATGTCTTTCACAAAGAGCAAGTAGGATTTGTGAACCACAATCACTCAAAAATGAAGAGAGTCATCTCCATCAAGCTTTTCAGGCCAACGGATATTCTTTCCAAGAAGTCACCAGAGCACTGAGGCCCAGAAAGGGAACCGGAGTACCACCAACGGAGGAACCCAAACAAGGAGTGGCAATAATGCCTTTCATCAGAGGAGTAACGGATCGAATCGGGAGATTACTTCAGCGCCACGAAGTGAGGGCTATTTTCAAGCCAACCCATCAAGTTCGGAATTTGTTGCGGTCAGCGAAGGATCCACGGGATAAACTATCTTCAGCTGGTGTTTACAAAATCCCTTGCTCATGTGGTTCGGTTTATATTGGTACAACTAAACGTAGCATCAAGACACGCCTCAAGGAACATGAAGGTCATTGTCGCCGAGTTCAGCCTGAGAAGTCAGCTGTAGCAGAGCATGCCTATAACAACTTGGAGCATAATATCAAATACGACGACGCTGAGGTTCTCTCCACGGATCGAAATTACCACGCCAGGCTCCAACGAGAGGCTATCGAGATACACAAGCATCGCAACAATTTCAATCGGAAAGAAGAAACCATGAGAATAAGGAACATTTGGCACCCTGCACTGAAACGGAAGCTGATTGGTCCAACAGCAGACAACGAACGCGTTGGGGTGGACCAATCAGAGCGAAGCGGACATATTGCCGAGCCACGAAGACCTATAAATATCGGCACTCTAGTCAACAGGTCATCAGTTGCTCCAGAGTCGTCGCCCAGTACGCCACTACGTCGAAGCACTCGCCGCCACTGAAGATGTCTCTCGCAGTTAGGGACGAAACGTCTGGAAGAGGAGGAGTTCCAGTTGACCACGGCCAATCAGCCCGGAAAATCATTTCACCATGTTTCACAATGGACACCGGCCGTGAAAGCCTACACGATTTCATTTCTCGTCATTATATTCAGTATCTACTATTTCTACATTATCAAAATCAAAAGTGTGTAGGTTTTCGATGGCATGTTTTGCTAGTGCCGTGCATTTGACATTATTTCTTACGGAGTATTTGTGTTCGTAGATTCTCTTGTGTATATACTGTTTTGTGTTTCCGATGTAACTAGCATTGCAATCAGTACATTTAATTTTGTAAATGGAATGTGTGGTGTTTCGTTTATCAACTTTTGGTTTCAACTTAGTAAAAAAACGTTTTGTATAGTTATTCGGTTTATGTGCTACTTTGATGTCATATTTTTCAAGGCAAATTTCAATTTTTTGTGATAAATTTGGTACAAAATTGATTCCAACATATCTTACATTTTCCTTATTCGTTTCATTTTTTCTGTTGGCTTCTGTGTTATAAATTTGATGGATTTTTTTATTTATTATGGGTTTAGTAAAATATGGAGGGTAATTATTTTTATTTAATATTTCTTTCACTTTTTTTTAGATTTTGAGGTCTATGGGAAGGATGTGACAATTTAATTGCTTGATCTGTTAGGTATTCACAACATTTTTTTGTAATTTCTTGGCACTTCTGATAAATAATTTAAGTATCTTCGGTACCACACTGTTTTATTAAACCAACTAGTTTGAATGTCGCCTTTTTTATTATATTGTATTGTTATATTCAAAAAGTTCAATGAATTTTCTTGCTCAACTTCAATTGTGTATTGTAAACGTAGATTGAAGGAGTTAAACATTTCAAGTATTTCATTTATTTTCTCCTTTGGAATAGACGTTATACAGTCATTAACGTACCTTTTGAAAAATAACGGTTTAAAAGTGAGTTTAGGAATGATGTTGTTTTCTATTTCTTCTAATACAAGATTAGCAATAGTGGATGAGATGGGTGAGCCCATGGGTGTTCCGAATACTTGTGTGTAGAATTGGTTATTAAAGTAGAGGTAAGTTGAGTTTAAGAAAAACTTGACACCATTTATGAACTCTGTTTTTGGTAACGTGGTATGGGGTTCTAATAAACTCCATTTTTTGTCTATCACTTCTATTGCTAACTGCGTTGGTACGTTTGTGAACAACGAAATAACTTCCAAGGAAACAAGAATGAAGTTCTTAGGTATTTTTTGTGTTTTTATGAAGTTACAGGAATCCTTTACAAAAGTTGGTGTTTGACCAATAATCTTAGATATTGTTTCGGAGAGGTATTTTGAAAGTTTATAAGTGGGGGAATTTAATGTACTTACTATGGGTCGGAGAGGGACATCATTTTTATGTAGTTTTGGAAGGCCGTAGATATATGGAGAATGGCCGTTATGTCATATCAGTTTATTTTTCAGTTCTTTGGATATAAATTTTTTATTAAACCAAGTATTAATCATTTTATTCAAAGAAAGTTGAGTATTCAGTGTAGGATCAATTTTCTCTTTTCTGTATCTATTTTCTTCTTCAAGTAATTTTGCCATCTTATTTATACAGTCATTTTTATTGATGCTTACTGTTTTCTTGCATTTGTCGGCGTTTAAAATCATAAGATCAGGATTTTGTTTTAGGAAACAGTTAGTTTTCTTGATATAATATTTGTATCTGTTTTTATTTTTTCTATTTTGGTTCTTGAATTTATTTTTGAAGTTTGTGATGATGTTGCATATTTTATTCCGAATTTCCGTTTTTTGTTCTTGAGTTTTATTCACTATAACAGTTTCAATATTAGCTATGATGTCATGATAATTTATTGTTTTGTATTGTATTGAAAACTTGTCACCTAAGCTAAGGAAATATTAGAGATTATCAGGAATTTTAATTTTTGTCAGGTTGGTTATCCAATTCTGTTTAGGAATGTCTTTTGGAATTTTGTTGTTGTCTAGTTGTGTATCTCTCTTTAGGAGAAGATCAATTTTCTTAATGTGTTTCATTTTAATTTTACGGAAAATTTTCTTACATTTGTTAGTTACGGATTGATAAAAGGAAGATGTGTATGTTCCATCAAATGTGTTATCTATTCTTTGTTTCAAACTTTGTGTTTCTTTATTAAAACGGAAATTCGGAATAAAATATGCAACATCATCACAAACTTCAAAAATAAATTCAAAAACCAAAATAGAAAAAATAAAAACAGATACAAATATTATATCAAGAAAACTAACTGTTTCCTAAAATAAAATCCTGATCTTATGATTTTAAACGCCGACAAATGCAAGAAAACAGTAATTATCAATAAAAATGACTGTATAAATAAGATGGCAAATTTACTTGAAGATGAAAATACATACAGAAAAGAGAAAATTGATCCTACACTGAATACTCAACTTGCTTTGAATAAAATGATTAATACTTGGTTCAATAAAAAATTCATATCCAAAGAACTGAAAAATAAACTGATATGCCATAACGGCCATTCTCCATATATCTACGGCCTTCCAAAACTACATAAAAATGATGTCCCTCTCCGACCCATAGTAAGTACATTAAATTCCCCCACTTATAAACTTTCAAAATACCTCTCCGAAACAATATCTAAGATTATTGGTCAAACACCAACTTTTGTAAAGGATTCCTGGGACTTCTGTAACTTCATAAAAACACGAAAAATACCTAACAACTTCATTCTTGTTTCCTTGGATGTTATTTCGTTGTTCACAAACGTACCAACGCAGTTAGCAATAGAAGTGATAGACAAAAAATGGAGTTTATTAGAACCCCATACCACGTTACCAAAAACAGAGTTCATAAATGGTGTCAAGTTTTGCTTAAACTCAACTTACTTCTACTTTAATAACCAATTCTACACACAAGTATTCGGAACACCCATGGGCTCACCCATCTCATCCACTATTGCTAATCTTGTATTAGAAGAAATAGAAAACAACATCATTCCTAAACTCACTTTTAAACCGTTATTTTTCAAAAGGTACGTTGATGACTGTATAATGTCTATTCCAAAGGAGAAAATAAATGAAATACTTGAAAAGTTTAACTCCTTCAATCCACGTTTACAATACACAATTGAAGTTGAGCAAGAAAATTCTTTGAACTTTTTGAATATAACAATACAATATAATGAAAAGGCGACATTCAAACTAATTGGTTTAATAAAACAGTGTGGTTCCAAAGATACTTAAATTATTTATCAGAAGTGCCAAGAAATTACAAAAAAAATGTTGTGAATAACCTAACAGATCAAGCAATTAAATTGTCACATCCTTCCCATAGACCTCAAAATCTAAAAAAAAGTGAATGAAATATTAAATAAAAATAATTACCCTCCATATTTTACTAAACCCATAATAAATAAAAAAATCCATCAAATTTATAACACAGAAGCCAACAGAAAAAATGAAACGAATAAGGAAAATGTAAGATATGTTGGAATCAATTTTGTACCAATTTTATCACAAAAAATTAAAATTTGCCTTGAAAAATATGACATCAAAGCAGCACATAAACCGAATAACTATACAAAACGTTTTTTTACTAAGTTATAACCAAAAGTTAATAAACGAAACACCACACATTCCATTTACAAAATTAAATGTACTGATTGCAATGCTAGTGATATCGGAAACACAAAACAGTATATACACAAGAGAATCTACGAACACAAATACTCACAAATAATCACAAAAACATGCCATCGAAAACCTACACACTTTTGATTTTGATAATGTAGAAATAGTAGATACTGAATATAATGACCAGAAAAGAAATATAAAAGAAATGATTGCTGTTCAACTTGACAAGAATACCATTAACTCTAAGACATATATAGAAAACTTCAATCAAATATATAATAACATCATTTCAAATTATCCATCACTGCATGAAAAATTGTAGATATATTTCATCTTGTAATTCTGCAAACATGCATACATGAGTCACAACAGAAAAAAAGAAAGTAAATATAAACATAATGTGTGACATTATCAGTCAGTATTCTTTTCAATTAAGATAGGTAATACCAAGGTGCATGATTGAAGAAAAGTGATTCTCCCAAAATTGTTTGTGAAAACTAATGTCCTCAATGTTTTTTGTTATATACATAGAAAGAGTAAGTCGTTTAAGATTTTTAACCTTTATATATTCGTTTTTGATACCGAATTTTTGAAGTTGTTGACAATTTTGGACAATGTTATTTGAAAATGGTTTTTAGATCCGAAACGCGTAATAAAGTCCTGTGAAGTAAATCTAGAAGAAATGTTAAAATTGACCTCAACCCAGTAAGGAAATATTATAGAACAAAGAGGTCAGAAAGAAGACAAAACTTTTTAGTAATATATATATATATATATACGTTTATAAAAATCACACTCATATAAATCACCTCGCTTACTATGAGTTCTTTAGAGGTTTCTTCATGCTGAAGAAGACTTAAACTTCCGAAGCGGATGCTTAGTCAAAAACATTTCTATGATACTAAAACTAATCTTGCGAAAATACAAAAAAACCAGTTTGAATTGAACCTCCATGAATTGATACACGATTCATTGAAATATTCATTTCCGTATTTCAATTCTTGCGTATAATACAGCTTTGCTTATTTTCTTGAATCTTCTGATTCTCAGATCTCGATTGAGGCTGAGACTTAAGTTAATCTCCACACGAAGCTTCTTATTATTATTGGTATCCACAATTTTCTTCTATAAATGATTATTTCAGAACAAAGAATAAAGTGTTATGATATATACCAGGAAAGAGGATGCAGTTGCAACTATTGTTGCAACGAATGTGCACTAAAAATTCCAAAAGTACTAGAAGAACTTCGGAAAATCCAACTTAATTCTGGATATCTCAACACCACTACACAAATAACTTTTGATTCGAGTATTGAATCTGAGTATGGCGTACCTCATTACCATCAAAAATATCTTTCCATACGTTACCAGACGAATAACTGTTCTCAGCATTTTACAATGAACACCAAATACCAACATATGTGATGTAGATGTTTTGTCATGAAGGGCTGACATTATAAAAACAACACTTTAATCATCTACCCATACTTATCAACAAAAATCTATCTAACCATCATTATTACCTCATATTAGCTTCGAATACACCTTCCACTTTCAAATTCTCGATTTTCGAATTATATACCCAAAGTTGTGTAGAAAATATTTCTGATCCAAGACTGATATTTCATTTACAGTCATCCTCTTGCTTTTCAATATAAACAATACTCTGTTGGAGCGTCACATTCATAATGGAAATAAAAACACAAAAATATACCAAATTCCTGTTTCATTACCACTTTTAGTACAGAACTCTTAGCTAAGTTGAAGATTTTTAATTATCCTTTCAAAATTTCAAAAATGTTTTGCTAATGAAAGCTAATGAATAGTTGAATCCTCCCTGCGAATTCGTAATTATTTTTATATTATGTGAACTTTTTTAGTGTCAAATCTCAGTTTCACATCACTCTAGTTCATGTCTGAGAGGGCCATTTGCAACAGCCATTCAACTGATCCAGAGGTCAACTGCACTCCGATTAACTATATATACACATATATATATATATATATATATATATATATATATATATATATATATATATATATATATATATATATATATATATATATATATATATATATATATATATATATATATATATATGAGAGAGAGGATAGTCGTCCACGAACGTCAATATATTGTTTGAAATATTTCGCGTATGGTTGTGTTTGAACCTCTAAGAATTGATACACGATTCATTGAATCATTCATTTCCGTATTTCAATTCTTGCAAATGTTTCAGCTTCGCTTATTTTCTTAAATCTTCTGATTTTCAAATCTCGATTGAAGCTGAGACTTAAGTTAATCTTCACACGAAGCTTCCCATTATTATTGGTATCTACAATTTTCTTCTATAAATGATTATTTTAGAATAGAGTATTATGATGCCTATGTCATATACTAGAAAAGAGAATGAGTTGCAGCTATTCGAATGTTCATTACAGATTCCAAAGGCACTTGAAGAACTTCGGAAAATTCAACTTAATTCTGCATATCTCACGTCATTCCACAAATCACTTTCGATTAAGAATTATTACTTATGATTGAGTATTGAATTTGGGTATGGCGTACCCCATTACCATCAAAAATATTCTTTAATACACGTGGAGAAACTGTTTTCAGCATTGAATGAACACACAACATCAACATGTGTGATGTAGATGTTGTGTGTCATAAAGGACTGACACTATAAAAACAACACTTTAGACATTTACCTATCAATATCAACAAAAATCTATCAAACCATCATTATTACCTCATATTAGCTCATAATATTATTATTAGCTCATAATTTTAGCTCATAAAGTCACTTTTGTAGCAAATGGTTTCAGATTCTTCTTTGAATGACTGAGTGACTATTAATTACTTCATTATAACAGTTATTCTCCTCTCATTGCCGATTCTGATTTGTCGAATTCCATAATGTCAAAAACAGAAACTGTATTAACATTATTTTCAATTTTAATTCGGTTTGGAAAAAAAAACAATTTTTGAATAGTGCATTTGGATTTGAGTTATTGCAATTAAAAATGTTTCTGTTCAATTTTCAATACGTTCAATAAATTCATGAAAACATGAATTGATTCTCACAATCAGAATGAATCAATGTTATGAAAATAACAATTTACTGGATGAAATATTACATTACGGACATTAGGAATCAATATTCCTGGGTAAAACGATACGATATAGTACTTCACTACCTAAACGTATAATGGAAAATATTCTTTTCCATAATTTATATAGTCGAACTAGCTCAGCGCATTAACAAAGGTTTTATGGAGGAGGATCATAATGCCCTCACTCAGAATTTCAGTAGATTTAATAAAATATTTCTACCAACGTCGAAATACGAGGGGCGCCTTATAAAAGATGAAACGTATACGTTGTTAACTTCCTCGTGCAATTTTAATGAGAATTGCTACTATGTGCGAATGGAGGTCAGGAAGGTTCCAAAGACAAGTTAATCGGAGTGCAGTTGGCCTTTAGTTCAGTTGAATGGCCCTCTCAGACATGAACTAGAGTGATGAGAAACTGAGATATGACATTGAAAAAGTTCACATAATATAAAAATAATTACGAATTTGCACGTACGATTCAACTATTCATTAGCTTTCATTAGCAAAACATTTTTGAAATTTTGAAAGGATAATTAAAAATCTTTAACGTAGCTGAGAGTTTCTGAAAGTGGTAATGAAACATTAATTTGGTATATATTCGTGTTATTAATTCCATTATGAATGTGCTGCTCAAACAAAGTATTGTTTATATTGAAAATTTGGAGAATGACTGTAAATGGAATATCAGTCTTGGATCAGAAATATTTTTTGCATAATTTTGGGTAAATAATTCGAAAATCGAGAATTTCAGAGTCGAGGAAGTATTTTCTGTTCAATACAAATTTGCTTTCTTTCAAATAATATTCATTGAAAATTTCAAAAAAACATATGGTTGCTCCCTTCAGATATTTTCCTCGATTGCTACAAAAATTCATTTCTAGGGATTATTTGGTACCCAAAACATTCAATGATAAATTTTTTCTCTCATTGAATGTCCCGAAAAAGATAGTGGCTGTTCCTTGAATAGGTGCCTCTAAAATTCTTTCCGATAATTCATTAGAATAAACCTCTTTTCACTACGAACCATTTTTTTTTCTGTTAAACCCCCTCGAAGTTTCGAATCATAATCATTTCAAGAAGTGCAATGTTATTGATTCATTGTGAAAGTTACACAAAGTATATATCAACTGTTGAAGCAAAGTTTCCCCAATAATTCCATTTCATCTCTTGAAATATTTAAGTATCATCAATAAATCATTAAGTATCATCTTTTCGTGAATTGAACTGTGATTACAAAAAATTTCTTATTTCGTGAATATGTTATATGAAAAACCGTTATACATATTTGTTCAAAACACTTTGTTAAATAATTGTCTATATATTTGTTATTAGTAGCATAGCATTATATGCATCATATTGTTTTTCCTCGATTTTCCTTTAATGATAAGGACCGTTTGATTCATAGCATATTGTGATGTTTTCAGTGGCTGTTGATAATGTTTCCTTGTCCTCTTTACAGTTTTTGTTATCTTGCCCAAACAATCTATAATAGCATAATCAATCTATAGCATAAGCAATCTATAATAGTACCTCAACTCCGACAAGCAGAGCCAGGCGAGAAATGGACAAGCTGTAAGGATGCGATAACTTTAGGGGCCGGTAAATTGTCTTTGAAATCCACTAAATCGATCTTCTAGTATTTTTGGCAAGAAATATTAGTTATTGAAAATATTAACAGTTTCAATGGCAACTTTTGTTTTTCTTTTATCCAAAGTGTGGGGGAAGTTTAAGTTTCCTTCATACTTTGTTATAAGGTTGAGGCATTTTATCTTTTTGCCAGGGGCGGTAAAACCGTTAGCGTTCGTGCTTTAACAAACGGAATATAATTTCATAGAGTGACAAAAAAATTGGCTTGAAATGCTTGAAGTCAGACTTTACCACTCGTTCTTCATAATAGCCGTTTCAAAATATCGGTAATTTGAGTACAAAGCAGCAAATAGGATGAAATAAGCTGTCATATTGTTTGAACGTTTAGCATTCAATTTTTTCATTATACAGATCCAACCGTTGTCTTGGTACTCTATAAACCTAGGTTAGACTCATGCTAAAAATTGAGTATGTGTTTACCTGTGAAGCGAATGGTTATGATGTATAATTTCTTTCAGTTAATGTACTTCGACATAAATGCAATAGAGTTCTGGTGTGGACGAGTTCCTGAACTCTACTCACCCAAAGTTCCTAAACCTAGGTTTGAATCATGCTAAAAATTGAGTATGTGTTTACCTGTGAAGCAAATGGTTATGATGTATAATTTCTTTCAGTTAATGTACTTCGACATAAATGCAATAGAGTTCTGGTGTGGTAGAGTTCCTGAACTCTACTCACCCAAAGTTCCTAAACCTAGGTTTAAATCATGCTAAAAATTGAGTATGTGTTTACCTGTGAAACAAATGGTTATGATGTATAATTTATTTCAGTTAATGTACTTCGACATAAATGCAATAGAGTTCTGGTGTGGTAGAGTTCCTGAACTCTACTCACCCAAAGTTCCTAAACCTAGGTTTGAATCATGCTAGAAATTGAGTATGTGTTTACCTGTGAAACAAATGGTTATGATGTATAATTTCTTTCAGTTAATGTACTTCGACATAAATGCAATAGAGTTCTGGTGTGGTAGAGTTCCTGAACTCTACTCACCCAAAGTTCCTAAACCTAGGTTTAAATCATGCTAAAAATTGAGTATGTGTTTACCTGTGAAACAAATGGTTATGATGTATAATTTCTTTCAGTTAATGTACTTCGACATAAATGCAATAGAGTTCTGGTGTGGTAGAGTTCCTGAACTCTACTCACCCAAAGTTCCTAAACCTAGGTTTGAATCATGCTAGAAATTGAGTATGTGTTTACCTGTGAAACAAATGGTTATGATGTATAATTTCTTTCAGTTAATGTACTTCGACATAAATGCAATAGAGTTCTGGTGTGGTAGAGTTCCTGAACTCTACTCACCCAAAGTTCCTAAACCTAGGTTTGAATCATGCTAGAAATTGAGTATGTGTTTACCTGTGAAACAAATGGTTATGATGTATAATTTCTTTCAGTTAATGTACTTCGACATAAATGCAATAGAGTTCTGGTGTGGTAGAGTTCCTGAACTCTACTCACCCAAAGTTCCTAAACATAGGTTTAAATCATGCTAAAAATTGGACATCAATTATACATCATAACAAATGGTTATGATGTATAATTTCTTTCAGTTAATGTACTTCGACATAAATGCAATAGAGTTCTGGTGTGGTAGAGTTCCTGAACTCTACTCACCCAAAGTTCCTAAACCTAGGTTTGAATCATGCTAGAAATTGAGTATGTGTTTACCTGTGAAACGAATGGTTATGATGTATAATTTCTTTCAGTTAATGTACTTCGACATAAATGCAATAGAGTTCTGGTGTGATAGAGTTCCTGAACTCTACTCACCCAAAGTTCCTAAACCTAGGTTTAAATCATGCTAAAAATTGAGTATGTGTTTACCTGTGAAACAAATGGTTATGATGTATAATTTCTTACAGTTAATGTACTTCGACATAAATGCAATAGAGTTCTGGTGTGGTAGAGTTCCTGAACTCTACTCACCCAAAGTTCCTAAACCTAGGTTTGAATCATGCTAGAAATTGAGTATGTGTTTACCTGTGAAACAAATGGTTATGATGTATAATTTCTTTCAGTTAATGTACTTCGACATAAATGCAATAGAGTTCTGGTGTGGTAGAGTTCCTGAACTCTACTCACCCAAAGTTCCTAAACCTAGGTTTGAATCATGCTAGAAATTGAGTATGTGTTTACCTGTGAAACAAATGGTTATGATGTATAATTTCTTTCAGTTAATGTACTTCGACATAAATGCAATAGAGTTCTGGTGTGGTAGAGTTCCTGAACTCTACTCACCCAAAGTTCCTAAACCTAGGGTTTGAATCATGCTAGAAATTGAGTATGTGTTTACCTGTGAAACAAATGGTTATGATGTATAATTTCTTTCAGTTAATGTACTTCGACATAAATGCAATAGAGTTCTGGTGTGGTAGAGTTCCTGAACTCTACTCACCCAAAGTTCCTAAACCTAGGTTTGAATCATGCTAGAAATTGAGTATGTGTTTACCTCTGAAACAAATGGTTATGATGTATAATTTCTTTCAGTTAATGTACTTCGACATAAATGCAATAGAGTTCTGGTGTGGTAGAGTTCCTGAACTCTACTCACCCAAAGTTCCTAAACCTAGGTTTGAATCATGCTAGAAATTGAGTATGTGTTTACCTGTGAAACAAATGGTTATGATGTATAATTTCTTTCAGTTAATGTACTTTGACATAAATGCAATAGAGTTCTGGTGTGGTAGAGTTCCTGAACTCTACTCACCCAAAGTTCCTAAACCTAGGTTTAAATCATGCTAAAAATTGAGTATGTGTTCACCTGTGAAACAAATGGTTATGATGTATAATTTCTTTCAGTTAATGTACTTCGACATAAATGCAATAGAGTTCTGGTGTGGTAGAGTTCCTGAACTCTACTCACCCAAAGTTCCTAAACCTAGGTTTGAATCATGCTAGAAATTGAGTATGTGTTTACCTGTGAAACAAATGGTTATGATGTATAATTTCTTTCAGTTAATGTACTTCGACATAAATGCAATAGAGTTCTGGTGTGGTAGAGTTCCTGAACTCTACTCACCCAAAGTTCCTAAACCTAGGTTTGAATCATGCTAAAAATTGAGTATGTGTTTACCTGTGAAACAAATGGTTATGATGTATAATTTCTTTCAGTTAATGTACTTCGACATAAATGCAATAGAGTTCTGGTGTGGTAGAGTTCCTGAACTCTACTCACCCAAAGTTCCTAAACCTAGGTTTGAATCATGCTGAAAATTGAGTATGTGTTTACCTGTGAAGCGAATGGTTATGATGTATAATTTCTTTCAGTTAATGTACTTCGACATAAATGCAATAGAGTTCTGGTGTGGTAGAGTTCCTGAACTCTACTCACCCAAAGTTCCTAAACCTAGGTTTGAATCATGCTAGAAATTGAGTATGTGTTTACCTGTGAAACAAATGGTTATGATGTATAATTTCTTTCAGTTAATGTACTTCGACATAAATGCAATAGAGTTCTGGTGTGGTAGAGTTCCTGAACTCTACTCACCCAAAGTTCTAAACCTAGGTTTGAATCATGCTAAAAATTGAGTATGTGTTTACCTGTGAAACAAATGGTTATGATGTATAATTTCTTTCAGTTAATGTACTTCGACATAAATGCAATAGAGTTCTGGTGTGGTAGAGTTCCTGAACTCTACTCACCCAAAGTTCCTAAACCTAGGTTTGAATCATGCTAAAAATTGAGTATGTGTTTACCTGTGAAACAAATGGTTATGATGTATAATTTCTTTCAGTTAATGTACTTCGACATAAATGCAATAGAGTTCTGGTGTGGTAGAGTTCCTGAGTTCTACTCACCCAAAGTTCCTAAACCTAGGTTTGAATCATGCTAGAAATTGAGTATGTGTTTACCTGTGAAACAAATGGTTATGATGTATAATTTCTTTCAGTTAATGTACTTCGACATAAATGCAATAGAGTTCTGGTGTGGTAGAGTTCCTGAACTCTACTCACCCAAAGTTCCTAAACCTAGGTTCAAATCATGCTAAAAATTGAGTATGTGTTTACCTGTGAAACAAATGGTTATGATGTATAATTTCTTTCAGTTAATGTACTTCGACATAAATGCAATAGAGTTCTGGTGTGGTAGAGTTCCTGAACTCTACTCACCCAAAGTTCCTAAACCTAGGTTTGAATCATGCTAGAAATTGAGTATGTGTTTACCTGTGAAACAAATGGTTATAATGTATAATTTCTTTCAGTTAATGTACTTCGACATAAATGCAATAGAGTTCTGGTGTGGTAGAGTTCCTGAACTCTACTCACCCAAAGTTCCTAAACCTAGGTTTGAATCATGCTAGAAATTGAGTATGTGTTTACCTGTGAAACAAATGGTTATGATGTATAATTTCTTTCAGTTAATGTACTTCGACATAAATGCAATAGAATTCTGGTGTGGTAGAGTTCCTGAACTCTACTCACCCAAAGTTCCTAAACCTAGGTTTGAATCATGCTAGAAATTGAGTATGTGTTTACCTGTGAAACAAATGGTTATGATGTATAATTTCTTTCATTTAATGTACTTCGACATAAATGCAATAGAGTTCTGGTGTGGTAGAGTTCCTGAACTCTACTCACCCAAAGTTCCTAAACCTAGGTTTAAATCATGCTAAAAATTGAGTATGTGTTTACCTGTGAAACAAATGGTTATGATGTATAATTTCTTTCAGTTAATGTACTTCGACATAAATGCAATAGAGTTCTGGTGTGGTAGAGTTCCTGAACTCTACTCAATATATCTTTCTGTCATAGAAAAAATCATTATCTTCAACAGAATGAAGATTGTTGGTGAAGTCGAAATTAGTTGAACACGTCGAAGAATTTCAATTTATCATGGTATCAGAAATAACTATGACAGATTTACATCTGTCTTCGTATTTTCGTATATGTTACCTGTTCAAGTCTCCTGGGAACCCTTCTGTTTCACTTCATACTATCTGAGTTCATATGTAAATTCGTTATGATTTTCACAATATTCTTTCATGAATATTAAATTAAATTGAACTCTTGGCTTAATATTTCACGATATATTCAACAATATGAAATAGTTAACATGTTTCGAGCGTTAGCTCATTTTCAAGACAGATTCATTTGAGTCTTGAAAATGAGCTAACGCTCGAGATATGTTGACTATTTCATATTGTCAAATATATCGTGAAACATTAAGCCAAGAGTTTAATTTAATTCAATATTCAATTATGTTTCACCAAGAGTTAAGCGAGAATTCAATCTCAGTCATTCTTTCATGATGTGATTCAAACACAATCATTTGTTAGTGTGAGCCAATTATTTATCTCTATAATACATCCGTGGAGTTTACTGGAAGTGTCACTTATAATCATAATTCAAAACTTTTCTTGATAACTTCTGTTACGCAATGCCTACTATAACTTTCAACATCCCAATCAAGATGAAAACGATTATTCGAATCTGAATGTTTTTTTCACTTCTGTTTATACCTAGTTTATAAGAAAATAAGAAAATCTAAGTGAATATTTTAATCTCAATATATTCAATATAAATGCAATTTTATGATTCCTCAACATCCTTATTAGATATAAAATGTCTCATTCTCCGAAATGAGGATATATCATTCTCACTAAATACATTTTTATAGATCACTCGGCGATCAATTGATCAAGTATCTTCTAAGGAATTGACATATCGCTTCAAGGAATGCATACAAGCATAAATTTCTCCTAAAAATATCATCATAAGCTTGAACACATTTTTGCGCAGTAGTCACATTATAATATTATGTGGAATTACACACAATGTTCAAATTCGACAATTTTACAAATAACAATAACAAACTGTTAATTTTCATTCATGTGAAAGAATCAGATATATCATGTATACTGAATCAAATGTATAGCCTTGTCTTCATACTAGTAGCAGAAGAACAATTAAAAATATGATTCACAGATGCCGCATTATATTCTGATTTAACTTAAAAGCAGAACAAAGCAAATAAATAAAGAATAATTTCATCTTTGCAGTACAAAATAAAAATTTTTATCCTCAGGTATTGTGCCCTTCTGAAAAAGAACAGCTTTGAATGCCACAGAAAATGTTCAGTGTTCTTGAAGTGTGAATTAAAGTTTACCTTCAATTGACTCATTAATGTGGACCTATTCCAGTTAAAAAGCGAAAGTTTGTTTGTTTCGGGCTATCAATACAAGAAATTCAGAGTAGCATGATTATATAACATGCAGAAATCATGACTTATACAATTGATATCAATAGAATAAATTAGAAGAGAGATTGATAAATGAGCTTCCTCCTGCTGCATTGACATTTAGACACGAAACTTCAATAAGATAATGCGCTACGTGCCAATGGCGAAAATGGTGGAGATATCCCCCCAACGATTTTAACATAAACTCAAACCATTAGAATGAGTAAGTGACAGCGTTTTTGAAGTTTCCTCGAAAATTTCGTGTTGAAGTTTACATACTTCCTGATTTTTATATGACGGAAAAACTGATAAATTCATAGAATGAAAACGACATAAAAATAACTTAGTATTTCAGTTATTGTAATAGCCCAGAATGAAAACTCAAAAACAAATGGTAAATATATATCCAGGGTTATATGAAAACCTGTCTAAAATAGTGTTAATTTTAATGAGAAACCTTATAAATAAAAAAAATTAATATAATTGGGGTTCATCGACTGTTGAAACCAACTATTATAAAAATATTATTAAAAATATCTTCTTCACTATAATTTTGAATGCACTCAAAGATTGAATAATAAAATATTAAGTACAAAATAATAACGTCAAATCTACTCAACATATGTTTTGGGGTTAACCTATTCTATGGAGTCCCTAACCTATCAACAGTTGTTTACCCATAAACATTTTCAATCAGTTTCTTTGTATAGGAGACTACCACGATGTATTAACATTACTATAGAAAAAATCACACAATCCTGTCCAATTTTCTATTACGAAAATCATAACAATAAATATTATTCACATTCTCGTTTGAGTATCTTATTGTCCTGATTGATGATTCTCCCTTCTTAGTTCGAAACATGAATGGTTCAATTTCTTCAGAGGTAAGTACGAGGTTTCGATACGAAATGTCAAAATATTCAGCCTTATGACGAAATACATCATTGCAAGAAGATCAAAGGAATATTTGTAGAATAAAGGAATATCTTGAGAGCACTCGATTTTGTAAGAAAACTACTCGTCTGGAACAATATACATGATTTATAATATTAGATTCGAAATATTTTCTTACCCCATCTTTCGGACTGATTTATTCTCATCATATTGAAATTCATCAATTCATATATCAAAGGTTTTCCCGAGCGAGAAATTACCCCAATTTTCTATAAATTCGCCGACTCATCTTCCATTCAAAATTTCTTTCATCGGATACGGAGAAAACAGAATGAACGATATTCTGTCGAATACACAAGACGGTTAACTCGACAAAGTTTCGAATGACTATCCCCCTCCTCCATCCCACTAACCAATCAAAGTCTTCGCCACCAAGCCAAGTTCCTCATTTCAAACAAAGTCATCGATCGTTAGACATCAAATAGATGCATTAACGATTCGAAATTCTCGATTTAATCTCTTTAATGGATGGGGTTCTCTATGGGTTGACGGTTCTGTGTTCAGAAGCTATTTGCTACTTCGTTACAAACTGTCAAAATGTCTATCACGTTTGAACCTTGATCCAAATTTAATTGAAAGTTAATTCAAGGCGAATAGGGACTCTCAAGATAATATCAATTACATATTGCATCAAACATTAAAATTTGCCAAAGTTTTCATTGATAACATATATATATATATATATATATATATATATATATATATATATATATATATATATATATATATATATATATATAACAACTGATTACTCACGACCGTGGAGTGATATAATAGGATTATTATTCTTTCCGGGTATTCGGTCTGTATGGAGATGGAAAGATTCAACTCATGTATTCTGAATTAAAACTTGTATATTCCGTTGTCGGGTAACAACTTCATCAGCAGGATGCAGCTAAAATACAAAAATAATCACATCATTGAACACTAAAACTAAAACAAAACATACGAACTTACAATGAGAGTTCTTTTAAAATTTGTGATTCATTGAAATCTTCATCAAAATAACAAAGTAAATAAAATTATGAGATGAGTCAGTAGAAGTAAAAAAACAAAACAATGCTTCTTTTCAATCGATCGATCGTGCATGAATGAAGCGATCTTATTTAAATACACTTTCACGTGTTCAGAGAGTTATGATTGATCTCTCTTCCTTTCTTACCCCAGGTGGAATTGTTACCAGGTGCGAAAATTAAATATTAGAATATTTCAAATTAATTTTCGCACCTGGTAACAATTCCAACTGGGGTAAAAAAGAAAGAAAGAGAGATCAATATCATAACTCTCTGAATACGCGAATGTGTATCTAAATAAGACCACTTCATTCATGCACGATCGATCGATTGAAAAGTAGCATTGTTTTGTTTATTTACTTCTACTGACTTATCTCATAATTTTATTTACTTTGTTATTTTGATGAAGATTTCAATGAATCCCAAATTTTAAAAGAACTCTCATTGTAAGTTCGTATGTTTTGTTTTATTGTTTTAGTTTTAGTGTTCAATGATGTGATTATTTTTGTATTTTAGCTGCATCCTGCTGATGAAATTGTTAACCGACAACGAAATATACAGGTTTTGATTCAGAATACATGAGTTGAATCTTTTCATCTCCATACAGACCGAATACCCGGAAAGAATAATAATCCACTTATATATATATATATATATATATATTTCTTGAAATTGATTTATTGCCTGTTTGAGGTATTTATTTTGAAAGTTTTTAGCATTAACAGGCTTTTTAATATGAAAAAGTTTATTTCTACGTTTCGTTGTTATATTATTTTGTCAAAACTAATTAGTTTTGACAAAGTTATATAACAACGAAACGTATAAACTTTTTCATATTAAAAAAGCCTAATATATAAAAATATATATATATATATATATATATATATATATATATATATATATATATATATATATATATATATATATATATATATAAATATATATATATATATATATATATATATATATATATATATATATATATATAATATAAATATATATATATATATATATATATATATATATATATATATATAATATTGAAATTAAACTTTAACTTCAACTTTCTTCCGATAATTTTCAGACCAATCCTTCGAAAGAGAATTATAGCAGAACTAGTAAAAATATGAACAATGTGATGGCTCCATTATCCTCAAAGGGACAAATGTTGGAGAATATTGAAATCAGTGCCCACTTTTCTTGAAAACGTAAGATAGTATACTTTTTAAACCTACCATGCTCTCTTCAGTCTAATTACGTCAAACAAACGAAAGGCTTCGACTTCAATCCTCAAATAACCTATTATGGATCATAAGACAGAAATATACTGTCAAATCGTAATATGTGCATATATAATGGATCTTAGTAACCAATAGACATATTGAATGTTTCACAAGTCCTTATCAATTAATATACTACACTAGAGAAAAAAATTATAACCAAAATGACCTCGAGAAAAACGGGAAATTATTTGCAGAGTTGTAGGTTCACCGCTAAAGGGCGGTTTATTTATTGAAAAATAAATTTTCAACAAATTTTGCTGAATTGAGGTCCATTTAAACTACGATTATCGCATTCCTCGAGAAATTCTGCATATATTTGGTTCCATGAAATTCAAGCTATACTTTCAAATAAAAGGAGGGAAAAGTTGGACATTTACATGAAACCTCTAACTCAGGTTATGCTCTACGAGCTTTTTTTACGAGCTTAGTCTTTTTGAAAAAAAGTCTTTACCACAAGTGTAAGAGCTTCAATTTACAAATAACGTCAATATGCATCTTTGATTATAGAATATGAAATATATAGATTAAATTAGCAACATAATATCTGGAAGCGCTTGTTAATGTCTTCTCCTATTTCGAGATATCTCAAAAAATTTGTGAATTTTAAGCATTTTTCCTTCAAATTAATTACTTAGGTAGAACTGAACGGATTTAAATATTTTTTGACTCCTCAAATTGCATTTCCTTCTTCTATTAATAATGGCTTCAATCATCATTTCAATAATACTGTTGCTATCACCGCGAAACTGTGTTATAGAAATTGATGTGGAAATAATTTAAAAGATCATGAAAAAAAACGAAAAATTATATCTTGAATCAAATTGATAACCATAGTAATTTTTTCATTTACGTGTCATTCGATTCTTTTGTATTAAATTCAATATAAAATTCATTTGAAAGTGAAATCTGAGATGATTTTTACAAACGAAGAAGCATCTGATATGATAGGCATTTACTTTGAATGTATGAGAAATGCTACTGTTACTCTTATATTGTGTGCAATACAATATCCCCAAAGACGTCATCCTAGTAGCAGAGTTTTTCGACTGTTTGTGAGAGCAGCAGTAATATCGAAATGATAATATTTAGAGCCATTATTAATAAAACAAGGAAATACAATTTCAAGGAGTCGAAAAATGTTCAAATACGTTCAGTAAAACCTAAGTAATTCATATTTAAAGCAAAATGCTTGAAATTTACACTTTTTCAAAGATATATTGTAATAGAAAAAAAATCCCATGCGGTTTCCGATGTTATGTTGCTAATTTGACCCACTTTCATTAATTTCATTTTCATTTTCAATTTCTATCATAATTTCATTCGATATTTTTCAAGGTTAGATGTGAAAAAATGAATAAGCGTATACGTTTCTAATTACGTTGTTTCCAAATTGGAACTCCTACAATGGTGGAAAAGAGCTCTTTCCAAATGGACTGAGTTCGCATAAATCCGTTGATCAGAACCCGAGTTACAGGGTTTTGTCATGTTGAGGTTCCAAATTTCTCCCTCCTTTTATTTGAAAAGATAGACTAAAAATTATGAAACCAAATATACGCAGAATTTCGTGAGGAATGAAATAATCATAACTGTAAATACTTTCCAGGTTTTTCTCTAGGTCACTTTTGTTTTTTTTATTTAAGTTTTTTTCTTAGCTGTACTATGGATCTATTTATGACAAGCCAAATGATATTGTGAGCGCATTCACGGATTATTTCAAGTTCTGTGTATTCGGATGCTTCTAATAATTGTGATATTGTTGGTGAGAATTCTGGAAACACTCTTGTTTTGATAGAGTGTATTACAGAAAACATGATGAAAGTAGCCGCCAGAAAATTTAATAAAAAATGACTGCTGGTCCTGATTTGATTTCTAGTTTCATTGTGAAAGACTGTGTTGACACTCTAATCATGCCGCTAAATCATATATATATATATATATATATATATATATATATATATATATATATATATATATATATATATATATATATATATATATATATATATATATATATATATATATATATATATATATATATATATATATATATATATATATAGATATATATATATATATATATATATGTATATATATATATATATATATATATATATATATGTATATAAATATATAAGGAAATTAATTTTTTGTGCTTATGGCACTGAATGAAATATTTAAGAAAATGAACACTAGAACATTATTATTATTATTTCTATAGATGGAATTGTAGAGTATTCATTACTCTACGATCTTCCGCTTGATGTCACAAGAAGATGCTTGGAGGTTGAAATCGTTGCCTCACTTCGATAAACGTGGTGCGACTGGCAAGTTCCTTGCAGAACGAAACATGGATCGCACTTCTATCAGGTGTCCATCAACATTTCTCTAACATTTATCCCTTGAAGGATAATGGAGACATCACATCGTACACGTTCACATATCTAGCTTTACTATAACATTCTCTTGATTAATTTCAATTTTTCAAATGAATGTTCTAGTGTTCATTTTTCTTAAATATATAATATATATCATATATATATATATATATATATATATATATATATATATATATATATATATATATATATATATATATATATATATATTATCAAGAATGTTTTTAGCAATAACATGCTTTTTTAATATAAAAACTTTATTTTTGTTGATGTTTGGTTGTATATCACAACTTTGTCAAAACTCATAATATTAGTTTCGACAAAGTTGAGATATACAACGAAACGTCAACAAAAATAAAGTGTCTCATATTAAAAGAAGCCTGTTATTGCTCAAAACATTCTTAATGAACTATCTTAAACAGGCAATAAATCAATTTTAAGAAAATATATAAATATAATCTCATTCTGAAGACCAGCATTTTTCCTACAAGATGGAAGGTAGCAAAAGTTATAAGATCAGAAATAGTGTTGCAATTGAGCAGCATGGGTTTATGACTAGGAGATTTTGTCTACAAATTTGGTTCAGTTTTCTCAGTTCATATGTGAGGAGTTGGACGGAGCAGGGCAGGTCGTCGTTATAAATACACATTTCCAGAAGGCTTTCGATAAGATAAACTATAAACTACTCGTAATTATAATTATCTGAAACTAGGAAGCTTTTTGGATTTGCGAATAATTCATCACTTCTTGGAGTCCTACTTGCGTAATCGCAGTCAATTCGTACAAATAGAGAATTGCAAATCGAGAGAATTTCGAGTAACATTGGGAGTGCCGCAGGGATCCAATCTTGGTCCATACTATTTGTTGTGTTTCTTAACGATCTCTTAGAGATGGTGAACTGCATGAAAGTGACTTATGCAGATCATTAACATTTATAAAAAGAGTGTCATGTATGCATGATTGTCTGAGGCTGCAAAGTGACCTGAATGATATCAGCGGGTGGTGTTACAATAATTGTTTACATAATGAAACAATATTTAGAATTTTCTCATACTTTAATATAAAATACGCATGACGACGTTTCCAAGTGCTACTTCTTCATCAAATGCTGGATTAATACATAATTGTTTATAATGTAATAATGATTGTTTTCACTTGAATGTCATGAAATGTAATGTAGGTAATCTAACTAGGAAGAGAAATATGATATCGTTTGATTACAACATTGAAGGTGTTAATCTGACTCGACTTCAGGAGGTTTAGGATCTCGGCCCAGTATTTGATCAAACATTATCATTCATACCTCATATCAACCAATGAATTTTATCATGTAGCAAAGTTTATGGTTTCATCGTCCACAATGCCAGATTGTTTTAGAATTCTTTAACAGTTGTCCATTTATTTAATGCCCTAGTGAGAAGCAAACTTGAGTATGGCTGTCTTGTTTGGCGACCAATTGTCCCATAAACCGCCTAGAGGCACTGCAGAGAAAGATTTTGAAATGGCTCTCATTTCGAGAGGATGGTGTATATCCACCTAGGGGTTGTGATCACGCTTGTTTGCTATCGAGGTTTGACACTAGGAGCCTCCACACCAGGAGAAGTTTGAATGCATTGAAATTTTAATTCAATTTGCTCAATGATAATCTCGACTGTCCTGTACTTCTGGGTAAACTTAATTTCTTCGTTCCTCCTAGATGTACTAGAATAAACCAGACATTCTAGTCAAAAACCCACAGAACCAAACTTCTCTCGCAATGGCCGCTTAGCCTTTTATGTTCCACTGCAAACCAAGTATCAAGCTGCTGCGATTTGCACTGAGGCTCACTTGTTTCTATCATAAATGTGTATTTGAATCTTAACAGTGGGGCATCTTGATTTCTTCCGAATGGAGTTCTGAGTGACTGCTTTCCTTGATTATTATTATAATTGAACATTTTATTAATATTAATAAATATTAAAATTTTATTAATATTTTCAGTAAGCATATTTATTCATTATGTATTTTTCTGCAATTGGGTAGTTACCTGTTGGAAATATACCTATTCTTATTATTATTATTATTATTATTATCATTATTATTATTATTATTATTATTATTATCATCATTATTATTATTATTATTATCATTATTATTATCATCATCATTATTATTATTATCATCATCATTATTATTATTATTATTATTATCATTATTATTATTATTATTATTATTATTATTATTATTATCATTATTATTATCATCATCATCATCATCATCATTATTATTATTATTATTATTATTATTATTATTATTATTATATTATATTATTATTATTATTATTATTATTATTATTATTATTATTATTATTATTATTATTATTATTATTATTATTATTATTATTATCATTTTTATTATCATGAATGGTTCTCGAGAAATGGCCGATAGCCATCTTATTGGGACACCCGTTACACTGAGACCACATTGAGAAATCATCTGCGCTATCGTAGCGTCAACTAACTTGAGCAACATATAATTTGACCACTTCCTATATCCAAACATGCCCACCTTTTACCACCCTTATCTTATCAACAATCTTTTTCAATGAAAAATTATTTATAACATATGGTATAATCAGCAATAAAAATATATAGGTGTGATTAAAATAAATTCTTCCATATTTTCAATTACGCAATGTAGAATGTGTAAAAGACAATCTCCATTACCTGTCATAATTATGCTGACCGAAAAGGCCCTGTCGACTCAGCATCATGAAATTAGAACAGATAAATTTCTGTATTTGAAAGCTTGATTTCTGTGAGAAACCTGTGATATCTCTTCAAAAAAATCTTGCCATATCTACAGAATCCGACTGAATATAAAACATATTTCAAAATGAGAAACAGTGAAAAACACAGTAAACAAACTTCCACAGAGACAAGAATTTTTGAAAAGTTTATCAAAAGAACAGTTGAAAAAACACAGTTAACCTGTATAGTAATCAACTTAGAACAAAATGAGGAAGAAAATTGTTATTGAAATATTTCCGAAGTCCATTCGTCATACATTCAAATAAAATTATAATGGTCAGGTTTAAATACTGAGAACAAAAAAATTAAGTATTGTGATCGATCTCTAGATGCGAAATGGAATGCATAATATAGTCGTTGAAGAGATTAAAGAAGATCGGAAATTTCTATGCTATCCGCATTAATCAAAATTCCGAGATTGGAAAATTGTTTTGCTCTGAGAGGAATTTCTGAGCCCAAGTCTCACTGAAGGAAATCACAATCTCCGTTTTTGTACGTTCAATATTCCCGTTCTGTCATTTGAAAATGACATGATTTATCATCAGTAAGACTCGTAATTGACGAAATTCATATTCCTTGCATTCTTCCTTTTCTGAGGAAAAAAACTATTCCACATCTATAATATCATTCATTTTTCAAAGAAAATTCATGTAGGAATTCTTTGTTCATCTCACTTGAAAATAAAGTAGCAACATAATATGTATGCTACTGATGTAGGATGGAAGCGAAGAGAAACAGCTTGCTTTCTCGAGTCGGTGATATCTATTCCAACCCTAGCGAGCTTTCCGCTTGCCTTAACAAATTCCACTGATATACTTCTCTTTGAACGTGGCAAAGGAAACCGCTGTAGAATAGTTGATCATTTAACACAGGAGGAAAATAGCCATCACGATAGCGTGGGTGCTCTTGAGTGGAAAATTTGGAGATTAGGAAGTAGTTACTCCTTCTTTCGAATTCGTACACGATGCCTGATATTGCGATAATTGAGAATCGCCAAAAACTGAACTGAAGTTGTTGAAATTAGAACTATAAGATATTCCGCCATTTTATCGAACTTTTTTTGTCTATAGTGGCGGTATCCCAATTGTATCATATCTAGAAGCATATATACTGATAATCTGGTTCTTATTTTATTGGGATATTGTTATAAGTACACATCTCAGAAGGTCATACATTCGATCTATACGTATTTAGAAAGTATATTTCGAAATGTATGACTTTGACGAATATTTCGAATTTTTTTCATTCATCTTTCGTTTCAGCTCCAATTTTTTTTAGCAACATATACGCTAATGTTAGTAAGTAACCACAGTGATATCCTCATCATGAAATGACGTTTTTTCGAACAAAGACCACATGGATATTTCCGAAGGCTTCAACTATTCGTGAAAACTATTTCAATTACGTCAATGGCGTCGACGGCTCTGTTTACACATATGAACTTCTTCGTCGAAATTTTCCATGACCATTCTACATAAATGTGGATGAATTTCGTTGATGCAGCGTTGAATATTCTCCTTTAATTCACGACGTGAATTTGTTGACATTAGACCTGCGATTCTAAATAACCCGATAAAATGAATCTAATGGTGTTAAATCACACAATCTAGGACGTCAATTCTGATTACCGAAACGAGAGAGTTTATGACCTTGAGATGACTCATAAAGTAATTGAAGTGTTTCAAGGGCTGTTTAGCATGTGGAACCATCTTGAGGAAGCATCATATTGGTCACAGAAAAATCATCAAATTTTAGCGACAAAAACTATGCTATCATTTCGCAATATTCACCACTAGTAACAGTTACTGCTTGACTAGCCTCATTGCTTGGAGTCTCCAATGGATCCTGTCATTCAGAATTTTCCTAATAATTCTGAATAAAATAATTTTCAATGATGGAGACACGTTGTTCTATCATGTAGGGCTACATTTTTAATAACCCTAAACTATCAGCTGTCCATGTATTTCTTTTTAGGTTACCTAAAAACAGGGTTAACACTTCATAAACGGCGACAAACTCACATCTTGCGCAAATTTTGGGACCCTCTCAAGAGTTCTAGGTTTCTACTCATGGCAACATTAGTACGAGTACGTGAGCCTTTATGGACATTTCATTCTAAGACCACAGAAATCTGTCTGCAATGTGTAAAAATGGTCCCATGTCTAATCACTTCAGATCGCGCGTTGTTCGAATGAAATGTCCTCAAAGACTCACTTACTCGTACTAATGTTGTCATGAGTAGGAAACTAGAGCGCTAGAGAGACTTCAATCGTCGTTTCTTCGATAGAAGGAGCTCACGTGAATTTTCACAAATTGTTGTTCCCCTCATTTGTATCTAGGACCTGTGGGCGTTTTGAAAGTCATCGATTCTTTTTTTGATTGATGAAATACGGACTGATGAATTATAATAATGATGAAACAAATATATCCTTTTATTCTCATTCATCAAGATCGATGATTTTTCGAAGCGCACTTGATATTCACTCTCGAAAGTGAAGAAAATCGTACTCTGAGAACGATCATCTTTAAGTTACAGTGAACACGAAATAGTTGTTTAAGGTTTTAATATTGTTGATATTTTGTTTTTGGTTATTGGTTTGTTCTATGTTGGATTGTGTGGAGCTTAGATTATCAACCTCGCATACATGAGTGACTGAAGAAGGAATAAAGCAATTCCGAAAGCTCTCACCGTATTCAGAGTATTTCTTGAATCAAACAGGCTGCGTTCGCGTTAATGAATCAATCTTGAATATCCTACAGCCGTTATACAAACCAAATTTATATATATATATATATATATATATATATATATATATATATATATATATATATATATATATATATATATATATATGAGAAAAATGAAAAGTAAAAAATGGCGGTTAGGTGTATAAAGTGTTCGAAAGCGGTTAGTAGATTAGATGAGTGTAAAACTTGTTCTCGAAATAGTTCACACATATCTTATGTGTGTTGTGGAAGCATTGACGCGTAAAAGTCTTTTTTTTCCACTTTTGAACTCTGAAAGAAAAATTCAGGGTTTTGCAAAAGTGGCTTTGTCATTTATGCACGTCTGCTGGACCTGAACCTGATATGGTTGATGATGATAATAATATGTTCATTGCACAGATTTTAGTGCATGAAATTGGCGATTTAGTTTATAATCTAAAGCAATAAAAGAAAATATTTTACCGATTTTCGAATCCTTGCAGTTTCAAATTATTAACCGCAAAACTGAAGCAATGACCTTGAAGGAGGAGAACATTGAACGTGTTCAGATTTTGAAGAATAATGAGCAGAAATCTCATGACCAACAATTGGAAAAAAAAGATTTACAGAAAAACTCAATATTTGAATCAAAAATTGATGAATCATCTCATAAATACCCAACAGCGCAAAAAAAATATATTTTGTGACGGCTCAATTCCACCGTTTTCTAATGTAAATAAAGTGAAAATTCAAGTAGAATCTATGGAAATTAATAATCAAAAACATCAGAAGTCAGCACATACCTCTGAAATAGAGTAAAATGAATCTCATCTGAAGTCCAGTGGATTAGCTATCAAAACATTAAATCCACAATTTTCAGATATTGACGATTGTTTTAACTAGTGAAAAATAAAAAGAAGTATTTCAAGCCTAAGGACAACTTAACCTTTGAAACTGGTAACATCGAATGAATCACCATTAAACCGGCACCTTGTTTGAAACATCTCCATGTATGTAAACTTCATCTCGATTTGGAAGAATTGAAGGCTTCAATGCTAGATTAATCCTCAATGAACCAACGCGATCAACACCAATCTGTTCTACTTGCATAGATAATATGATTACAAATATTTATGCGGCACAAATAGACACATTTCTAACCATATAGCGGAAAATTTCTTTTCAGTAGGAATACTGTTAACAGACGGCAAATTCTTGTGATCAACATTTGGGAACATTTGAGACATTTGTGCCAGCTTTGTCGGAGATACACCGGGATTATATTGTATCTGATTCCACATCTGCTGTCAACTCTCTGTGGGGTTTTTTACTACATATAAAACATTATTTGACGTCTCATTTCCCAAAATCTAGATGAAGGAAAATGTCAGGAATCAAATTTGTATTACACCTGAAGTTAAAGAACTCAAGAAATATTTAAATGCTTTATAATTGCCAAATATAATCAAGAATATTTCATTGCTTATGAGGAAACTCAATTCTCATATAACACAGCATTGAGAAAAATTAAACAAAACCAATATAGCACATTAATATCAAAAGAAAAACCAAATCATCTTGGAATATACTGATAACGTTAACAAGTGAAAATAGTTTCGAAAAGCATGTCTTCGGTGATGTTGAAAATCCTGCACACTAGCATAAAACTTTAATGAGTGTTTTTTTACTCATCTGTGTTCGAATTCAACTGAGACTTAAAGGGCTATGTTATCCGCGATGTCTGCGGCGAGGCGTAATGATAAATCTTTTTATTTTTCCAATTACTGTAAGGGAATTATCGAAACTTGTTCTGAATATGAAAAACAACAATTCTTGCGGCTATGATGAGATATCAGTTTCAGTGATAAAGAGGACTCTTTATGCTATTTCCATACATTATGTATGACATTATGTATCGTTCGTTCGCTCAGGTTAGACTTCCTGAAGTGTCAAAAGTAATCAATTTTTTTCATAAAAAAGGGGCCTGGAAGATATCTGTAACTATCGTCCGATCAGTTTGCTGTCCTCGTTTTCAAAAATATATGAGACTTTCTTGGTAGTTAGACTTTTCTCATTTATACATAAATTTGATATTTTTTCGAATAATCAACATTTTTATTTGAGTAAAAGAAATACAACAACAGCTATGTTTGAATTGACTTGTGAAATAATTGATGCATTGGAGGAGCGAAGGGTACCTCTTGGCGTTTTCCTGGATCTCTCCAAGGCTTTCTATAGTGTCAATCATGAGCGTGTCTTGGAAAAATTGTACTCGTGTGGTATTCGAGATTGCCAACTTGAACTCATGCGAAGCTTATTGCAAGATAGAACCAGAGTGTTTGTATTGATGATGGTAAGAATATATAACCTCCTCAAATGAAACTGTTAACTAAGGCATTCCACATGTAACTATTTTAGGGGCCCATCTCTTTGTTATATATATTAATGAATTACCTATTGTCCCGAATTCACTTGAATGTAATGTTAAATTGTAATGTTTGCAGATGAGACAACTGTCCTGTTTGAGGGTAAATAAACTGTATCCGGCATTGAAATAACGCGTTCAATATTTGAATTGATATAAAATTAGTGCTACCAGAATGATCTAGACCTGAATGTTAGAAAGAACCAAATGATATTTTTTCAAAAGCAATTCTAGAATGAATTTGGAAGCAATCCAAACAAAAATATCCTTCGACAATAAATTTAAATAATACGCAAGTTGAGACAACATCTTCCATAAAATTACTGGAAGTTGTAATTGATTCGAACTTAAATTGGAGTGAATACATGATTTGCAAATTTTTAATCTTAATTGAGAAACGGACTCAACTTTTGGAGTGGTGGAACCGATAGTGATAACATTTTCGTTGTTCAAAAATATGCATTGAGAACTTTAATGTATTTTCGATATACAGAATCATACACAAGCCATTTTAGTACATATAAAATTCTCACTTTACCGGGTCTATATATTTTAGAGTGTTTCATCTTTGCAAGAAGGAATAGTCATTATTTTGTTAACAGAATAATGACTATTCTTTAAATAACTACTTTTCGAAGCATGCCCTGTAATTAACGGAAAAATACCAAATACATGTGCATCAAACTCTATAATGCATTATTCAAATTTATGTTAATATTTTAGATTTGAAATAATTTAAACTTGAAGTGAGCAAAGTGCTTGTGAAAGTTCAACCTTATTCGAATATATTGAATCGAATTTCGAATATAAATATATATATATATATATATATATATATATATATATATATATATATATATTATATATATCGATTCAATTGAATAATAATGTCAGTATTCAAGTAGTTTATAGTTTTAGCATGTTTTTGACGATTTCTCTTTTGTTTTGTGTATTCAATAATTATGAGAATAAAGGTTATTATTATTATTATTATCCACCTATATATCGAAATGTTATTATGTTTTAGCTTCCAGATAAAATTTTTTTGTAATTAGTGGGACGTCATAGTCAGAGTGAGTGTATAAACCAACCAATGCAACATTGAATACCTCAAAATACTATAAGTATTTTGTATTAAGCTTTCTCGAAAATAAATATAATTCTCAATAATAATCGTGTATCAGTGGTATGCCTCCACTGATGATGGTATTACCTCGAATTATCTGAATTTTCCTAATCATAGTGTCTACAACGACCTAAGTGGTTCTCAAAACGACGCTCTGTATATGTGAAGATAAAATATTTCCTCACAATTTTTTCATCTTCCATTTTCCAGTAAAGTATTTTCATTCGCGTAAAGTTTTTCAATATCCTGAAATATTCAACTACAAGTCATTTTTTAACGAAATATCTTGATATTACTCCTCACATAAAACTTCAATATAGCGTATTTTTAAAAGCCTGGCATACAACATCCCCTAAGTTTAAATAGCGAGAAAGAATTCGAACCATACGTACCAAAGTTTGTAGTTATTACAACTCTGTAATGATCACAATTAATGGCAAGTGCAATAGAAAACAGAAGGAGCGGTGACCTAAAACGACCTTCTTGGCGGTAATGAGCAGTAACGAAGTATCATTATATTTCTTGTTGGCACAGTATGAGCAACGAAAAACGAAAACCGTGAAAGAAAAAGAAATCTTCCTCAATAACAGTTGAATCAATCCAATTTTTTTCGGATATGTTGAATAACATTTTACGTATTGAATTTGAATTATTCGATAAATGAAAACATTAGTTCTCATTCAATTTTTTTATATCAGAATTGAACCTCAATCAAGATTAGAAATATATCTTCAGATGATAACACAATATATCAAGAAAACGAGATTATATAATTGATCATATATTCGTAATTCATGATTCGACAATCACTCAGAAATCAATTCTCAACATTTCAATTTACTTATTGATATTCAGAGGTATTAGTGAAAATAGTTAGACCTATAACTGCGGTGATCATAGACTCATTAGTTTAATGAGTCATGCATTAAAAGCATTTCTAAGAATTCTGCACTATAGAATATATAGGAAATGCGAAGAGCACAGCGGCAGCACACAATTTGGATTTAAGAGTGCAATGGGTACAAGGGAGGCGATGTATTGCCTACAAATATTGACCCAAAAATGTTACGATCAACGTAAAGAAGTGTTTATAGTTTCCATTGATTATCAGAAGCTTTCGATAGCATTAAGCATGAGCATATGATAGAAGTACTACAACAAATTGGACTTGATACAAAAGATCTTGGAGTTATCCAAAATTTGTATTGGAATCAAACAGCAATACTCCGTATCAACAACTTTTCAGGAACGCACGAATTAGAAATAACAAACGGGGTTCGTCAAGGTTGTATTTTTTCTCCGCTACTATACAACGTATATACTGAGATGATTTTTCAGAAGGCGCTGGACAGTCAGCAAAAAGGTATAAAAATAAACGGAATCCCAATAAACAATATACGTTATGCTGATGACACTGCCATCTTAACAAACGCATTGGAAGATCTACAGCAATTTCTAAACAAAATTAATAGGATAGGTAAGGAATATAGACCCAAAATCAACACCGAAAACACAAAATTCATGATCATCAGCCGAGAACAGCATAATCAGGCCCAAATAATGATTGAGGATAAACCCATAGAAGGGGTCAATAAATTCAATTACCTTGGTTGTAGCATTAATGACAAATTGTATAGCGATATAGAAATAAAAATACGGACGGCGATGGCAAGAATTACATTTATTAAATTTCAAAGATATCTATGTCGAAGAGAAGTATCATTAGACATAAGACTTCGTATGGTAAAATGCTATATTTGGCTCATCATAGCATATGAGGCTGAAACATGGTCACTCAAAATAAAATCCATGAACCGTATAGAGGCTTTTGAGATGTGGACACTCCGCAGGTTATTAAAGATTCCTTGGGTGGACCGAATAACGAATGAGGAAGTACGTAAAAGAGCCGGCGTCGAGCGTGTATCATTAAAAAATATAAAGCAACACAAGATCTCTTATTTGGGCCACAGACTCCAAGGCAATAAATATGGTTGTAATAAATATGCCTAGTAATAAATAGGCATTCATGGTTGTGCGATATCAAGAACTGGTGTGGAGTGAAAAACGTGGGTGATATATTCGCACTAGATACGGAGGGACAATTACGTATTATAGAATGAGTGGATGATCGCCTACACGATGTAAGCGTTGGCACAAGAAGAAGAAGAAGTGTAATATTCGATGAACGTATAATTTCAACAACAGTAACATAATAATATGGGTTTTTTCACCCATATGTACTGAAAGTCTAAAACAACATAACATCTGAACGGCTACTTCGAATTGTTATATAAATTCACATTCGAATTTATTTCCCTAAATATATAACATACAACCGGTCTCCGTAGCTTAGTCGGTGAAACTCCCGACTATGGTGCGGTAGAACTCGGGTCCGAGCCCCGCTGAAGGCATGGGTGTTTGTGTTTGTCTATGATTTGAGTAGTTTAAATAATGAAATATGCTGGGTAATATTCATCGATTACAAGCCCAATGACCGTTAGGAACCAGCGTTAAACTGTAGGTCCTTAAGTAGGTAACATAAGTCATAAAATCACATTGCATTTGGCTGTATTATTCGTTTGAATGATTTCCTCATTCAATTATAATTCAACATGAACTAGCTTCGTATAATAATAATAATTATGATTGGTATAAATTTTTTCAAAATATTGTATACCTACTTTTACTATTTTCTCATCATTATATTACACCCATATCTGGTATATAATATATAATAATAAGTTCTTTATTCTCAGCAGGTGTAATACCCAATTACAGAAAATAATAACATAATGTTGAATAATTGAATATAAACTTAAATTCAAACACTTGAACTTATGATTTACACTTTATTGACTACATACGACGCGTTTCGTCGTTACAAACGACTTCTTCTGATGCTAACAGAATAATGAAGTGTTTGAATTTAAGTTTTATTCAATTAAAATGGATTTACATCCAGTAAACGCCTGAGGAAAAAAAGCATATACGTCTATTGATTCATATCAATTCCTATACATATTCAAGATGGTAATCTGCAATTCTCTTTTATATTTTGAATATCTCATTTTATCGAATTCGTATGAATTTATTGAAAATACTGGACTATTTGAAATTGTCGGTTGAATTTTGAATTTATACCAGAAAGAAAATGAATGAATACCAAAGTGATTGGTGAATCTGAATCAATGGAAGTTTTGTTTTGAATTATATACGAACAAATAATCAAATTGATAAATGCACCAAATTGACCACAAATGTGAAGCAAACCGAATTTTCGATAGAAATTAAATTGAAACAATTCAATTACATAGTTAAAAAAACAATAAATGAATAATGAAATACGTTAATATCGATGAATAAATAAATAAAGATCAGAAATTATAATGTAACTATCGAATCATCAACCGCTTACAAGTAAACTGTGATCATTTTAATAAGCGGGGCACTCATTTTCATGAACCTATTGAAAACAATAGAGATTCTATTATGACCCTATTGAAAAACAAATTCGAATCTACTATTTATTCTTATTATTCTATATTATATTATACGGAATAATACATTTTCAACATAACCATACAAATTTACAAATTCAAGCCAATACCTTCAGTAACAAATACTAAGCATTCAGTACTTCAAAAACGAATCGCAATGTATCCCATACTTCAATGAACTTCAGATCTCAAACATCAAAATAGTCTCATGCATAAGGGCTGACAGAAAAAATCTACTACGAACAATCAAAGATTGGGAACAAACAAAGGCAATTCAAGAAAACATCTATGTTCCCAACAGGTATAATACCCAATTACAGAAAAAAATAACATAATGTCGAATAATAACTTAATGAATAAAATGAAAGAAATATAACAAAGAGCTTAATCTAATCTAAAAGAACGAAAAAAGTTACTAATAGCTAAATAATTGAACTAAAGGAAATATTACAAAGAACTCAATCTAAATCAATTCATTTAAGTCAATTTCATTTGTTGACATAAGTATCAACTTATATGGAGTCAAAGTAAATGTCACAATTATTAGCAACTATATTGAATGTAGACTCGATAAATCAAATGGGGATTGTATTAGCGAGTTGGTACTTGGAGTCTCTAGATGGAATAATTCTGTAGTACGAGAATTTTACCTAGAAACACGAAATTTTAAGGCGTAAAAGAAAGGAGGACAATCAATACAGTTGTGCAGTAATTTGTACAAAAATTTCAGTGATTTCTCCTGCACTGCGATGAGATTAAACTAGATCTACTCAATAATTCGTTATAATTGACTACTTCTCTGTGGATAAAATTTATGCTCCCCCAAACTAAGAATTTCAATAACCTTTTCGGAATGACCTCAAGATGGCGTTGAAGGCAAATGTAAATAGGATGGCAGATCATGCTGCCATACACTAACTTGCTAACTAACTTGAATTAGGGCATTAAATATTCCGGTGAATGTTGAGAATTTATTGAAATATTTGTCAGTGCATATAAAGTCCATATATTTTCCAGGCAGTTCAAATGAGTTGGGTGATGTGTAGAATGAAGGAAAATGTTTCTTTTCGAATACTATACCAAGATCTCTCACCTTATCAGAACGAGAAGAAACCTGACCACCGACGCTGTAATCACACTCAAATAGATCTGTTTTTCCTTCTGAAAGACACAACATTTCACTTTGACACATTTAGACTCAAATAATTATCGTCACACCAACTGGCAACATGGTCCAGCGCGAGATGAAGTTGAACACAGTTGTCCTGGGATCTAATTTCATGATATAGTTTAGAATCGTCAGCAAATATCAAATGTGGAAAGTCAATATTATCCATCAGATCATTTACGAATATAATAAATAACAGTGGCCCAAAATACCTGAGATTACCCTGAGGTATTCCAGGGTATGAACTCAAACGACTGATACCCTTCAGATGTTCGAACTGACGCCAGTCAACCAGGTAAAAATGAAGAAGGTTGGTGATGGCTATCAGCTATTGTTGCTTAATTTATCAAATGTTGTCGAAAAATGATACACACTACGTAAATGTATTATCCAAGAAGATACAACAATTTATTCGAAAATACAATCTCGATACTCGAATCAATTGACGCCTCAATAATTTTTTTCATTTTTCTCAATATATATTATCAATATATATATATATATATATATATATATATATATATATATATATATATATATTATATATAATAGCATAGTAACCACGAAATGTGGTTAAACTTTATCAGTTATTTAAACGATGATATATAGTAGGCAAAGACTCAGATCCATCGGTTTCGTATATGAACACAGAACTGAGCTGTTCATTCACGTGTTTGTGTGACAATAGGTTAAATTTAGATGCAAGCAAATAAAAATTTTGTGTGATCGATAAGAAATCGAGACAGATATATGTACAGATTGATAATAATCTAAACATTGCTGCAAACGGAGAAAAGCATGACATATATCGAATTCTTGGTTACGATTTCAAATTCGAAATTCAATTTTTCACACATCTCAATTACATAACTAGAAAGTTGTCAAAAAAATTCGTTTTATTCCTCACAAATGCAAAAATTTATCTATGAATACGAAACTTCCATCTACCTTACTACTGTTTCTATCAATAACTAATTCAATCAACCATAGAACATTACCGTCATCATCCAAACAACTAATTTATCTGGACCGTCTAGCAGGAATTCTTCGAAGATAAATCTTCACGATAAACAAAATTTCTTGTTGACTTTCATATGATTGCTCATGTTGACAAGGCTTCTAGACCTTGAATGATGCAAAATATACCATTAAATATGATGCACAGATGCCTCATAATCCCTCAAAGAACTATGCGTCAGCACTGAGGCAAAATATATCCATATGAAACTTACTTCATATATGATGACAATTCAGCTTGCTCCAGAGATCTGTAGCTAGCTGAAATAATAGTGGAGCAAATTCAACTTCGAAGTTGCGAATTTGTTATTAATGCAAAGTACGTGTTTCAGTTCGTAGATTTCGACATGTGATATCACGGAATTTTGGATCCCTCCCACTCCTTGTCACATACTGTTACAGTTCGTGAACCCCTCCTTCCCCGTTAACGTGTCACGTAATTTATGAATGGCCCTTAGCCAATAGGCAAAAAATATGATCAATGTAAAACTTTTCAATATCAAAAATTTTAAAAAATTGGAAAAAGAAGAGAAAGTTATCAAATAACATGAAATGTAAAATTATTTGAAGAAATCGTTACATAAAAGAATACGAGTTTATCGCTGATTTTTTTTTCGGAAAAAATATCACTGAACAAAGCATCAACTATGTTTTCAACGGGGCTTACTCAAATTCGATTGACTTTCTGCTGATATGGAAAACTGTAGCAGTTTGAAGGTATTCTAATGCTTCTTGAAAATATCATTTCAACTAAATGAAAGTTTTAATTTTCTCATTGATGAATTTAAAAGTTTCTTTTTTATTTTTAGTTATATGTATATATTTCGAAATTTTCATGTGATTGAAAATATTCATTATTAGGTAATCAAATTCTAGTACTAACTAGGTGTATTATGTAATATATAGTGTTGCTTTATATATAAGCAACTTTGCATGTTTAATGTTTTCATAATTTTTGCAATACATTGAAAAATTGCAATTCAAGTTTTCTAGATTATTTAATATCATAAAATAATGTATCACTTTTGTTGAAAACCATTATTATTATTATTAGAAGCATAGTCACAAACACTAAACCAAATTCGTTTATTCCTATATCTCAGAAAAGCAAGATATGAGAAATGCTTATTGCTTATATCGACTAAACAAATGTTGCTCCTGATTACCAAATCAGTCAACCTCAACTACGCACGTAAAGTCGTAATTTGTAAGTCGGTTGTCATCAATCACACTGTAATCACAATATTTGATGGAACATCGCTACAATCACCCTCCTTAATCTGAATTAGCAGAAGCTGAAATGATAGCAAGTCCTGTTGGCCCAGCAGAACAATCGAATGTTCATCGAAGCAGGCGACCAGGAGAACTTGATTCTCAAAAAATTCCAAAAATGTGAAGTTTATGTTGAAGCAATATCAATCAATCAAAAATGAAAAGTATCGAGTTTTGTACCTCAGCAGAATATAAAGAGTATCTCAACATACATTATGAAAAACTGCTAAAGGCACTCAAGTTTCTGGGATAAGCAGATCAATAATGCTGGATTTCGCCGAGGATTTTAAGAATAAGACCCCTTTCTATTCCCGATTTCAAACCCTACACTACCTCGCTGGGAATTCTTCACTTATCTCAGATATTATTATATCGAGTTTATATTTTTTATTATTCCCTTTCAAATTATCAGGCCCGTGGCGGCTGTCCTCATGGCGGCGCTCATCACAGAGGCGGCGAAATTCGTGTGTGGAGTTCCGTTATGTTCAAGAAATTTTCTCACAGTCCGTGCTGTGGAAAATAGCCCGGATTTCTGTACTTACAAAGATGTTCTCTTATAATTTTCAGGAGATTTTTCGGGATTTTACCAGTAGATCCCAAGATAATTAGAACAGTCCTGACCACGTTCATGTGCCACTGCAGTCACTCTTCATGTTTCCGATATTTAAAGATTTTTTCGGTATTCTTCTGAAATTTGGTTGTACGCATTTACAATGGGTATCTCAATTAGTATAGTTTCCCTTACTCTTACGTCAACCACGACCAGGTCAGGCCTATTGTGGGGAACTGTTTGATTAGTGAAGATAGTACGCTGCCAGTAGAGTCAAAACTGATCATTTTCCAAAGTCGACTCCGGAATGTCTCTGTAGTTATCTAGTTATGTGTTATTATCATTATTATAATAATTATCCTGTACTTGTTTTTACATTATGCTCACATTTAATTAAATTCATTCCATTTCATTGGCGCCAATGAGGTTTCTTTCAATTTCAATAATCAACTCAATTATTTTTCTCACAGATTTTCAGTCATTGGTCGACTAAAAGTTCATGAAGCATAAACTCAAATCTACGGGCAAAGAATTCACATAAAATTGCCAGCAGACAAATATTTCATGCTTGAAATCTATTGTTTTTAATTCATCAATATTTGACTACTGCTTAGGAAATTCACCAGAAGAGTCAGAATAAGGGACTATTCTTCAAAAACAGAACAATATCATGAAATATCACATGCACTATATAGTGAAAGGAAAAATTTCATTTCACCCGCTGACCGTTATTCTGATAGAATCATTTCGTCTTCTCCTTCAGAAATGGTGGATTACAATACAATTGAAATCTACAGTTTTATTTACATCTATACATATATTATATATATATATATATATATATATATATATATATATATATATATATATATATATATATATATATATATATATAGGAAATGAAATTTTTTGTGCTTATGGCACTGAATGAAATATTTAAGAAAATGAACACTAGAACATTCATTTGAAAAATTGAAATTAATCAAGAGAATGTTATAGCAGAGCTAGTTTATCACATCGTACACGTTCACCTATCTAGCTCTGCTATAACATTCTCTTGATTAATTTCAATTTTTCAAATGAATGTTCTAGTGTTCATTTTCTTATATATATATATATATATATATATATATATATATATATATATATATAAAAATATATGTGTGTATGGAAAAGGAATGTCAACGCATATTCTGTACTTGGTATCAGGCCTTGACACGAGTTTCGAACTTGTTGGCTGTTTTCAGTACGCCAAAAATCAAGTTTCAAATGAACGAACTTGAAGACGAAAACACAAACGAAAACTCACGTAAAGAAATCAACAACTTGTGGCTTTTCAATGAATTTTTCCAGATTTTGAATAATAAATCACTTTTAGCCAACACGTCGATATAATAATTCGAGGAATTTCCGAACAGAGAATTTATATAATTCGAAAAGATTCAATCAGCTGGTGTGGGGTGATTTACGACACACCAAAATCTGAATGCAGTCACATCAAGGTAAGTCTCATTTATATGACTAATTCAAAGCATTAATGACAAGATTTTCAAAATTGACAAATCAGGAAAATATTCCGAAAATGAGACAGTTTTTCTTCAAAAGGCAGTCACACAAGATAGTTCCACTTACAGTCAAGTGAAAAAAAAATGTCATTAAGAAACAGAAAAGACCGAAACCGATGAAAAAGAATATTTCTGAATACCAAAAGTGGTATTACCAATATGACGAATTGCGTACCGAAATAACATTCAACCTGTCTACAAGATGTGAATCAATTCGAACAAATTGAGTCTACACAAATTCTACAAATACACAAATGTCTGCACTGTAATTCAAACTGTCTACAAAATGTAAAAAATAAAGAAAGATATTTTTAAAATAATTATTACATAAGTATCAATTGAATATATATATATATATATATATATATATATATATATATATATATATATATATATATATATATATATATATATATATATATATATATATATATATATATATATATATATATATATATATATATATATATATATAGTAAATACTGAGACTCTTAATCGAAATATCGAAATATTTCAAATAAAACTCTCAGGGAGCTGTCTACACAATTGTTGTCAACGAGAACGAACCCATCACTTTCGAGAGTGAATATTGAGAGCGTTTCGAAAAATTCATCGATCTTGTTGAATGATAATAGGATACAATTGTTTCATCATTATTATGAATCATCAGTCCATATTTAATCTATCAATCAAGAATCGATGACTTTCAAAACGAACATAGGTCCCATACCAAATTAAGAAAAGTTCTAGAGAGTGAAATACTCACGTAGGCTCCCTCTATCGGCGAAAGGACGTATAAACACTCCCTAGCGTTCAAGATTCCTACTCATGACAACAAGAGTGCGAGTGGAAGGCTTTGTAGATATTTCATTCGAACACAACAGAAAATTGTCTGAAATGTGTACGAATGATCCCATGCCTAATCGCTCCAGATCACGCCCAGGCGGGCAAAAGTGTAGCTAGATCAAAGATTCACAGGTAATTCAATACTAGTTACCTGTGAATCTTTGATCTAGCTACACTTTTGCCCGCCTGGGCGTGATCTGGAGCGATTAGGCATGGCATCATTCGTACACATTTCAGACAATTTTCTGTTGTGTTCGAATGAAATATCTACAAAGCCTTCCACTCGCACTCTTGTTGTCATGAGTAGGAATCTTGAACGCTAGGGAGTGTTTATACGTCCTTTCGCCGATAGAGGGAGCCTACGTGAGTATTTCACTCTCTAGAACTTCTCTTAATTTGGTATGGGACCTATGTTCGTTTTGAAAGTCATCGATTCTTGATTGATAGATTAAATATGGACTGATGATTCATAATAATGATGAAACAATTGTATCCTATTATCATTCAACAAGATCGATGAATTTTTCGAAACGCTCTTAATATTCACTCTCGAAAGTGATGGGTTCGTTCTCGTTGACAACAATTGTGTAGACAGCTCCCTGAGAGTTTTATTTGAAATATTTCGATATTTCGATTAAGAGTCTCAGTATTTACTAGTATTGAATTACCTGTGAATCTTTGATCTATATATATATATATATATATATATATATATATATATATATATATATATATATATATATATATATATATATATATATATATATATATATATATATATATATATATATATATATATATATATATATATATATATATATTATTTAGACTTACCAATCGTTTTCAAACAATGTAAATATAACCTAACATTCATGATTACATCATAAACTATATCTATATTCCCTCGCTTCTAATTTTTTAGGTCCCTGTTGCTTCGTTTAATGATATTGTGGTAAATTCGTCCGAAATTTTTTGTCATTTTCTTGAGTCCTGTCTTCCTTTTGAAGAGTTATCATTTCCCATATATTTCTCTGTAAACAGTGCCTTTCTCTACTGATGCTTTTTGTGTTATTGATATCGAATGAATGTAGTTGTTCGATTGTATATTTTGCATCTGCCGTTGTTTTTTCATTTGTCTGTACAGTGTATTGATGTTCGTATAATATTTTACTTAAATATAGTTTAGAGTTGCCGATATAACAAGAATTGCACTCATTACAATTTATCTTGTATATTGTATGTGTTTTCTTCCATTCAATTTTTGGTTTCATGTTAGTAAATATAGAGCCTGTTATGTTGTTCTGTTTGTGGCTTATCATTATGCTCTTCATAACATTACTGATTTTATACGTGATATATGGAATAAATTCCATTCCAATATAGTTTATTTCACTATCAATATTTGTATTTTTATTTAGTTTTGATGATCGATTTATAAATTTGGTGATACACCTGTGAGAAATAAACAATGTGAATTCTCCTTTATCAAAAATTGCAAACACAAGACAGTCGCTGTTTAGTGCTACACGGCACTCTCCCATTGTCAAGTCTTCTGCATATATAATGCATGGATGACTATACATCTCCAATCTTAGGAATTAATGGAAAAAACATGAACACGTTTGTTGGACTTGACGCAACTGAAGAGTGCCTTGTAGCACGAAGCAGTTACTGTCTTTCGTTTTCCATCAATCTAGGCACCTTTTCAATTATCTCAAACATTCATAACATTAATTCCTTGAAAGATAATGTAGACACCACATTGTTCATGTTTCAAATGGTCAGCTCTACTATGATAGTCTTCTGACTAATTCGTGAAAACATCATCGAAAAAAATGATAATATACTTTTAATGATGTATATTATGATAATAATAAAACTAATAGTATTTATTTTCAGAATTATGGGTAATACAAAAAAATAATGATACGCCATAAAGTAAAAATACGTCATACATTCATAGATTCAATATTCACATTGTGAAATGTTATTCACTCCCTATATATGAACTCAGAAATAGTGTAAGGTTCACTAACTAAAATTGATTTATAAATTCTTTTCTATAGGACTCTAACTCCAGACTTTCCAGGATCCCAGCATCCCAGGATGTTGGGTTTTAGATAATCAATCCCCGCAAGACTATGGATGAGGCCGCTAAGTCTTAACAGATTTCTGTCCTTCCGGTAACATTCAATTTAGGAATTAGATTAAATTAGTATTAGAAATAGGTCAAATTTTTATCAAAGTATTTTTTTTAGGGAGGAGAAATATAAAATGCGTACATAAACATTTCTTCTTCTATTGTTTTCATATTCTTCAGCTACTCATCAAAAATAGTAATGATTTTCCCTTATCTCAATCTCAAAGGAAAAAATAGTAGAGTTCTTCTTCTATTGTTCACATTCTTCTATTCATCAAAATAATGTTTTTTTCTCGGAAAAAATAGTAGGATTTTATCTATAACGAGACCCGTCATCCTGAGAATGTTTACGGATTCAAAGATACGACAAGATTCAATAAATTTCATTCTCAACTTCACCCTGATCGTAAACACTAAATTCTAAAAACAAGATCTGAGCATGTTCCATTTCCCCTCAGGAAAATCCCATAAGCAATTACTGCTTGAAAACTAGAGTAGTACAGAGTAGTGAAAAATTAAAAAGTGAAACTGTAACTCAGAAAAAAACTCATACGGTTTATAACATACCGTGTAACAATTGCAATAAGAGCTATATCGGACAAACATCACAAAATCTCGAAGAGAGAATCGAAGCGCATAACTCGAAGAGAGAATCGAAAACTCAAATAACATCCTTACATAAACATAAAATAACAGAAAAACACGATTTTGATTACAAAAATACGAAGATTTTAGCCACTGAAAGAGGTAAAAAATGTAGAGAAATTTTAGAAATGTTACACTTCCGTAAAAATTTAGAAAACACAGTAAATGAAAGAACAGACATTAAACATCTCAATTCTATTTACAACAATTTAATAAACCCCACAAATAACACTCATAAAATAAACACACAACAATCACCAATCAACACATCTCAAAACTCATTTTTTCCAGATCTACCTTCAGTTTCACACATATAAACCAATAATATAATCATTCTGGATAAGTATCAAAAGCTATATGTAATCATATATATATATATATATATATATATATATATATATATATATATATATATATATATATATATATATATATAATATATATATAATAATTAAAATCAATTAAACTTTTGGCTTAATGTTTCACGATTTATTTAACAATATATATAGTCAACATGTTTCGAGCGTTAGCTCATTTTCAAGACTGAGAATTAATCTCATTAATATATATATATATATATATATATATATATATATATATATATATATATATATATATATATATATATATATAATCACACGTATTAGAATCACCTGACTTACCATGAGTTCTTCAGATGTTTCCTCATGGTGAAGAAGACTAAAACTTCCGAAGCGAATGCTGAGCCAGAAATATTCATCTGATAATGAAAATCATTAAGTGAAGATACAAAAAGACGAATTTGATTTTTCTAAAGTTTGACATTTTGATATCAATAGTAATAAATTCAATTATTCATCAGTTATGACAAAGTTGTGATATACAACGAAACGTCAACAAGAATTAAGTTTTTCATATCAAAAGAAGCCTGTTATTGCTAAAAACCTTCAATATATATATATATATATATATATATATATATATATATATATATATATATATATATATATATATATATATATATATATATATATATATATATATATATATATATATATATATATAAATATATATATATATATATATATATATATATATATATATATATATTTATCGAATGGAGTTCTTGGGTGATTAAGTCTATAAGTAACTGTTGGTAAAACTATATTTCATTTATATATAGTTTCTAACGTTTCGACAAACCAATGTTGTCTTCTTCAAAAAATTGTTTTTCCTTATAAAAGCTCTTCTCTGCACAAATAGTGTCAAATTCTTTTAAAATTTTTCTTTTATAGAACTAAAGAGCTTTTATAAGGAAAAACAATTTTCTGAAGAAGACAACATTGGTTTGTCGAAACGTTAGAAACTATATATAAATAAAATATAGATTTACCAACAGTTACTTATAGACTTAATAACCCAAGAACTCCATTCGATAAAATATATATGTAAATAAAAGTCTAAGAAATAAACGAAGAAATCATAAATTGAATATATATATATATATATATATATATATATATTTCTTGAAATTGATTTATTGCCTGTTTGAGGTATTTATTTTGAAAGTTTTTAGCATTAACAGGCTTTTTTAATATGAAAAAGTTTATTTCTGTTGACGTTTCGTTGTTATATTACAACTTTGTCAAAACTAATGAATTAGTTTTTTCATTAATTATTTTCATTATATTCAAGTTGTAATATAACAACGAAACGTCAACAGAAATAAACTTTTTCATATTAAAAGCCTGTTAATGCTAAAAACTTTCAAAATATATATATATATATATATATATATATATATATATATGATGATTTATATAATAATGACCTCTAAAACTTTCACAATGGCATTACGAATCTTCTTAATACTACAACTAATTTTCTCCATACCAATTAAACCAAACGATGGAAATAATTACTCTGGAACGAGCTACGTAATCAAGTTGTGGTTCCAATGTGGTTTGCGGCTCTTCTTGCCACTAAGCAACAAAGGGAATCTTCTTCAACTAATTTTCGTGAAACGCTGCGTCGGTTTCGGTGTTGTATCTCAAACTCTCCCAAATTAATGTATAGAATATGTAATATAATGATAAAATGAACATCTATTGAACTTTCATTGCAGTGCAATTGTTCATTTTACGTTAAATTCAAAAACATAAAGACTCAGCTACAGTAAGTGGCAGAGTTCACTTTGAGCCGAGCTACTGCGTCAACTCAAGTTCCAGAATGACCTGAATGATAGTATGATATTTCGATGAATTTACGCATCAGTTAACCGTTCTTGCTAAGAGTAGAACGTAAGATTCATTCTCTTGTATTCTGTTTTGTGTATATATATATATAGTAAAAATTCGAATCTTGTGTTTTTTGGTTCAATAAAAACAAAATGATGTTAATTCATTTCCAAATTATGTGACATATCAAACTGATATATGTCATATGATCGCTGAAACAAAATGAATATAAAAACAATGCTCACAAACGTGATTTCAAATCTTACCACAATATAAACAACTCAGACACTAAAGTTCATGGGTGACAGAAACAACAGCTATATTGACTATTATACTTAAATATTAAAAATTTTTCCAAACAACAATCACGTTCATATCTCAAGGCATATTACAAATATATGTCTGGACTTGGAAACTGATCACATCTGAAATATTACATACACACATCAAATAATACATCTTTAAGTTTTGCCGTATGTTCTTATGCGGTTGAAATATTGTTATATATTTTACTTAGGCCAGTTATGTCGGTATTATTATTGATGGATTCTGGATTTGTCTTTATATGAATCATTTCCTGGATTTCGCGTTTTTTTTATGTTGTTCAGTTTTTAAGATTTTTGTAGCCGAAAAATCGAACTTATGGCCCAATGTCTGCTGGTGTTTTGTGAGAGCAGTGGTATTCCCATTATCGTACCTATGTCCATTTAACCTATTATTCAATATCTTTAACCTATATATATATATATATATATATATATATATATATATATATATATATATATATATATATATATATATATATATATATATATATATATATATATAGGTTAAAGATATTTTTTATATATTTTTAACCTATTGGTAAGTTTGCTACAGGTACGGAATATATGGTATACATAGATATTGGTTTTCCTTTTTGTCTTTAGGCATAGTAGGGGAGGGCGGGGCTGGTTCTAACAAATTTTGTATTATACTTTATATTTTCTTTGATAATGAACTTTTTAGTTTAATTTTTTATTGAAAACATGCTTTGGTTATTCAGCTATGATATTAGTAACAAAATACATCCGGTATGTAAGTGCTTTCAGAAAGAGAGCCGTGAAAACCAAAAAAGTCATTTGTTAATACATGCCCCGCATTTGGGGCAAATATTAACGGAGCTGGGGTACGTATTAACGTAAGGGGCAACTATTAACAGAGACAAAATTTTATGAAATACTCAAATAAAACATCATATACATGTATAAAAATATTTTATTAAATGTTAATACACAATGTAATCTTAACGTTTTAAAGTTACTAAACTTTTCATAATCAACATTCTTTAAAGTTTTTATAAATTTACAAATTTACAAATTAACTACCATATCTACTGAGTATTAGTACTTTTAAGCCTTCAAACATTTGTTAAAATAGTTTAAACTTAACAATTATGTATTACGTAATCAGTCACATAAAGTTTTTGATATCAACAGTTTTAAAGAATGTCAATGAGTTACCTTAAACAACAAAGTAGTGAAATCTACATTTATCAACAATTCTCACAGCTTTAATTAATACTTTTTAGTATCAGACAGTCTTTAAGTTATACTAGTTTAAATGATCTTTATCTAATTTGTACTTAAAAGTAGACAGGAAATAAGTACCTGTCTAGTTTGTTTTTGTCAAAAATTAATCAGAATACTCATCATCTGAGAAACAGTTGAGGCATATGTATTTTCTGATATCACCCTTAATACATGTGATGTGAGCCCATCCTTTGCATAAAATACATTGTATCCAGTCAAGTCCAGATGTATCGTCATTATAAGACTTGGCGCAAACTAAACAGTAGCAGGTATCTTCTTCACTGTCATCCTGAAGAATATGCTTCTTCACCTTTTCTACTTCTACTCTCCGGGTTGATTTACCTTTACCTTTCCCTTTAGCTGTCCCTTTCCCTTTACCCTTATTTTTAGTTTCAGTCTGACTAGTTTTTATCTTTTTAGATGATTTTAATTTTTCTTCTTCCTCTAAGGCCAATTTTTCAGGAGTATCAGTGAGAATAGTGGATTTCCTTGAACGCTTTCGTTTAGATTGGACACGTGTAGGAGCTTTTGGAAGCGGTCTTACTGTTTCTATATTAAATTTTTTTATAGGCTTCGTATTTGATGGTCCTGAATCATTTGACAGTACTGATTCATTTGACGGCCCTGGTTCACTCGACAGTCGCTGTTCATTTGATGGTCCCGGATCATTCGATGGAACATGCGATAGCTGATCAATAACCTCTGAAACACTTATGTGAATGTCAGGCATGTCATCTAAAATTTCATTTTGAATTGAAGATTCTAAATTAAGTGATACTTCTTCTGGATTGATAGAACTATCTCCTGGCTGAAGTGATCCCTGGTTTTCCATCGAAGCGGTATTTGGATCGGTACGATCAGTCACAAATGATGGCGCAAAGTCACAGTCTTGAAATACATCTTCATTGCACGGCCAAATTCCAGCTTTTTTAAATGAGTTGATGATATTGTTTTGAGTGAATGCCAGAGGAAATGCTTCTTTCACAATTCCAGGGAGATCGTAGATCGTCATTGTCTTCCCAGGATGATTAACCATCCAGTTCGTTTGCTGTCGGCTAATATAATTCTTAAACGGTCCATACACACCGACATCCAGTGGTTGAAGATTATGCGAACAATGTGGAGGGAAAGACAAAAGAATGATATGGTTGTTCTTTGTGACCTTTGTGACCACCTCCACATTGACATGAGAATGATGGTTATCCAACAACAATAAAACTGGTTCCTCCTGTGATGTTTTAACATGGTTCAGAAAGTGGTCAATAAATTTTGAAAATTCTTTTTCAGACATCCAGCCGGAACTATTTCCTAGACCTACACACCCGGGCGGCCCATTTTGGATGAATAAATCACTATATCTGATCCGTGGAAAAATGAACATACATGGTATGAAATTACCAATAGCATTTGCCGCTGCCGCAATTGTGACGAGAGTACCCCGTTCTGCAGATGTGACAGCTCCTACCTGCTTGGAACCTCGTTGAGCTACCACTTTCTTGGGTTTCTGCACCGTCGTCACTCCCGTTTCATCTACGTTCCAGATTCTACTCGGAGATATATTGTATCGTTGAAGAACTTCTCGATATTTTTCAAAAAATGAATGAACATTTGTACGGTTAAATGATGTTGCTCTGCTTAAGCTTGTCGCCTCAGGACTCCGAATAGACAAGAATGAGTTGCGTTTCATAAAACCAGCGAACCAATCTTTGCCAGCCTTCCCGTCTCTGTTCCAATATTCTGGAATATTATCTATTTTGTAAGCAATGGCAAGCTCATAAGCTAATTTTTTGACATCATCTGGTAGCAATCCAAAATAGATATTAGAACATTTCACTAAATAATCTGCTATCATTTTTTCTTGCTCAGGATTGAAAACGAGACGATTTTTTTTATAACCCACTTCAACAGGAATCCCCTCCTTTTTTTTCTTTACGTATTTAAACAGTGTTACATGACAGATATCATATTCCGTAGCAACATCTCTAAAATTTCGATTTTTTGATAGAATTTCTTCTGCTGCCAGTTCAAATACTTCTTGAGACGTCGAACCTCGTGTGCTCTTCCTTTTGTAATTTCTCATCCTATAACAAAACACACTTATTGCACAAAACAACTGTTTAATATCAAATACCTACATATGGGGTAAGTATTAACATGTTAATACTTACCCCGCTCAATCTGTTAATTTTAGCCCCAAGGTCACTTTTTATACTTCATCAATTACAGAAAATAATCTAGTATAAATTAAAACCATTATTATTAAACCATTATAATAGTTTTAAAGTCAATAGAATAGAGATTCATTTAGGATAAACTTTGATTCAATTTAGCGAATAAATAAATCTTAAATCAATTTATTACGAAGTACGAAAAGTTCGTTTACCTGTAAATCCGAGGGTCCTGTGCACAACTATCACTAGCGACGGCCGGTCGAACACTGACAAGTCAGAACTCGTTCGGCTGTGTATAAAGGGTATTCTAAACCGAGTATCATATTTTTGACACTTCGCGTTTGGCGGGAATAAGCTTGTTAATACCTACCTCCGTTAAAACCAGCCCCGCGCTCCCCTAGTGTCAAAATTATTCTGGTTTTGTGTTGAATGTTTCGTTTGTCTCTGTTCAAAACTAACATTGACTAGTTTTCTGGGATAAGAGTTGAGATGTAGTATTTCCTTCGCTTTATATATTGCGTCATGTACAAATTCTGAGTAACTTAGTCTAATTGCCCGATCTACTAGCCCAATTATTACAGATTTTTTTGGGATATGTGGTGCTGTGAATTGTAGTTGAGGTAACGTCCCGACCATATGGGTTTGGTGTACTATTCCGTCCGCAAATTGACGTCTCTATGATGAATGGTCATGTCAAGAAAATTTATTTTCTTGTTAATTTAAGATTCCACGGTCAATTTTAGTTTAACGTGATAGTAATTGAATTGATTCAACACATATTCTGTCTTGTCTTCGGGAATGGCAGTATGCAGTCGTCCACATATCTGTAAAAAAGTGGTAGAGAAAAATCCAATTTTGAGATTACATCACATTCCAAATCCTTCATTACCAAGTGTGCAATTATGCTAGAAATCGAAGCACCCATAGCACATCGGTCGCGTTGTTTGTAAAAGGTTTCGTTATTTTCAAAATATGTGGAATTTAGTGTAAGTTCTACAGCTGTTAAGAATTCATTAAATGGTATATCAGTATGTTCCTTTATATCTAACTTCTTGCTTCTATAACCCTCTAGTCATTTTCAATTGGTAAATTGGTGTAAAGTGACACCACATCTATGATACTAATTCATATTCATCTGGGATCACAATGTCATTCAACTTTTCTTTGACACTCCAGGAGTCTTTTATGTAATAATTATTCTGATGAGCCACATTTGATAAAATATTCTTAAGGTATTCAGATAAATTGTCAAAAGGTGATTGTATACAGGATACAATGGGCCGTAAAGGTGTTCCTGCTTTGTGTAACTTGGGCAACCCATATATTCTCGGTGGTACGCGTTCTGTATTGTAAGTTTCTTGGCTGTGCTCGGAGAAATATATATTTTTTTCTCCCACCTTTTGATGAGCTCGTTATTTTTCTTTCAGTAAATAGCTGTAGGATCATTTTTGAGTTCTTGTACGTGTGTTTTTCTGTTCTCAGAAATAAAATCTAGAAATATTAAAAAAGTCAATCTGTAATGATTGGGCTAGCAGATCGGGCAATTACACTAAGTGACTCAGAGTTTGTACATGACGCAATATATACAGCGAAGGAAAAACTACATCTTAACTCTCATCTGAGAAAACTAGTCAATACAATTTTTGAACAGAGGCAAAAGAAACATTCAACACAAAACCAAAATAATTTTAACACTACTATGCCTAAAGACAAAAAGGAGAGCCAATATCGATATACCATATATTCCGTACCTGTCTGAAAATCTGGACAAACTTTTCAAAAAATATGATATAGAGGTGTGCCATAAGGGGTATAATCTGCTACGAAGCAGTTTCAGCAGACTAAAAAGTAATATTCCAATGAATAAAAAACCCACACAATATACCAGATTCCATGTGCAGACTGCACAGAAGTATATATTGAACAAACTTGCCAATACTTGGAAAATAGGTTAAATGGATATAGGTACGATAAAAAAATTCCACTGCTCTCACAAAACACCAGCAGACACCGGGCCATAAGTTTTATTTTTCGGCTACAAAAATCTCAAAAACAACATCAAAGAAAACGCGAAATCCGGGAAATTATTCATATAAAGAAAAATCCAAAATCCATCAATGATAAAACTGACATAACTGGTCTTTGTAAAATATACAACAATATCTTAACCGCATGAGAACATGCGGCAAAACAAGATGTATTATTTGATGTGTGTATGTAATATTGCAGATGTGATCAGTTTCCAAGTCCAGTCATATATTTGTAATATGCCTTAGGAGATGAACGCGATTGTTCTTTGGGAAAATTTCAAATATTTAAGTATAATTGTCAATATAGTTGTTGTTTCTGTCACCTATGAACTTTTGGCTCTTAGTTGTTTATATTGTGGTTAGCTTCAAAATCACGTTTGTGAGCATTGTTTTTATATTCATTTTGTTTTTGCGATCATATGACATATATCAGTTTGATAAAGGTTAAAATAATAACAGAAACGTAATTTGGAAATGAATTAACATCATTTTGTTTTAGAGGAAAAACCAATATTCGAATTTTTACATATGAATAAAATGGTTCAAGAATCAGATAGATTGTCAAATATATATATATATATATATATATATATATATATATATATATATATATATATATATATATATATATATATTGATTTTCAATGCGGAAGAAAATTAAAATGAAATTGAAAATTATCGGCATATCCCGCAGATTGGTAGCAGCCGTTGACACGTGTTTCGAGCTTATTGGCTCTCCTCAGAACTGCGTTTTCGCTTCTGATCCGAATTCTGATGACTCAGAATTTTCTCTGATGGCATCAGAGAAAATCGAAGATGATTGTTATATTTTGGCGAAGTTCCAAAAAAAAAATTATTTTGTTGATCATTATATCCGCAAATTTCTATAGTCATCATTCGGGTTCAGAGCTCATATCTTATCTCTGAAAGAAACCAGGATTATCATGATTATTCTTTTTCTCTGATATAGACGATATACACACTGTGTACATCAGCGATGTTGCCATGGTTCCCGCTGATCTTCAATCACGAAAAGGCTTTATAGCAATAATGACTTGATCTTTCGCTTATACAGTTGATTTAAATTATAAAATGTTCAATTTTCAGAATTCATTTCAGAAATGATATTCAAATGTATAATAAGGTACTCAAAGCTAGAAGCTGTCAGAAACATAGAAATAGAAAAAAATACAGTAGTAGCACAAAATAGTACGAAAAGTTTAAATCTAACGCCTGAAAGTATACTTGATTCCATGAAATCATAATTGATCATAAAGTGATAATTGAAGTGTGAAAATTAAATCCAAGAAGTGTATAAAGGAAATCCACTTTCTCCTACATAAAACCTAAAAAGCAGTTTCTGTGTTTTATTGTGGGCTTCTTCTGATGAATTAGCCTTCAAAAATAGATTTTGTCATGAACATCGCCTTATTCGACCGAATAGATGTTAATTGACCAACTACACGTTAGTTCTGCTGATACAGCCAATACATTTTTCTTATTATAGAGCGTCAATGACTACCGTCAGATATAACCTAACTCTTATCGGTGAAGATGTTCATAACCAATACTGTTGCACTAGAACGTTATTTCTATAACCTCTAATGAACTCAGAGATCTCAAGATGAGAGACCTTCATCGTTCAAAATAATATTCTGAACAATTTTTGAATAGAATATTACTTTTCATTCAAAAAATATCTTTAGAATTTGAGTGAGCATATTGAAATTTTGTTGATTTTATTGTAAAATTTCAGACCATCACTTTTTTCTGTAATCGTCACGATGAATGATCCACCGCTATTAGTATTTATTGTTGTTTCTTATTTGACACAATAATACTTATTTCCACCTAGATCAAATACAAACACCAAATAACTAGGCTCTGGCATAACTAACATTATTACATTTAAATTGGAAACACTCAATTTCACAACTTCTTTAATTACACTTGGCAAATATTTCGAAGTTATTATTACCCATCATAAAGAGTTTAATTCAACTATTGTGTTTTTCTCTCGATAATTAGATGTTGAATATATTAAAAAATTGAGTGGAATTTAGACAATTGCTTTCATTTGTACCATATAATCACATTTTTGTCTCACAAGTGTCGTGAGAAGAATCGATTAACATCATTCAATTAAACTTGTTTTCCTTGAGATCACTTGAGATCATTTGATTTCTCTTTCTCATCCTCTGAAATGTGAAAATGTTTTCCTCCTCGAAGTATTCCGCAAAAGACATACTTTACCGACTGTCGGTGGTGAGAAATCACGCCACTTAAATTTCCACTTCGCACGTCACATCTCGACTTTAGGGAGCATCACTCAAATGAAGCTTCGTTAGAGCCGCAAAGTTAAAATGCTTTCTCTTGTACACAAATCGACCTCCATATTCGACAGAATTTTTCATATTTATCTCGTTTAAGCAGTTGAACTACTTCAGGGTTAAGTAATGTAACACACACATATATATATATATATATATATATATATATATATATATATATATATATATATATATATATATATATATATATATATATATATATATATATATATAGAAACATATACATAGAATTGACAGGAGCACAGATTTTTCATTAATGTTAAATGAGAATTAATAAATTAATATATATATATATATATATATATATATATATATATATATATATATATATATATATATATATATATATATATATATATAAAACATTAATGAAAAATCTGTGCTCCTGTCATTTCTATTCTATTATTTACCTATCAATGTTTTTAGTTAGTACATAACAATATTTTTACATCTATAATTTAATTCAACTTATTTTTAAGAAACACATTCCTGTTTGATGGTTTTTGGCCATACCTTTTATACTTACTTAGCCGTAAGTTGTAAATCATAATTTTTATCAGTACAATTGTATAAACATCTTTTTCAGAGTCCTGTTGAAGACTGTAAACGCAGTCGAAATATAGAATAGGCAGAAAAATTGGATAAAATCTATTCATAGTGGCCTCTTATTTTGCCTATAACCCACAACAATTGTATTTATATATATATATATATATATATATATATATATATATATATATATATATATATATATATATATATATATATATATATATATATATAAAAAATATATATATATATATATGAAGAAAAAAACGGATTATTGCGGTGAAGATTAACAGAAAAAACTAATTCATGAATCAGTTTACAAGAGGTATATTACACGCACCGAAACAAGATGAGGAATTAGAAAATATGTTGGAATATAATGCAGTCTCAACGATAAATGATTTCAGGATTTTTCACCAGAATATACGGAGCATAAATAAGAACCTGGATATGCTTAAAATTTATTTATCGCAAGTCAATGACCCATTTGATTGTATTGTTCTGACTGAAAGTTGGCGTGTCGATGGTTTCGACCTCCTCCAGATGAAGGATTATGATTTGCTATATAATAAAAGCGAGTTAAATAGAGCGGATGGTGTGGTAGTCTTCATTAATGCTAATCTGAAATATTCTTATGAAATTATAGATATTGGGAGATGTAAAGCAATAGAAATGAAAATCGAAGAAGGTCTCAGTACATAGGTGGTAACAGCTGTATATAGGTCTCATGATCTAGTGGATATTGAGTTTTTGAATAGCCTTTTCCTGTATTTTGGGGGGGTCTCCTCTTACAGAGCATCATTTCATGCAATTATTGGAGACTTCAATATAGATATACTGAATGAAAGTGACGTAGCATCTCAGTATATGGATCTTTTGTATGAGAATGGGTTTAAGGCTATGATTACCTCAATCACAAGACCAGAAAGTGGAACATGTCTGGATCACATCTTTCTAAAGACTAAAAATAATGGAGTAAATTGTAAATCTTATACTGTTAAGCTTGGTATAACGGATCATTATTCCACCATAATAGATATACTCCTTGAAGATCAAAGAAAACTCAATAACAACCAACCCAATTATAAATATTTTACAGATTATAAGCAGATGATCAGAAACTTAAATGAATTTGACTGGACCAGATTTTATGAAATAGTTGATATAAATGAATGTGCAGATTTCCTTATTGATACTCTAAAAAGAGAAATCGAAAGAGCTACAAAAAAAAAGTCAAAATGAAAAATTTCAATAAAAAGAGGAAAACTTGGATCACTATGGGACTTGTAAATTCAATCACAAGAAGAAACGAATTATTTAGAGTATACAGACAGGACCAAAATAACATACAATTGAAAATAGAATATACAACATATAGAAATAGACTTCATAATCTTATGAAAATAGCGAAAGAAAAGTTTTTTAAAAAAAATCGACAACTGCGGTTCTGACAGCGGAGCACTTAGGAAAACCGTTAAAACTATTAACGAAAATTATTACAGAAGAACAGGAATAAGCGAGGTTATAGGCTCTGCTGGAGGTTTGGTTACAGAAAAAGCTGATATTGTTGAAGAGTTTAATGACTTCTTTTCTTCTGTCGGAAAAAATCTTGCAGAGGGTATTCGTAAACATATAAGAACAAAAATAAAGAGAATGTCTATGAGTCCCTCGCTTTTTCTTGCACCGACAACTCAGCATGAAGTCAGTGAAATGATCAAATCATTGAAAACCAATGAAACTCCAGGAACAGACGAAATACGATCAGAAACTTTGAAAGAAATATCGCCTCCTTCAATATACTTAATAAACAAAATAATGGTATCGGGTGAGGTGCCTAAGGCATTTAAAGTAGGTATCATAAAACCTTCATATAAGAGTGGTGACAAAAACGTATTATCGAATTACCGACCCATCACGCTAATGAGGTCACTAAGAAAAATTTTCGAATAAGTGTTAAGGAAGCGACTGATAGAATATTTGGAAAAGCACCATTTGATTTCTCCGAGACAGTTTGGCTTCCGAAAAAATTTTTCAACACAGGACGCAGTCGTGTTCTTGACATCCAAAATATATCGAAGCCTTGAAAAGGGAAAAAAATCGATGGCTGTATTCTTAGACCTTGCGAAGGCCTTCGATACAGTTCATCATGGGCAGTTGTTGCAGGTGTTGTGGGATATTGGTTTGAGGGGAATTGGACTTGGTTTGTGGGATATTGGTTTGAGGACAAGTTACCTGAAAGATAGGTTCCAGTATGTAAAAATTGATTCAACTTGTAGTAGGAAGAATATTGTAGAGTATGGTGTCCCGCAGGGTACGGTGTTGGGTCCTATTTTGTTTATTATATACATGAATTGTATACTTAATGTTGACTCAGCAGGTGAGATATCAAGTTCTGCAGATGACACTGTAATCTTTTACGAAGATGAAACATGGGAAAATTTTGAAGGGGAAGGTGGAAACAGATTTGGACCATTTGATTGACGCATTCAGTGATATGTTTTTGACAGTTAATTTTAATAAAACGTGTTTTTTGGCCTTCAGTTGTCTTGCATCTAATGTCCCCAAATATGATAAATTGAGGATTTTTAAAGATGATACAGTTATAGAAATCTTGATGAAGGATCAAGTAAAGTATCTTGGTATTATAATTGACAGACATATGAGATTGAATTCTCATATAAGTGGGATGGTGTCTGGCTTGAGGGGACTACTGCAAAATTTTAAATTTCTAAGACAAGTTCTAGACCTGAAAAGACTGAAAGTAATTTATTATGCTTTGGTTGAAAGTAGATTGACATATGGGAATTTGTTATGGGGATCAGCTGCCAAATGTCATATAATAATATTAGAGAGATTCCAAGAACGAATACTAAAATTAATGCTTAGTAGGACTAGTGATTATTCATCGGATGAACTATATCGGGAGGCAGATGTTTTGGATATTAAACAGCTCTTTTTTTGAAGTGTGTAATCGCAAAATATGAGGAACGGTTAAAATTAAATTATATTGAACACATCTATCATACCAGAACTGTTACGCAGCAGAAAACTAGAACACCTTTTGCTCCACTACTGTGGGGCGCCGATCTCTCGGATATCTGGGAAATAGATTATTCAATTTTCTACCACATGAAATAAGAAATCTGAAAACTAGAAAAAAATTCGTAGTTAGAACGAAAACGTTTCTCATGGAGCGATCTAGAAATCCCATCGGCTCCTTCATGGAATGAGTGGGTTGGAAGCGCTCTGTCTTGGGTGTTGACTTTGGGTTTGTTTTATGAACGAATGATGTTACTTCGAATTATTTATATTTTGAATAATTGTTTTGGTTGAAGAAATTATTGTTTAAGTTGAGGAAATTGTTATCCCACACTCTGGCACAGCCTTTATGGAAATAGAGTAGTTTTTGTTTATTTACATTTTGGATTTGACAGTATGAAAGTCATATTATAGAGAACAATGTGCCAATTTATATATTACAAAATTCTGTAGCCAATTTATGTTGAATAAACTATATTATTATTATTATTATTATTATTATATATATATATATATATATATATATATATATATATATATATATATATATATATATATATAATTTAGGTTTTCTTGGGAATGCTGGTTCAAAGTAGTAGTTAATACTCCATTAAAAAACTTTTTATTTCAAAAACGTTTCGACCAACACATGTAGTCTTCATCAGTAACTTATAAATATTACAATTTACGGAAAAACAGAAAACCTACAGCTTACACAATAAAATGTGACAATATTGCTTTTCGAGAACTCACAAGGAAAGGAAATCTCCACCTCGATGATTTACATTTAGTGGACCTCTTAAAAAATTTCTCAAGAAAATCTAAATTCTAGAATATAGTTGAAACGGTTCAAGAATTGAAAATTTTTCCAGTATATATATTGTTGTCACCCTACAAGACAATAGCCTCATTGTTAGCTATTTCTCCTGACTTCAGCAATTTGTAAAAAGCTATATAAAGAGAAGCAGAATGACGCTCAAATCAGTTCAGATCGGCCGTTCATGTTGTTAACATCGCTCTTAAAGTTCAGATCCGCCATCGCTATTGTAAACATCGATCCTATTGTTTTTAGATCGGTCGTCGTGTTATTCAATATTATTAAATAAATCTAAATCCAGAACCTCTTATTAAATATCACAAGTCATAAATATTCAGAATCTCTAAATAAGTGTAAAAGTGATAAATATTCAGAACCTCTAATATAAAGTGCGTTAGAGATTGCGCATTCCAGAACCTTTTATTCAACACTATCATAAGTGTAATCCAAAGGTTTTACGGAGCTTCACCTTAACAAAGCTGCCCTGGTGACAGCTCCTCTGCTTCTTCTTGCATAAGTGTGTATTTCAGGAGGAATACAACAATATATATATATATATATATATATATATATATATATATATATATATATATATTTATATATATATATATATATATATATATAAATATATATTTTTTTTTACACTCTTCGTTTTCTTGGGAATCCTGGTTCAAAGTAGTAGTTAATACTCCATTAAAAAACTTTTCATTTCAAAATGATTCGACCAACACATGAAGTCTTCTTCAGTTACTTATGAATATTACAATCAGAAAAGGAATCTCCACCTCGACGATTTACATTTATCGGACCTCTTAAAAAACATTAAAACAAAATAACTTTCACAGACATTAAAATTAGACGTCAAAACTACAAGGCTCGTTTATATGGTTCATTCATTGCGGCTTTGCTTCGACTTGTCGAAGTCGAGAAAAGAATTACACAACGCAGAAGTAATTACAAAATGAGGTCATACGAATATGTGCTCTCACAGATCCCCATTTGAAAAAAGGTACAACTTCAGATTCGTAGATGTAAAGATTTCATATGAAAACCATAAGTTAAAAGATAACTATAAAGTCTTTTTTTTGAAATGTATCATATGACGAAAACACAAATGCAAATGTTTATAGCTTCTGCTGAAGAAACCTCAAAATGAATGGCGAAATATTCAGATAAATTGAGATTTCAATTGTCATCGACTGATACGATTGCTTAAGTTTCATTATGTGTTGAATGAAGAAACAAAAACGGAAGATAAAAACTTAAATTCGGAATGGAAAATGGTAAGAAATAAAAATCGTTCATATTCTTCTTTTAAAGTGCACATTCTCAGTTCTGAATACGAAAAGGCACTTGATAGTACAAACTGGCCAAACAAAGTCAGCGTCAATCATTTTTTCCACCGACGGTCGTTTCAAAATCGGGTGGTGACACTGTTACTGAAGGAAACGTAGGTTTGAAAATCATGCAACTGAACACTCAGTGTATATCAAACAAACTGGGTAGTTTGGAGTTGCTATTGATGGAAACTGATGCTGATGTTCTGAGCGTAGCGGAGCATTGGTGTAGTGCGGTTGGTATCGACTCAATGGTGATAACAGACTATGTTCGAGCTGATTGCTTTTGCCGCATCCATAGAAAACACGGTGGATCGGCCATATACATAAAGAAGTGTTTAAAAGTCAAAAAACTAAATGTTTCGCGTTTCTCTGAGGAGATGCACATTGAAATTTGTGGTGTTCTTGTCTCAGATCGAGGAACTCGTCTGAGCATCCTTAGTGTTTATAGACCATGTAATGGTAGCTTTGATCTGTTTTTTGATCGTCTATTTTGTGCATTGCAATTTTGTTGTGCATCCACTGATGTGATTTTCTTGTGTGGGGATCTAAACATAGATTACTTAAAGAAAGAATGTGAAAACTTGAAATTATTGGGTGATGTATTGGATTGCTTCAGACTGAAAGTTACGTCTCAGTGTGCTACCAGAGTATTCACAGATTTAAATGGGCATACTAGTTTAACCAAAGTGGACTACATCATTACAAATGTCGATCCAGAGAACTATAAAGTTACAGTGTTTGAACCTCATATTGGTGATCATAAGGCTATTTTACTTAGGGCTGATTTTGAACCGGAACGCAAACAGCAATCTCAATCATACGCATACAGAAATATTGGCCAGGATAACTTGAATAGTTTTGTAAAAGTTTTGTCTAAATGCAATTTTGCAGATCTCTATCATAGCGCTGATACTGATAGTTGTTTCGATTCATTTATTAATATTATTCAGTATTGCTTTGAGCAATGCTGTCCTATGGTCAAATCTTTGTCAGGTAGTCCAGAGAAAAGATGGGTAACAACTGAGGGGTTCCAGAGCAAACGCGACCTATCTAATCTTCATTGGCTTCATACAAAAATTCGCTCCCAAAATACATTACAAAAATATAAAGCAGCTGAAATTCAACATAATTTTCTAGTAAAAAACGCAAAATATAAATTTTATAGTTCTGTGATAAGTAATTCCCAGAACAGTAATAAAACAGTTTGGAGCATTGTAAACAATCTTACTGGAAGAACAGGGGACGGTCGAAAAAAATTACCCCTAAACTTGGATAGTGATCAACTGGCTGATATTTTCGCCAAACACTTCTCCTCGGTTGCTGCTTCTAAATTGAGGTCTTGTTATGGTGTTAATTTGTCCCATTCTTGCACGCTGTCACCTATGGTGAACAGTAATTTTTTCTTCAATCCAGTCTCAAAATTTGAGGTGGAGGATGCCATCAAAGCCTTGAAAAATAAGAAAAGTTGCGGTATTGATTCTATATCTACTAAAGTACTGAAGGCAATTAGTGAATGTATTAGTGAACATTTTGCACATATCATCAATGTTTCTATCTCCACTGCGATGTTTCCCGGTAGTCTGAAGAGGTCCATAGTGATCCCAGTATTTGAGAGTGGTAACCTAAACGAAATAACGAACTATCGTCCGATATCAATTTTAAGTGTTTTTTCCAAGGTGTTTGAAAAGATAGTTCTCGGCAGAATGATGTGTTTCCTCAATAAATTCAACTTGTTAGATCGTGCTCAGCATGGTTTCAGAAGTGGACACTCAACGCAGTCAGCTGCAGTCAGGTTTTTTGAATCTGTCTACGAGTGCTTGGACAAAAATTTGTTCGTGGCCGGTTTATTTTTTGATTTATCCTCGGCATTTGATACACTCTTTTTCGATTTTATACTTGGGAAATGCTACAATTTGGGTTTTCGGGGGATATTTCTAGATTGGTTACGTAGCTATCTCAATGAAAGAAATATGATTGTTAAAATAGGTGAGAGTTATTCAGAAAGGTTGAATATTGGCCTCGGAGTTCCTCAGGGTTCCGTACTGGGACCGCTTATATTTATATTATTCATAAATGATCTGCCTGCGAGGTTGGCCAGTTCATTGGTGACCCTATTTGCAGATGATGCCTCGGTGGTTGTTTCTGGAAAGAGTACTGGTGAACTCCTGGAGGCCTGTGAATCTATAATGAAGGAGTTCGTAAGCTGGTGCCGATTGAACAATTTAATGGTGAACGTTGAAAAAACTGTGTGTGTTTACTTTTGTCTAAAAAACAATGAAATAAAATCATTTACTGTTAAATGTGGTGACAACACTATCTCACCATCTCGGACAACTAAGTTTCTGGGAATCCATGTTGTCCAAAATTTAAGATGGTCAACTCACATTGATTTGTTGTGTAAGAGATTGAATAGTTCATTTTTTGCAATTAATAGAATCAAGAACATTTTACCTATGAGTTGTGTTATTAATGTATATTTTAGCTTAGTGTATAATCATTTTTCATACAATATTTTACTCTGGGGTAGTAGCTCTGACCTATCAAGAGCATTTGTAGCACAAAAACGAATTCTACGTGCAATATTTAGCGTCAGTCCATTGCAATCGTGTAAATCACTTTTTATTGAGAACAAAATATTAACCCTACCTTGTATATACATCCTCAAATGTTTAATATATGCTAAGGAAAATAATAACAACTGGATAAAATTGTCGAATAATCAAAAATATGTTACGAGAAATACGCAAACTTTGTTGTTACCCAAACATAGGACCTACAAATTTGAAAACTCTCCATTATACCGAAGTAGCAAGCTATTTAATCACTTACCAACATTTATTAAATCATTGAAATTAAAATTGTTCAAAAGGGAAATCAAGAATCTACTTTTGAAAAATGGCTTCTATTCGGTAAATGAATATCTGTGTAAACCCTTAGTTGTTTAAGTTCATTAAATTTGTTGACTTGTCCTATACACAATGTAGTGTCTAAAGGGATTAAATAAATTATTATTATTATTATTATTATTATTATTATTATTATTATTATTATTATTATTATTATTATTATTATTATTATTATTATTATTATTATTATTATTATTATTATTATTATTATTATTATTATTATTATTAATATACTCGGTAGATCTGAAATTCGGTTGTAATTCTTTTTTCATATCTCAAAGTTATGAACGTAGATCCTCCAAATAAATTGTTCCTCAGTCCTCACTCTTCGACCAAAATTTCAATTTTTCAGTTTCTTATGACATTGCATCAGAAAATCCAAAGATACAACCTGAATTTTCACCCTTTCACCACTATTTTCTAATTTGATAGCAGTTTCAGTAATTTAATAACTCTCAACTCCTATTTCGCCGTGACATTTTAGCATCCTGAAGAATAACTTAATATATGACCAAAATAGAGATGACATTTGACTAGTGTGTTCATGTACTATGCAGCCTCATTTTCGCCGAGAACACACTTTTCTATATAGGTAGCTGTTCAAAATATATGGCAATATGTGTATGAAACAGAATCGTTTTAATTACACGTTTCGCTATTAATACCTTCAGAACGCTGGTCCAAGTAGCATAATTTTTGTGTGTATGGTTTTTGTATTATGAATATAGAAACATTGGAAAAACATTCAACGTGACCAGACGAAACTCCGACATAAAATGATATAACAAAAAGTATGTATTTGTTGAGAAAGCCGTTGACATCGTAGACGAAAAACTGTTTCGACTTGAGATGAAAGTGATCACTGACACCCGTGACAGTCGTGACAGAGGAGAGCGGTAATCTTTCCTCCTTCGAAGTATATCCAAATACGAAAACCCTATGTCATTTATAACGTTTTGATCATACTATTTCATTCATTTCATAAGGTTAATTGAAATTATCAATTGAGTTGAGCTGAAATGTATCAATTCGGTCATCGACCGTTAAGCAACATGAAATTGTACAAATATAAAAATATATAAATTATATTTGAATGAGAGGTAATAATAAAACTTGAATAAAAATCACTGAGTGAACAATTCTTTATTCGACTAGTTTCGCTTTTTACGGCATCACGCCAGATAATGCCGTAAAAGGCGAAACTAGTCGAATAAAGAATTGTTGAGTTAGTGATTTTTAAGACAAGTATTTATCATTATCTCTCATTCAAATATGAACTATCACAGAGTTGATTCATCGTTAATTGAATTTATTAATTACATTCAAATTGATTAAATAACACTTATCAACAATCTTATCATCAATAGCTGCTTGTTGAAAGTTGTTTACGCGTTTTACCCCATTTCGAAAAGTCAAACTGAATAACTTCGGTATGACATAATATTCATTATTGAGTACCAAATACTCATTGTCTTTATGAATTCGTTGCTTATATTAACTTCAAATTCGAGAATTTGAATCATCAGTAACAAATATTTATGTATATCTTCAACAGATTTGAAAACGTTTCTTTGAAGTGAAAAAAATTACGATACCGAGAATGAAGATTCTCAAGAGAAAATAAACACAGAAGAGTATAGGAAAAGAAGGTTTTACGGGTAATCCGTGAAATTGAAGATTTCATACCAGAAAAAATTACAAATAGAAAATTGAGAACAAAAAAATTATAATGGCAACAATCTGAAGATGAGTGCATTTATTATGGGTACTTGCATTTCGTACGACTCAAAACTTTGTTTTGAGTCCGTACGACTCGAAACGAGAATGTTGTTCTACAAGAACAAGATATTTTCCCCGCGTTGATATTAATGGAGCGGTTATTTCGAAGGAAATGTGCTGAAATTCCAGTCAAATTTCCAATATATAATACGGATAATTCATATTCATTCATCCTCATTATGGATGGTCGGCTCTTTCCAAATTTCGCATAAAAATTAAAAACCTTCAAATTTCATTGAAGGGAGTGGAATGAGTGGTGGAAAGTACTGAGAAGATTTTCTCAAGGAAAAGTTGTCTCAAGGCCATACGTTGGCGAGAAAATCAGATTGCACGTCACTTTGAACGTTCTGATGAAGTTATAGGAAAATTGAAAATCGAACTCAATTATGTCGGAAAATGACACGTGCGTACGGAGGGATAATGAGGTGCTCGATCCCACGTCGGTTAGGAGATATTTTAGGACTCTTGTCTAAGCCACAATGTCGTTACTATACGGTCACCATTTGAAGTTTTATACGAGAAATATTGTAATTATTACATTGCTTCGATATGACATTTGATATCAGTTTTTCATTTCATTCATTGCTAGTAGATGGAAGCCAAACTTTCAATCATAGTGCCCAAATCTCTGTTATACGATTGAAGTGTGTTTCATTTTTTTTTCAGAGATAATGCTCCATATCCACTCGTGCCGAAACTTTTGCAAGCATAAACTGTCAACATGAACCGATTTTCTGAATATAAAATCTTAATGGGAACGGAATGGATTAGATGTTTGAAAGTTGAGGAACTTGTGTTTATGACACAATCAAATTCTACATCACATGGAAAATATGAATTCATTTTTTCATGAATGTGTTCCGATAAACTTCATAAATCTTGAATAAAACGAAAAAAATAGTTACTTTTCTATACTTTTGTTCATCAAGGTATTTGGAACGGAGCATGTTCATAACTTGGGTTCACTCTTCGAAAAAATCGTATACTCATACTCATCAGAATGCAAACGTAGGTATGTTTTGTATCTGAGTGAACACGATTTATGAACATGATTAAGATCAATTTGGAACGATCCGGAGAAATCCTAAGAATTCACTAAATGTTTCTTCGAATACACGGTGTTTCCAAATTTTCGTGAAACGTGGTTGATGAAGTTTCAAATATTTCAAATAATTTCAAATGAAACTCTCAGGGAGCTGTCTACATAAATGTTGTCAACGGGAACAAACCTTACCTTTCGAGAGTAAATATGTAGTGCGCCTCTAGAAAAGATGTATACTTTCTGTCTAACAATCTAGATACCTCCTCCGACAACAATAGTGAGAGTACATAGAGGCGTCGTAGTCATTTCATTCAAAAACCTCAGAGCTTTGTCTGTAATATTTGAGGATGGTCCCATGCTCCAGATCACACCCAGGCTGGCAAAAAACTAGTTTCGAGATTCACGGATAAGTCATACTTAGTCAATATTGAGACTCTTCATCGAAATATTTCCAATATAAGCGCATTTTATAAGTCAAAGTCGAATTTCGAAGCGCACTCAATATTCACTCTGGGAAGTGTTAGGTTGGTTCTCCATGACAACATTTGTGTAGACAGCTCCGTGAGAGTTTTATTCGGAATATTTCGATATTGGGATTAGGATAGGAGTCCTCAGTATTGACTAAGTTTGAATGATTCGTTGAATGATTATATATATATATATATATATATATATATATATATATATATATATATATATATATATATATATATATATATATATATATATATATATATATATATATATATATATATATATATATATATATATATATATATATATATATAATATATATATATATATATATATATATATATATATATATATATATATGACTGAGATTGAACTCTCGCTTAGCTCTTGATGAAACATAATTGAATATGAAATTAAATTGAACTCTTGGCTTAATGTTTCACGATTATATATAACAATATGAATTTGTCAACATGTCTTGAGCGTGAGCTCATTTTCAAGACTGCAAATATCTTCAGTCTTGAAAATGAGCTCAAGCTCGAAACATGTTGACAAATTCATATTGTAAAATTCAATCGTGAAACATTAAGCCAAGAGTTTGATTTAATTTAATATATATAAAATAAGTTTTGTCGTTAATGAGTTACAAAAAGCTCACTTTTTCTACCCTTTCGTTATAAGCAATAACCTCAAAGGGATAAACATCCACAGAAAAAGTTGTACAATTAGAAGCAGATAAGCAATCTGAAGTTCACAAGTAGGTACATTAAAAAAATCAAAATTCTCGAAAAAAATATTTCAGCCTTGCATGATGCGACATTGAAGAATTTTTTGAGTTTCACTTTAGTGTGTTGTGCACAAATGATTGCAAAATTTCTCTTCACCCACAAATCAAAAGGATCGAGTACAACTGAAGATGTCTTGAAGTGTTCTGGGGTTCGTCTTCGTCTTCTTCATCATAGTCTGGACACACACCTTATCAAAATACAGATCACTACAAAAGGTGAAGATTAACATTATCGATCAAGTCAAACCTATTTTGAGAAAAACTTCTCTCAAAAGAACTAGACAACAAATGCATAAGGGAGATACCATCTCTAGATAATAAAGGTAAGTCTATAAAAATATAGACATAGGTAGATATTCAAAAGATATTTCTCCTCTTAATGGAATAAAGAAGCATTCACAAAACCTTGAGTTTCTTGACCAATACTCACATTCGCTCAAACACTCGTACAACACAAAATTCTCTTTCAAATTCAAAGATATTTTTTATTCGAACATCATAAGGTATCGAAATCAAATGTTTCATTGTTGAGAACGAAACAACATTCAACGCGGCTCACAAATCCACAAAAACTTTCATCAAACCTTCTATATATCTAATGGAATTTCGACTGTTAGACCGATATGTACTTCAACAATACATTGAATTTCTTTGTTGTAATCCACAAAATTACATAAAAGTTGAAAAAATTTCAGGAGAATCTGAAATAAAAACGATTCCCCTACTTCAAACGCAATTAATTTCAGAGGAAAGACCACCGAATTTTAATGGTAAAAACAATGAAAAATGAGAATATTAATCAAGCCTCATTATTAAGGGGAAAACTCGAGAGTTTGAAGAAGCTCTTTTTGAGAATTTCAACACAAAAACAGATTGAAAAAGTATAATTAGGTAACGTCATTTTTCATCATTTTCATTCTCTCATTTTATAACGAAAAATTTCTCGATAATGAAGAGTGAATCAACATCATTCCGCTATAAAACGAGCTAAAGAAGTTGAACGCTTCATCAAAAGCACGATTTCATGCACAGAATAGAGAAGTTATTGAGGAGTCAGGATCTACATCCACAGAATGAAGTGCCCTGAAAAATACTGTCTCATCTGTGCACGGACAGGAAATGCCCTGCAGAAATATTCACATATTTACGAATACTTTATATTAATAAGATTTAGTTAGATTTTCACAGAATTAGGTTAATTTAGTTATACGGAATGTGGTAACAAAAAAGTATTTTTAATTTGTATATCATTTAATCAATGTTTATAGTAAACGGCGAGGATGCCAATAAAATTGTACGCACTCTCATCTAATTCTGTACAAATGGCTGAATCTTTTTCTGAATGAAATTAAAATTATTATTATTATAATTATTATTATCATTATTATTATTATTAATATTATTTTTATTATTATACACAAGTTGATGGTAATTTCAGAGAATACTATTAGTAAAAGGTAGGAATATAATAGTCAGCCTAATTTATTCATTTTTAAATCAACTTATAGGGCAAAACTATGCTTTCCTGTCTCTATTAATTCTTTTTGTTTCTACTTAGTACTGAAAATTTAAATTTTTTCTCTGATCTATTGATACCAACTATGGGAAAACGCATCGAATGCAGAAAAAATGTCACTATCATTGCATGCATACATATAACTATGTATATTCATTTATCCTGATGACATGTATATTTTAATCAATATAAATTTAGATTTCGTCATTAAAAATAAACAAGATGATTTGAAAAAACTTGTTGAATTAATTAATTAAATCAATTAAAATGAATTTTAAAAACATGAAAACTTCATCAGTAATGAATATTCGAAAGGATTGAGACTTAGGTGGATTAAAATTATTATCATTCAAAGAGCGAAGGTCCGAGACCTACAGAGATGTGATAGACACACAGTTTGATGCCCAATGACTGTACAAGATCGTGATCAGGATCAAACCCAGCAGAATCAGTGAACCGAAAAAGATTCAGTACCACTAGGAAATCAACATATAATATCAAAAAAATATATGCATTATACTTTATTCATGAATAAGATGAACGAAGTTAAGCGACGAATTTCATTTGATGAAATTGTTGTGGTAAATTGGTGAACACAGGAGATTTACGGAAACTATTTCACACTAGTAAAAAAAAATTGAGATCAACATATTCCAACTTGTTTCGTTTCTTGCACCATTGCACTCATGTTACTTGGACAATTTTCCTATGAATCTGACTCACGGTTGAAGATACAAATATGATATCAAAACGACAATAATACCAATGACAACGATAAAATCTTGGAATGCAGATTAGTGTAGAGAATCAACAGTCAAGGAGACTGTTGATTCTCTACACTACACTACTCTGCACACTGATACAAGGAGTTTCAGTGTTTGTGAAATGCTAGCTCAAATTGTGAGCATATAGATTCAAATTGACTTATACTTACTTCTACTCTGGTTTTTCATTCTGAATTTATGGTATTGAAAATTGTAAGATATCCAAACCTGATGACACGTCATCATTAAGTTTTTCCCACATTGCGAACAAGATTCCAGTTTCCGTACAGCATGCCAAATGAAGCTCAATATTCTACACGATTCGAATATGCTCTTCTACTCGGTTTGAATTATTCAGTTATATACTGGATTGCAACGCCAAAGAATGGACGGATGAAATGAGAAATATAACCGTGTGCGATCACTGTGGAGGAATGAATTTTCCAGTGGGAAAACGAATACCTAATTCAATTTAACAAGACCCCTCCCATTGGGGTCCAACCAACTGAGGCATAAACGTTAATTCACATGAAAGCATTCATTCGCCAGGAAAATGTATTCTTCGTTGAAGTGAGAATATAAGGATAATTGAAACATGTGATGAGATATTCCAGAAATAATCGTATACTGAATATAAGATGAGTAGATATCGAAAAGTTCATGGGTTTTTTTGAAATCCCCACGAAAATGAAAGTTTTTCTTGTGATTCGATATTAATAAATTTATCAATAAAAATTATAATAAGTTACTTTATTTAGCATAGCTATCTGTTACAGGCCTGTAATTTCTATACAAAAATATTATGCATTTATCTATAACATATTCTCTCAACTTTCTCTTGAAATATTCTATAACTTTTCCGCTCTATTATGTATATTGGTAAATAATTGAGTTTTTTATATATTCATAATTGACACTATATAATGTTCTCGTTAAATTACATTTTTTAATATAAAAATTTTGCCTTTTCTAGTTTCATTACAGTGATGATCCCCTACATTACCAATATCTTCGAGTAGGTACCTATGAACCATATGGTGTTCAATTTTATAAATGAATTCTAATATTCGGAACCTTCAAATAACCTTTTGTTCCACACTCAAAATATTTAATAAAATATTAGGTATTCTATTTACTGATGAAATAGTAATAATGATAATAATAATAATAAGGCACACAGTATATGCCTCAATACTTCCTTTCCAGCATTGACGAATTCCCATTCAAAATTTAAGTATAAAAGGCTAGATTTTCACGATCGAGTTCAATTTCTAGGGTACAAAGATTTTTCCACCGGAATTCATATATCAGAAAAAAAGCAATTGCATAATGTCGTAGACCTGAAGATGAACAAGTAGTTGGAAGCTTCCTCGAATTATGTACTTCTATCGAAGATAAGATGACAATATTGCTAATATGCAAAGAGTTTACAGAGATAGGCCAGCGGATGTGAGGAAACATGTTGTCAACTGAAACTCTACTTTTTTATTTCCTTTCAGACCAATTACGCCCTATCCACAAATTTCAGGACTATTCATTCTGAGATACGGATTCAAGCAACATGTGCATTGTATTGTGACAATTTAAAAATGGCGAAAAAAGAATCATTGAATACAAAAACAAATCTTTCAACAAATTTGAAAAAAAACTGTGCACTTTGAACGGAATTGTAAGATGAAACAAAATCTTCAAAGCATCTCAACTAATATTACATGGGATTGTAGTACGTAGAGATCATGTAGCATTGAAATGATGACAACAAAATGATGTCATATCCAAGCAATCATGTGAAAAAAATGCAAAAGGGATGTAAGGAAAAAATGCATTGTTCATATGCGGAAAAACACTATTGAAATCTATTCGCTCACAAATTCTGATGGACTCATAGGTCTGAGTCTCATCAGTCTCAGATAATGAGAAAAAAATGACTGAATGATCTAAATACTGTTGGAAGCGCTGAAAAACAAAATAGAGGAATTTCTTGATAAAATGTTTGATAGAACTACTGAAGTTCTTTTCTGTATGGATATAATCATTTTCAGAATATAGAGAGATTGTTCAAGGTTAATTGCAGGAAGATATTGAATTGTGGCAGAAATGTAACACCTGTGGAGCCAGATTGAACCAGAAAAGTTACCCAAATAATTACATGGAAAACAGAAATACCTCTCTAGAGAGACACCATTCTATTGAAATGCTAATGTTTTTGCAGGACCATTCACCATACTGCTTGTTATACATTTCTTCAGTCAACAGCCAGAAACCAGTGCTCTATAGAACCAAGAAAGTTGAACAATGTTAAACATATTGTTAGATCATTTAATGTTCTTATGTGGAGCCATTGAAATTACATTCGGACAAAGAACGAAATTTCGCGAGAAGTATTCTCTAGAAATGTTTGGAATTGTTGAATATTGTGTAGAAAAGAACAGTTCCTCTACATCCGTAGTATGAAGGAATGGTGGAAAGATTCCATCATACTGTGTGAAGAAGATTAACATCGTGGATGTGTAAATATTTGATGACCTACTACTGGCTGATCCTTAAAAATACTGAAACAAGCATTTACTGGTATTTCTAATAGATAAACGAGCATCAGTGTTCAATCCACAGGCTTCAAGAATTTGGATGTGAAAAAATAGGTGAAGACAACTCTATGCTTACTGAAATGTTCAATTGCAGTAATTAAAACGGCCTTTCAAGTTTCTGTAGATTAAATCGTCCAAAAAGTAGCTCTCGAGCTACTTTCCTCTAATATTTTTGTATATGTACATAAACATCGGGTTCAACCAGTAAATGAGAGAACAGTTCAAACCATAGTCATTTTTATCAAATGCGAAAATTGGCTAGTTAACTTTGGTCTTAAATTTTGTTTGAAAGACATTGGTTGATGTTTTTGGATCCACATTTTTCGGCTGAAACGTGATTTTATATGGTTTCTACTGAATTCTTAGCAAAACCGGAATCTTATTTCATCCTCCTTGCAAGTCTTCAAGTTTCTGAATAGATTCGAATAAAAGCAAGTTTTGTCAAAATGCATTAGCTCAACATTCGACTTTTGTTTTCAGAGCCTCTTCATCATTTTCCTACTCATTAATTTCAATTATAACCTATAAACAACAGTTGAAATCTACATATTCTTCAGTAAAATAAACAAGCTGTAATCGCCGAAGTGTGATGAAGATCAGGACTCAATTTATTGATATTGTTTGTCTATGTATTTTGTGTTTGTAATTCTGTTGTTAATTTGGGAAATTTGCAATTAGGATTTTTCAACACATAAATAACAATTGAGCAAACAGAATTCAATTTCAAATGCCCTGCAGCAAATTACCCCTCACTGTTTGACTACTAATTCTCTAGTGAATAAACATATAAGCCTTAATTGAATGACTCACCATAAAGAAGTTTATTCGTTTTCAGATGAACAGCTTCGTGAACTGGAATCGTTTAAACACTTTGGAAATTCATCTACCATAAAAATGCACATTCGAATGATTCAAATCACCTTATGAATTCAATTCTTGATTTTCTCTTCAAATCTCTGCCGAAAAGCTGTCAGTGATATCGATGAATATTACATTTCATAATCACAAAAATATTTTTCCATTCGTATAGTAACCGATCTTTTTATTCGTCAGCTTCTTCATGCTTGAAAAATTGAGTAAAACTGAAATATTCCAAGCACAATATAAAACAGTAATCGAGAATTTTGATATTAAATTGTTTATCAATATTCTAAAAATAGTATAAAAGCTCTAATTCTAAAGCACAAGTCTCTTCATTTAGAGGTACTTTTTGTGGTGGGGATTTAATTGCAGATTGCGTGTGCCTCGTGTCAACTGAAGTAACATTCTTGTTCAGTAGTGTTTGAAAATCATAATGGAAAGACTTTGCCCGGCACAGCTCCTACAAACTGTTCAACTGTTTTGCGAAAACTACGGGCGTTGTACGAGGAATGTGTTTCGGGCGCATAGAACAACTTCAGGTCCGCATAATCTGCCTACCGAACGCACAATTCGCTCTACCATCATAAAGTTTGAGATCAATTTTCATTATTGGATAATACTCGACCAAATAGACCTCATCCAGCATATGGTGAAAGAATTATAGGGGCGGTAGCGCAGAGTGTACACGAAGACCGTTAATTGTCAATTCGTCGCCGTTCTCAACAACTTGGCCTCTCATATTCAACAACTTGGCGTATTTGACGTATTTATCTTTCTTTAATTCACCATACAAAATTCAATTAGTACAAGAACTGAAGCCGACGGACCTTCCAAATCGCTTCCGTTATAGTCACTGGCCTCTTGACAAGCTTGCAGAAGATCCACTGTTTTCGACAAAAATATTGTTCACTGATGAGGACCATTTTTGGCTTAATGGGTTCGTGAACAAACAAAATGCTCGTATTTGGGGTTGATGAACAACTCGAAGAGGTTCAAGAGCTGCCATTTAACCCAGAAAAAATAAATGTTTGGTGTGGTTCATGGACTGGTGAAAAAATCGGTCCATATTTCTTCAAAACAGAGGCCGGCCGGAATTATGTAGATGGTGACCGTTGTCTCGCCATGACAACAAACTGTTTGATACCAGAAATTGAAGCCCGTGGTCTCGACAAAATTTGGTTCCAATAAGATGTCGCCACTTGCCATACATCCCGTGAAACCATGGCTTTACTGTGAGAGAGATTCGGCGAACAGCTCATTTCATGTTTTGGACCAGTGAATTGGCCGGCTAGATCATTCTTTCACGGGCGTTCGAGTGAGCTGCACGCGTTCTACGGGTTCCTGTAAAATCATCGAATGAAGTGGTATAAACAATTCGAAATTAAGTGGAAATTGGACAACTTACAACGTTCAATTAACAGATCGAAACAACGAGAAAAACAATTTTTGATAAGTGAATAGTTCCGCTAAAAAGTGAAATGAGTGAAAATAGCACTGCATATTTGTAGTAAAGACAGGGATTTCCAATATGCGCAGAGGGATACGGTAAACGAAGAGAAGATGGAATGCGTAGGTTGTAAATATTCGTCAACCAAAACGAGAAAACTAGCCTGCTGCGATGATTGTGAAAAGTTTTATTGCGGAGGATGTTCTGGGTTAGGTACAGAAGAACTGAAATATATGCAACAAGAGAGAAGAAACTTGAAATACCATTGTAAAGATTGCTTGGAATTTCAAACAAAGAAAAAATAATGAGTTTGCTTGAAGATAAGTTGAAGGAACAGAAAAATGATTCAGAAAAAGAAATAAACAGAGGAGAGGCTCGAATCTCCTACTCAAGAATAGTTAAAAGCCGAATTAATGAAAAAAAAATTAGGCAATAATACACCTTGCATTCTTATAGTGCCGAATGATGACAAACAATCATGCCACAAAACAAAATCGGAGATGGAAAATATAATTAATCCATCAAAGATTTCAGTTGGAATTAATAAGATTACAAATTCAAGAAACGGATCACTAGTAATAAAATGTGATACAAAACAATCAAAAGAAAAAATGAAAATAGAATTGGAAAAAGAAATGGGAAGAAATTACGAAATAAAAGAAACCAAAATGAAAAAACCTTCGGTTATAATATCTAATATTGATATTTAAACTAAAGAACAGGAATTGATTGAATCAATAAGAAACCAAAATCATTTCATGAAGGATGAAGATGTTTCAGAATGCAAATTATATAGAAAAACCAGAAAAAGTGACACAAATTGGGCGGTCATCGAATGCAATGGTTCCGCTTTCCGGAAAAGTATTGCCGCAGGAAAATTGAATATAAAATACAGTAGGTGCCCAGTACATGAAAATATATATGTACCAAGATGCAGAAACTGCAAAGGATTCTACCATAATACGGAGGAGTGTACAAAGAAAATCTCGTGTGTGAAGTGTGTAAAAGAACATGCAGAAAATAATTGTAACAGTGCTATGTTCAAGTATGGTAATTGTGTGTTGTCAAATGGAAAATTCAAAAAATCATACGATGTGAATCACGCTAGCTTAGACTTAAATTGCTCATCGTATATCCGGCAGGTAGAAATCACTAGAGAAAGGACGGACTATTCCTAACAGGTTTATTTATTTTACTTTAGTTAATGGACCAATTTATTAGGGATTTCAAATATAATACAATTGATACACTTGTGTGTGAAAGCACACAAGACTATGCAACTCTAACTGTCAATATTCCGTATAGGGACTTTAAATTATTTCCTAACAATATTAGAAGTATAAGTAAAAATTTTGATCAATTACAGGTGCTTTTACATGAAACCACGGAATATGACTGTATAGTGTTAACAGAAACGTTCTTCATTGCAGATTTGAATTTATTTCATTTGGAAGGGTTTGATTTAATATACAACGGCGGAAGTTATAATAGGAATGATGGAGTTGTAGTTTACATCAACAAAAAATTCAGTTACGATCATGTAAAAATTACAATAGGAGAGCTACAGGCATTAAAAATAAACGTTAACATCGGGTACAATTTCAAATTACAAATCACGGCGCTATATAAACCGCATAACGTATTGACCGACGAATTCAATAAAAATTTTCACGAATACTTGAAAAACAATTGCAGAAATAATTATAAACATATATTAACTGGTGATTTCAACATAAATATACTAGAAGAGAATGAAAAAAGCATGAATTACCTCAACCTTCTAGCAGAGGAGAATTTCATCAGTGTTATTAATAAACCTACTAGAGTTCAAAAACACAGCTCGTCAAGTATAGACCACATTTTGATAAAGGGCATGGAAGAATATACTCCGATAATAATTGAGTCGCATATAACTGATCACTTCGCAGTCGTTATTTTTGTAAAACCGGAATAACAATACCACACAAACAAAAAGAAAATGTTCACATCAACTATGTAAAACTGAAAGACCATTTAGCGAAGGAAGATTGGACCGAAATTTATGAAATGGAAGAACCTGATGAGTTTACACACGCACTAGTTAAAAAAATAAAGAATAATATTGAATTATGTGAGTATAGAGTCAAATATAAAAAGAGGAAAAGGAAACCCTAGATAACAAATAGTATGTTGAGGTTAATCAATACTAGAAACGAACTTTACAAAGCATGGGAACGAGATAAAAACGACAATAACTGGTTGAAATTCAAAAACTTCAGAAACAGTACACATCTCTTGATAAAACGTGCTAAAAGTGATCACTACATGCAACTTATAAAATCGAGCGGCGATAAACCGGCACAATTGTGGAAAAGCATATCTGATATCTGTGGAAAACGAAAAAAATCGCAAAAATTAGATAAAATAGAAATAGGAGGGAACACTATTGTTGACCACAAGGAAATAGCCCAGGTTCTCAATGATCATTATGTCAGCATCGGTAGAGAGTTAGTAGAAAAATATAATATACCCAGACCGCAACCTGAAGAGAAAAAATCTCAAAATATGAGTGATTTTTCTCTCACGCCCACAACTGACGAAGAAGTAGCTAACATAATTTTGAATCTCAAAGATAGAAAGAGTAGAGCAATTGACGGTATATCTTCAGAGGTTATGAAAATTGGAGTTTCCAAATTCTCTAAAAACAGCGGTCATTGTGCCCTTACATAAAGGTGGTAACAGAAAACGATGTACAGACTACAGGCCTGTATCCATACTTCCCATTCATCATCTATCAAAAATTGTTGAAAAAGTTATAAAAATTAGGCTACAAACTTTTCTGAAAGTTAATAAGATTATTTCTGAACTGCAATTTGGATTTCAAGAAAATAAGTCTACTGTAGACGCTGTCATTGAATTAACGACGCATATTTATAAATCTTTAAACAATAGCGATGTTGCCTTGTGTATATTAATAGACTTAGCAAAAGCGTTCGACTCTGTTGATCATACAACACTTTTGAGACTTCTAGAAGAGATTGGAATTAATGGTGTCCATCTGACGTTATTTAAAAGCTACTTATCAAATAGAAACCAAAGTGTGAAAGTGAAAATACATTCAGTAATACAAAGGATAATATAACATGGAGTACCTCAGGGAAGAATATTAGGGCCAATACTATTCGCAATCTATATGAATAAACTTTTGTTGTCGGAGAGTGAAGGTAAGATAATCAGTTTTGCAGACGATACTGCGATAGTTTACTCAGGAGCAAACTGGAGCGATATCAAAACCAAAGCTGAATCTGATTTTGTAAATATCTATAATCGGGTAAGGCATCACCTCTTAACCATTAATATAGATAAAACGAAATACATTCCTTTTGCTGTAGATAAGAGCTTACTTCCACCAAGTGAACCACTGAGAATTAAAATAGGAAGAGAAAAGTCATTTAACATTCCTTGCACATACGAATGCAAATACTTAGGAATTATACAAGATTCGCACCTTAAATGGGATTATCACGTCAGAAGCTTAATTGGTAAGCTTAGAGGATTAATATCCAAATTTAAAGAACTGTCAATTATTCTAGACATAAAACATCTAACGATAATTTACAAAGCACTGGCGGAGTCTCTAATACGATATGGTATTGTTGCGTGGTGTGGTGCCTATGATACAGCAATGAAAAAGCTCGAAATTCAACAAAAATGGTTGCTGAAAATCCTTCATAAAAGAGATGTCAGATATCCTACTGACTTACTGTATAAAGAGCTGTTTGTAAAGCTGTCTTGTAGAGCTGTAAAGACAGCTGTTTGTTCAATCGCTGCTAATCTTCATGAAAAAGAAAATAGACAGTAGTTACTTTTTAGAACATAAAGTGAATACTAGATACAGCAGGAACTCTTTATCAATTCCGCAATACAGAAAATTTATATTTCTTCGAAGCTATTCCTATTTAGCACCAAGAATCTATAATGAATTCCCATTTGAAATAAAAAATATGATTAACATTAAAAAATTCAAGTCTGCCATGAAGAACTGGATGAAAACAAAGGAGAGATGTATGATTCATCGGCTGGTGAACATGTAAAAGCTAAAATGGTTGTATATATGATAGTGGTACACATTCTTATAATATTGATATCCGCTTCTCCCCAATATTGTTATAAAATTTTTAGATTAATAAGTTTTTTCTTAAATTATTAAAATAGATACCTTGATATGTATGTAAGTATTAAATATAGCAGATAATAATGAATAGACATTATTCGTACTCACCACAGGCTATGGTCTTTGTGAGAAAATTATTATCTTTGTTTAGGAAACATAATTGGAAAGATAGATCTTGAAATTAGAATAGTTACTATTGCTTCACCAGTATAATTGTATTACGAGAACATTAAATAAAGATTATTTTTATTATTATATATATATATATATATATGCAAATAAATAAGAAGCAAAAAAAGGAGACGAAATAAACAGCACAACCCCTAGGCAGCAAAAATGGAGTGTTAGAAAGATTAGGAAAATGAAAAAATTCACAAGTTTGAAAATCCTGGTGAAAGAAAAGTACATAGATACCCCACTGCACTAATGCATAAAGGTGAAATGTCTCAATTAAAATGCCGAAATCTGTCTTCAATATTTTCAAGGACTTGCGGTGATCTGGTCGCTGATGAGCAAACTGTATTTAGGTACCCATGTGTTTGAGATATATTCCATATCTTAAACATAAACAGTTTTTGTACTGTTGAAGCCTCTAGTACTTTAGCCTCTAGCAAGATGGGACGATATGTTCTTGATGCCTCAGAAATTGCATTATTGGTTTGTGTTGAAAATGATAGTTTCAGGTAGGACGTTACTCCTAAGTCTTCATAATCATCAGCCAACTGAACTACGTGATCCCCAAATACATAAAATGTTACAAATTAGGTTGACACATCAGTACGATGGGGCATTACGCTACTTAGTACATGAAATGATTCAATATGAGTCCATTTTGTTCAAACTGATTGGAAACAATATCAAAATCTGACAAAACCTTTACACGGTCATCTAGGCTCTTCACTCCTATACATCAACAATTCGGCGTTATTATTTTGTCCGATTTGTTTTATTAAAATACTATACAACACAAGTCCCTATATAACATATACCCTACGATATTCCCGAGGAAACTGGGAATAAGAGAGACCTAGATCCAAGTGTTTTAACATGTTGAGTTCGGTTGCATAAATAGGGTGTTAATAGAAGTGTCAGTGAATCTGAAAAACCGAATATAGACATTTTCCTAATTAGAAGCTTATGTCTCGATCCTCAAAGACCTTAGTGAAGTCCTGCTAATTTTGTAACTACTAGTGTACCTCAGAAATATTCGTGTTGTATAAGAATCATTATGTTTCTTACGCTAAACATACCACCGTTTCTGTAAATTGGGTATAGAATAGAGCTTTTCCATATGGATGGAATAGTACAAGATCGGATAAATAGATTAATTAGCGCCTCTAGAGACCAACCTAGGACGAATTTCAACTTTTTTCGAAAAATTTCTGCAAAAGTTGCAATTTTGAGTACATAATTCCAAATACCATCCATCACCACACGGATGATAATGACTCTTCTTACTCAAAAAGAATTTTTCTAGAGTACCAAAATACTCATTTATTTTTAATATTATTGAATTTAATCAATTAAAATTTAATCATTCCCAAATATCCATTTCTCAGTCTTTATTTGATATATCACAATAAACTCGCTCGACCTTCCACGTTTCACAAATGAAGAGAAATGAATCCCAATTCCATGGTGAAATTCTCGTTTTTCTGTTCCAATGTAACCACAAGCGCTTCAAATTAAATTATTCTTCATAATATAATTGAAAAGGGTTCACTGCGACATGCGAACTAGCCTTGTAGCATTAACGAAGAAATAATCATCAAAAGTGAACGAAAACAAACCTATTAGACTAATGAGGGTAGTGGGCTACCCTCATTAGTTTATTCAATAAGTCATTCAACAAATTGTATCCATGGAGAGATTTTTGTATTGACAATGAAAACTAGTTAGCCTTCTCTATTGAAGTAAACTGCTGTTCAGACAAGAAAATTCGAATAAAAATTCGTAGACTTATTATTATCATTGCAACGATTTCAATAAGAAAGCCAATTAAACTTACTTTCTATAGCTGCTTTTTTGAGCCAATGTTACGCGAATTCATAAAATATGATACTTACACAAGGTTATATGAACACGTATGATGTGATCTATCCACCATCTTTCGAAGGCCTATATTACTGAAGATTGGAATGATGACACATTCAATGGCACTAGACAGACTGTTCTGTACTACAAGGAACTTATCATTTTTGTCATGTCCATCGTCTAGGCAGCCAACGATTTCAGCCTCGAGTCGCCTTTTCATTAGGTCAAAATGACCAAGTAATACATACTTCATAATTTATAAATGGTGCGTAGTGCCACAATGTACTAATATATCTATTAAAACCCCTGAGAAAATGTTTGTGAACCTTCCGCCAAACACTAAACTTCTGAAAAAGTGGTTAATTCTCTCTCGTAGAAACCCGAAAGATATAGCTGCAAAATCTCACGCTTTCATGTGTGAAGATCACTTTAACGTAAGTAAATAATTCCTACCCTATATTTCATACATAAATAACGAGTTGATTTTATTACATATTCGATATAGTCTTCTCTATACATTCTACTATATTTTGAGGTTATTAATTACGTACGTATTTTATTGTTGATCTTGAACGGAATTCCTATCTTTATACTTTCGTATAATAAAAGATTTAAAATAATAAAACTTCAATACTTTATTGTATGTAAGTTATATTTTAGCCAGAGGTCAATTAACTATGATAAAATTATTATTGCAGATGGAAAAAGATATGGCAAACTATACACAATATCAAATCGGTTTCGTATGTGTATTTAATAGCCAACGTATTACGCTCATTCATTGTAAAGTTGAATAAACAGTCTACGTTAAATACTTTACCTATAGCATTCAGACAAAATTATTACAATGTAAGCTGTATATTAGACTGTTTAGAGATTGATATTCAGAAACCATCAAAAGCACTTCATCAAGCATTAACTTGGTCTGACTACAAAAAAGCGAATACAGTTAAATATTTAGTTTCTTGCACACCTAATGGATTGATTAATTTTGTTTCATCTGGCTTTGGTGGCAGAGCAAGTGATATTACTGTATTAGAAAATTGCAAATTTTTGGAAACTTTAGAGCCTGGAACTGTTGTATTAGCTGACAGAGGTTTTAAACATGTGGAACAAATGATTGCTGAAAAGGGCATAAAATTACTTAGGCCACCAAGTGTAACTACAGGTTCCAAGTTATCGAAGGATGAGGTTCGTCAAAGTTATAGCTAGCCTACGAATACATGTAGAAAGGGTCATAAGACGTATTACGGAGTTTCATATGTTGAAGCAACATGCAGTGGTAAATGCTAAAATACTTAATGTACTTGATCATTGTATTGTTATAGCTTGTGGTTTGATAAACCTACAAGATTCGTTAATAAAATAAATGCAGCAAATTTATAAATTATTTTCAGTATTTTTGATAATTATTTCTTAATTAAAAAATTTATAAATTATGTGAAGCACTGTTATTAATATTTTTGTCTCTTACCAAGTGAAATATCTGTAAATATGTTAGAATTATTTGTAAAAGTCCTGGAAATAAAAAAATCCATAAAAACTTTAGCATTTTTATTAGCAAAATTAGTATGTACATAATATGTAAGAAAATTGAAATAATGAACAAAAAACATTGCAAATATTAATTTTTTATTATGTTAAATGCCAATTGTACGTAAGAATATCGGATAAATATGATTTATCCAAAATATTGACAGAGTTTTCAGGAGATCAATCACATATTCACTGTCATATTCCACTAATGTGAAATTAACATTATTTGTGGATTCAAAGTCTGGATCTGCTACACAAAAATAACACTTATCCATCTTTGTTAAGAACATTTGTAACTGAACCTGTGCCAAACATTTTGCTGTTATCTCCCCATTTTTTATATAATTATTTTTAGTGCTATCACTCGTTGGACACTTTATTTCAACAATCGCAGTCTTCATTATTCCATCAGGAGTAGCAGCAATCATGGGGTATTCTTTGGAAAGGAATAGTCCACATGACTTGACTTTCATATTTAATTTGTCCTCGACTATTTTGCAAACAGATGCTTCTAAAATTTTACCCCTTTTCATTGGTTTTGTGTCTGGTGCCTTTGCCCCCATTATAGCAGCAACTAGTGTGCCATCAACAGTTTTACATCGACTCACTTGATATGCCTTTGATGCTGTTATGCGGCCATATCTAAGTTCAAACCACAAATGGCTTTTACTTTGTGTCCTAGTTGCCTGCTCAACCAAACGTATGCTTGTTTCATCCAGCTTTTCTTTCATTATGTCCAGCAATTTTTCAACCCCATTATTAACATTAGTTCTTTCTTGTAGTATGAAATAATGAAATGAAAATCTTTTCAAATCTGTATGGACAAAATCAGGTTGATATTTCAGAAGTTCACAATTCACAAGTTTCCTCTTTTTTGCCTCTTTACGAAATTCTGACAGAAAACTATCGTTGCTACTGTAAGTGAAACTTTTTTTATTTTTTATTAGTTGATCCACAGTAATATACTTCAAACTTGTGCCTACTTGGGATAACGCAGATTTCTTCCAGTAACACTCGATGGAAGTGCAAGATGGTTCTTCACTACGCCTATGAACCCACATTAAAAATGCCACTGCATGCTTGCAGCCTCCACTTGAAGCTGCACAGTCATGACACTGGCTACTTATGACACGACTTTCATTTTCATTCACCATAAGGGTTACAGAATAACTTTTTCTTCTCACTTTGTGTTCGGGGCACATCCTACATTTTATTGTGCAAATTCCAGATTCTCGAAACAGTTGTACATAACCAACAGCATCGTCTCCGTAAGTTTCTCTAGAGGACCTGTAAAAGCAAGGAAACCATAGTATATTTCTTACATGTTTAATGTAGTCAAGTAGTACTGCACTTGATTGAATTTATTATGATTTTGGTTCGCAAATTGGTAAATAAATAAATTCAAAAATGTATAGGTATATTAATTTTTATGCTTCATATATCTATTTTACATTTATTTTCAACTAAAGCTTTTAAGTAGTGAATGGTCATTTATCAAATAACCTAAAATGTTCGTGATATTAAGTAAACTTTTTCAGGCATTTTCTAAAACATTCATTCATTTAGAGTATAATTTATAATATAAAGAGTAATACTTACTGTGCTGTTTTTACATTCTTTAATTCTGGAGCATAAAAATCAGGACTGTTTTTGAAAAACTGTGCAACCATAAAAGCGTCTATTCTTGGGAGATTTCTGCTATCAGCTTTAACAAAATTGCTCTCCATCGTACCTTATATAATATATATATACATATATAATTATTCAAAATAATTTCTCTGCTTTGTCTCTAACAAATAAAATAGCTAATAAAACCAGGAAATAAACACTCAACACACGTACAAACATCATAGAAATGAACGTTAGCCTTTGTTGGCTGCGCTGTGACGTCACTTGCGATTTAGCCAATCCAGTGCGTTTTCAATCACGTGATTAAATATGAAATTTTAATCATTTTATTATCGATTTCTTTTAAAAATCATATATATTTCAAAAGGTTGTAATGACTATATTGGTTTAAAATAATATTTACTATCAACCTAACAACATTTCGATCTATATTTTGATTGCAGTCAAATACCCTATTGCTCTACAGGAATGAACATACAACGTCTTTCAGGTCACAGAACACGAAGCTCCGAATCCTCACACGTTCATACCCATAGGAGTTGGGAATTTGCACAAAAACTATCTGTAGGTGTGTTAACACGAATATAATTTCATATATTTCTGTGCAAATGCATACATATATATGCATTTTAATATACATATATATATATATATATATATATATATATATATATATATATATATATATATATATATATATATATATATATATATATATATATATATATATATATATATATATATATATATATATATATACATTTATATAATATATATGTATATATATATATATATATATATATATATATATTCAAAATTGATTTATTGCCTGTTTAAGACAGTTTATCTTCAATGTTTTTAGCAATAACAGGCTTATTTTAATGTTGAAAACTTTATTTACGTTGACGTTTCGTTGTATATTACAACTTTGTCAGAACTAATGGATAATTGAATTTTTTGAAGTACTATAGATATAAAAACGTCCAACTTATTTTTTTTTCAAATCAAATCAGTTTTGTTGTATTTTCACGTATTCATTCTCAGCATAAGAGGAATATTTCTGGCTCAGCATTCACTTCGGAAGTTTTAGTCTTCTTCACCATGAGGAAACCTCTGAAAAACTCATGGTAAGCCAGGTGATTATTATTAGTGTGATTTATATATACATACATACGGTTGAGTTTTATACGTATCCAGAATATGTATATTAATTGGTTTATGTGTGTGAAATTGAAGGTAGATCTGGAAAGAATGAGTTTTGGGGTGTGATGTTCGGTGATTATTGTGTATTCATTTTATGAATGTTATTTGTGAGGTTTATCGAATCGTTGTAAATAGAATTAAGATGTTAAAGTCTGTTCTTTCATTTACTGTGTTTTCCAAATTTTTACGATTTATAGAGATATAGAGGTTTGTAGGGAGATTTCTAAAATCTCTCTACATTTTCGACTTTTTAATTTGCTAGAATCTTTGTATTGTTATAATCGAAATCGTGTTTTTCAGTCATTTTATGTTTATTAAAGGCTGTTATTTGAGTTTCTGCGTATTTATGTGCTTTAATTCTTTCTTCGAGATTTTGTGATGTTTGTGCTATATCGCATTTACAACAATCATCACATGGTATATTATAAACAGTATGGGTTTTTTTCTGAATTACTGTTTCACTTTTTAATTTGGTATATATTTCTCCGAAAAATCAAAGAAATATATACCAAATTAAAAAGAAGAACAGTAACTCAGAAAAAAACTCATATTGTTTCTAATATATACCATGTAATGATTGACGTAAATGCTATATAGGACAAACACCACAAAATCCTCACGAAGAAATTAGAGCGCATAAATACGCAAAAACTCAAATAACTGCCTTAAATTGACATACATAAACTGAAAAACACGATTTTGTTTATAACAATACAAAGATTTTAGCAACTGAAAAAGACAAAAAATATAGAGAAATTTCAGAAATGTTACACATTTCTAAATGAGTTCACGGATTTCACACATTCGTCAGAATTTGGAAAACACATTAAACGAAAGAACAGACATTAGACATCCTAATTCTATTTACAACGATTTGTTAAGCCTTACAAATAACAGTCATAAAATGAATACACAACAATCACCAAACATCACATCTCGAAACTCATTATTTCCAAGTCTACCTTCTATTTCACATACATAAACCAATTGATATACATATTCTAGATAAGTATTAATACTCAACTGAATGTTATTATATATATATATATATATATATATATATATATATATATATATATATATGTATATATATACATATATATATATATATATATATATATATATATATATATATATATATATATATGTATATGTCTGTACAGTCTGTCGTGAATCATCAAAATGTATATCTAATAGAAAAACTACTTTTTGATAAACTTCATTTTTATAAATAGGAGACGATTAAAAACTTGATATATAGCAAATCCAGACATCGAAGCAGAAATGTTGACGTAATCCTGTATTAATAATTTTCATATTTCTGTGATCATATCTTTAATTGCCGACTTTGTTTCATTATAGTATTTCATTATGAAGCCATTTCGAACTGGAGTCATTTTTATAATATAAAGTCATCCTGATTAATTGGAAGAGTAAATTCGAACAGATGAAGATATTGATTTATTAATATTCTGAAATGTCTCGAGGTTGTATGGGGGGTAGTGGATTTAAAGAGGCTCTGGTTTATTCTAGTTTACTTTATATACATCGTACTACGTAGGGTGATGGATCCTGGGACATCCCCAGGATCAGTAACTTTACAACAGTTACATTATAGTAATACAGGCGAGATACCTTGTAAAGGGTATCGAGCCGGAGACATCTAAAATCTAACTATCCTCCATACAACCTCGAGACATTTCATGGCGATCCTGCCCATCGAACCAAAATGGGAAATACAAGTTCGAAGGAAATAAAAGAAGAGGTTATAATAGCCCAGGCGGGAAATAGTGGTGGTATAACAAACACCACAAAGGAAGTAAGCAACATTGGATATAAAGAATGGCTGGAAATAGGAGTATTAGCTATAGCAGCAGTGATAATAATATGGTTTATCTATAAGAGATGCAACAAGAAACTAGAAGAAAAAGTGAGGAAAGAAATTGCTGCCAGTCAACTTCTCGCTTAACAGGATAAAGGAAAAGAAGAAGACCGAGAAAAAAAGAACATGTGGGTGACAAGTGGAAAGTACAATGACTATAGTGAATGAAGTGGTGAACTGTGTAGAGGAAATCCGAGTATTCCACAGAAATATAATGAAGGACCCTATAGAGAGAAGAAGATGCGTAGAGACATTTCATTGTTTAGAGACAATAAATCGTAAGTTATACAAATTAAATAACTACAAAACTGAATTTGATAAATTGAAAGGAAATATAAACTTAGCATCGTTAGGGAAATCAGACAGTGACCTAATTCTTAAACAAATCGCAGAATTTCATTCGCACGTAGTTAAGGTTAAGGATATTTTGGAACAAAGATTGTTAGATTGTAGTAATATTGTAAAAATTGAGAATAATAGCGAGATAAGATCTTCTATTACTGTAAAAATGGCAGAAAAATTCGATTTTGAAACAGCTATCGGGCTTATACCCGCCATGACCGGCGATGAAGAGCGGACTAAAAGTATTATAGACGGAATAATAGGGTCAAAGTTCTTTTATAAATATGATGTGATTATAAACTATGAAAACAATACACTTGAATTAAAACATCGACCTTGACATTCAGTCAAACGGTCAACACACCGAGGATATCATAGGTATTACCTCCGCGATGTAAAATAATTAAATTTGTGTCTAGCGAATTAAGCTAGACTAATTCTCAAGTAGATGCTGAAATACAGCTGAAAGGAATTATTCGACGAAAGAAAAGGAATTCTAATAATAGGAAGACTAATTCTCAAGTAGATGCTGAAATACAGCTGAAAGGAATTATTCGACGAAAGAAAGGAATAAATGTTCACACACGAATCAACAAAATAATTGTTATCATATCAATTCGTTGTTTGAACATTTATAAACATAGTATCTGGTCACGTTTAATAAATAAAACTATTTATCATCTACCAATATGGACGTGCGGATTTGGAGATATTCAAGGCTCCAGTAACCTACTTAAATTTCCTAATAATCACTACCTTGAAGGGCAGTGCAATTCTTTCTCTCGATAGATAAATTGAATACGTTCTTAGTATTCATCTTCTGAATCAGAACGTGCTCACCGAATTCAACGGCAAATAATGCTGCATTTCTCAGACATTTGGCAAGGTTTCAAAATGAAAGGGTCAGGGCAGGGACAGATTTCTCCAGAAAATTTGCCCATTGGGACACCGAAATAGAGCAGAGAAGGAGAAAATGCATGAGACTATCGACTATAAGGTCAACACAAGTTTTTCAAATCGACAACATGTGTTCCACTATTCCAGAAAATAATTGATTTTCTGAATCTTGTCAATTTGATGGATACGTTTAGTTGAAATGAAGGTTTCTATGATACTGAATTCCATGAAAATATACAACGTATTCCGAAGCAAGTTGAAGACTTCATAGGAAAACCCAATCAGCCATTCGACTATGATCGATTTGTGATATTAATTTTCCACTCAAAACTCTCTGCTGTAAATCAATATACATTTATAAATGATGATAAGATGATAGTAATAATATTCAGAATCGAAATCACATACATTTAAAAACAACAATTATTATACTTAAATGATGGAAAAATCATTATTTCAGTCGACCTTTCGTTGCGAATTGCAACTGCAACCAAACTTCTGAATAGGTGAATTTTTTAAATTGTTATGGACACATTGTACGAAACATATTATATATCCCAAAAAAAATAGATGCGATGAATATAAGTTCATTCCTCCACCTTATTTTCCGAAAATAAAGTGAACAAAAAGTGAAACATTTGGAAAATATTAAATTCGTATAACTCATTAATGAAATACTCATCCAGTTAATATCATGCACTTTTTGTAATGAATGCTATATAGGTCAAGCATCACAGAACTTATTTTAACGAATTGTAGTCTATAAACATTCAAAATCCCACATGAAAACGAAATAACTGAGAAGCACTGTTTTAACTAAAATAAAACAAAGATTCAAGCAACTTAGAAAGACAAAAAATGTAGAGAATTTCAAGAAATCTTCCAGAGTTTATTTCGTTAGTATTTTCCCATGCCTCAAACCTCCTTTCATTTCTTATCCAAAGTCTCGTTTTGAAATTCCGTGAAGGTTAAATAGCCACCACACAGGCGAAGCAATGGACAGATCTCCCAAACCGAACAATTTATGCGGAAGCCCAGAAGTGATGACTTCCTCTACAGGACTATTCTGTTGTTTTATCTATCTCTATGTTCGTACAACTTGAACTTGGCCACTGTCTCGAAAAGAGCCAACAAGCTCAAAACACGTGTCAAAGGCTGCTTCCAATTGCAGCTAAGCTGAAGGTTTCTTCTTTATATATATATATATATATATATATATATATATATATATATATATATATATATATATATATATATATATATATATATATATATATATATATTCAACTGAATTTCACAGGAATCGACCAATAATGCACATATCACATTTACTCTTTATTCATAGAGTTGCTTTAGAAACACTGCGTTTCTTCGTCATGGCAATTTGTGAAAATATTTCCATATAACAATACCATCTCAAACGTCTCGAACAATGCAATCACAAATGTGAGGTACTAAAATTTATATAAAAAAAAATTTTATACTTAATTTTAGGAGGAATCAGATTCGTTGTAGAATAAATTGTACTAGTTAAATTATCGAATTTTCTTCCGCCACTTAGTTCGGGGTCATTTAAAATTATCAACTATCAACATAAATCCGTGGTTACCTTTTTTTTTTCGTTTGTCCGAGTTCTTCATCGACAGGTCCATCAAAAAATGGTGTATTTTGAAAGTTCAGTAGGTATGACTGAATGGAACTCAGGATGTGTACATCTGTTCTTTATTGATTTCATTTCTTGAGCATTTATATGTATCATTTCTAAAACACTTCGATTCTCATAATTCTTCTGTTGATATTGTATTTTCCATCAACCAGATTTATACAGTGTGATTGTTCATTAGCATGTTCTGCAAAAGTGCACCCTCGGTTATTTTTTTAATATCACTTTTGGGTGCTAGTCTACTTTTTGTCCATTGCGAACTTTGAGAAAATTTGAATTTTCGAATTGATTTTTTATCATCATCACCAGTTATTCTGTAATTTTCAATTTTACAATTTCACAAATACTTTTTCGGTTTTTTCGTTAAATGTCTGGTGATTTTTCGTGATATATACATATTCTTTTAATATTTTGGTGGAGTGTTAATAAACAAATTTCTGGTCTAATTGTAAAATTTACATCTCGTGAGAATTATTCCTTCTCAAATAATACTTTTTATCCTTCATCATTGAAGGTTATTCCTAAAAAAGCAAAGAGGCGAAATATAACTTTCTCAGGGCCCCATTCAATTTCGTCTCTATTAAATTTTCACAGTCCGTACGGCTGTCGCCATACTTTATTTTTCATCAGAATTTCAAGCTTCCGTCTTTTGAATACACAGCGGTTTATTTAGAATTCATTTCAAAAATTATCAACAAAGAGACTAAAATATCAAACTCCATATTTTAATCGTGCTTTACAAAAAATCAGTCACAGTTCCATATGCATTTATGGATAAATTACTCGAAAATTTCCCATGTAGCTCAGAGCTCCTTTAAGTATTCAGATTTGAGGTGACAAATAAAAAATCATTAAAATGAGTACACTACTAAAAAAAATTATATTGTTTGAATCCCATGATTTTTTCACAATGTTCGAACCAAATATTTATAACATAATTTCATTTTGTGTCAATTAAACTTTGTTAACATTTCGGTTGATTCAATCAATTTTATTCTATTAATTCTCATCAAATTTGAGAGATTAGATCTTGTTCTTTCTAACGAGGGAGACAAGTGAGTATTAATACTCGCTTTCCTTCGTCTTTTGAGAATACAAGATGCGTTTGAAAACCGCCAAAAAGCTCAATTGTTTGAGTGCATAACATTGATGATTACCAAAATACTATGAAATCGCGCTATACGGTTTTTCCAACAGGTTCGATGTTCTTCATAATTAGTGCTTACAATACCGAACTAAAATCTGAATACCGGTATTTGATATTTCAAATTTGAAATATCCGGATACCGGTATAAAAACCGGTTTTATTAATCAAAAATTTACTAGTTATATTTTTACTTACCTCAGTTGTTATATTGACTTGTTAACAAATAATATATGAAATCCAATAAATATTGTTCTGAAATGAGTAGATATTATTTATTTTATTACATAGAGAGTAGGAGAAGATAGATACAAAAAAACGTGCAAACAAAAAAAAGTACATATGAAATTCTATGTTACATTTTAGATATAATAGGTTCATATGGCATTATATAATCAAAGAAGCAAAAAATAAAATTAAATTGAAAGTCGTTATGAAATAATATTAATAACTTGCGTTTTTTTATTAAAGTACCTATGCTCTTAAAAAACATAAACAATCAATCGTTTCATTATCAAGCGTCGTAGAATACTCGTACAAATATAACCAGCCGCCGAAAAAGCTCTTTCTGATTCTACAATTATCGGCACTATTGTCATTAAGAAATCATACACATTTTTTAAATTCCTTTTATTCCTGTTTTTTCAAAAAATAGTAATTCCATCTTTTATTTTTGTTTCAGACCTCGAATTTCTTAAACGTAGGCACGGGTGAAGTATTTAGTGTTTCGTCTATGGCTGCCTGTAGTTTTTTCTTTAATGCGTTTACGTTTATCTTGTCAGATTCTAATACTGTTTCATTACTAATTTGGGAAGATGTTGCTAGGGATATTTCTTGCAAAACTTCCATATATTCTGATTCTTCTAGATTTTCATGTGTGAGGCTTTCAATTAAGCCTACAATTTTTGTAATGATTGTAAATTTGTATATGCCTTTAAATACTTCTCCAACATCTGGTCAGACTTTTTGCAGATACTGAAGTATTTATGATAATTCAGTTCGTCGCAGTAAAATTCGAGATTTCAATGCTTTCAATAATTATGAGTCATAATATTGCAACCTTTTACTTTCGAGAGCTTATGTGTTTGTGTTTTCGTTGACAGCATCTGTGCACACAGCTCGTTGAGAATTTAATTTGGAATATTTCAGTAAAACATTTCAGAATTTATATATACAGTAGAAACTCGATTATCCGGCCCTCAGTTATACGAATTCGCGATTATCCGGACTGCCAACCGAAATGAATTTATTCTAACATGAATGTGTTGGAACTGGCATCACGCGCAAATTAAGCGTACATTATGTACCATTTCTTAATAAATGTTGATTGTCGTTGTAATGTATTTGTTGTTTTTAATAAACGCATAACATCACATATACAAAAACCCCGCTTTTCTTCATATATACAATTATCCGGATTTTCGATTATCCGGATGCCTTACGACAACAATTGGTCCGGTTAATCGAATTTTTACTGTATATTAATTTTTTTCAAATATATATATATATATATATATATATATATATATATATATATATATATATATATATATATATATATATATATATATATATATATATATATATATATATATATATATATATATATATATATATATATGTATATATATTTATATATATATATAGCACTATGGTCACATAATAGCCAATTCTACCAATAAATCTAAAGCAACATGGACATTGATAAGAGAACTGAGAGGCAAACAAGATAGACGGTCTGGGATACCCACTGGGGACCTTGTTGCGGTGGCGAACAGCTTTAATGAGTTTTTCATTAATACGGGTGAAGGTACGCCTTCATCACTCTGCAATTTTACCAAAGAATCAAAAGTCCATAAATCTTTTTTTATGTTTAAACTTTTACCATCTGAATTAATATCAATTGTTGCTAAAATGAAAAATTCAACATCATACGGTCATGATGGAATTCCTATGAAGGTGCTGAAGAAATGTATTCATGTAATTGCAAAACCCTTGAGTTTCATCATTAATAGGTCATTTATTGAAGGAATATTTCCGGAATCTCTAAAAATAGCAGTTGTTAAGCCCCTTTTTAAAAAGGGTTCCTATGAGGAAATGGAAAATTATCGCCCAATTAGTCTCTTGTCATCTTTTTCTAAAATTTTTGAAAGAGTTCTCTCTATCCGTTTAATTTCTTTCTTCAGAAAGTTTAATGTTTTCAGCAAGTATCAACATGGTTTTATAGCACAAAAATCCACCGAAACCGCTATATTTCAACTCTTGAGTAAGATTTTGGGGGCCTTGGAGGATGGAAGCATTGCACTTGGTATGTTTCTAGACTTGTCTAAGGCGTTTGACAGTGTAAATCATGAAAAATTGTTGGAAAAATTGTGGACATATGGCATTAGAGATAATCAACTTATATTAATTAGAAGTTATCTCAGTAATCGCAAACAAAGAGTTGAATTGGTTCGAGACGGAGCGACTTGTATATCCGATGATGTTACTGTTGTCAGTGGTGTCCCTCAGGGGAGTGTCCTTGGGCCACTTTTGTTCCTGATTTACATTAACGATTTGCCGGAGGTGATTGGTGATCTGGCTTGTGGGTTCTCTATGTACGCTGACGATACTAATATCATAATTTCCGACGATAATTTGGCCACCGTTATCAATAGGGCCGAAGATGCTTTTGAGTCTATAACTTCCTGGTGTGGCGTTAACAGTTTAAGGTTAAACATTGCCAAGACTGACTTTGTCTTTTTCCATACTGATCGCTCTCGTCGTTCATTTCCATTGTCAGTAAATATTATTGATAATGATATAGCATCTAGTGAGTCTATCAAGTTTTTGGGTATCCATGTTGATGCTACCTTGAAGTGGCCTCAGCATGTTGATTACTTGAATGGGAGACTGCTGTCTGTCTTATATTCGATTAACGTTTTGAAGCATCAAGTTAGCATAAATGTATTGAAGACAATTTACTCTGCAAATTTTGAGTCGTTGTTGTCATATGGAATAATATTCTGGGGCAACAGCCCACATACTAATACCCTATTCGTTACTCAGAAAATGACGTTGAGGTCGATGTTAGGACTACCTTTTTAGGCATAATATTAAGCATATATATAAAGCATAATATTTTAACCGTACCTGGCTTGTTTGTTTTTAGATCGTTGCTATTCATTTATAAACACAAAGAACTGTTTTCTGGCTTCAAAAATCTAAATAATACACGTAAAATGATTCCTTATCAACTACCAAAGCTATCACTCACACTTGCTCAAAAAAGCACAATGTACACTTGTATGAAACTATATAACGCTCTCCCAAAACATTTCTAGGCTATTGATGGTGTGAGTCTCTATGTGGCAGGAGTTCGTAAGTTTATCCTGGATGCGGAGCCTTATCATCTAAATGATTATTATAATTACTGTTCTGGCCAGCATTGATATGTGGTTTCGTCTGACATATTTCAACTTTATCATTTGTACCTGATCTGTGATAATCTTTGAAATAAATGTTATTATTATTATTATTATTATATATATATATATATATATATATATATATATATATATATATATATATATATATATATATATATATATATATATATATATATATATATATATATATATATATATATATATATATATATATATAGTTGAATGTTTAACGACTGTAGATATGTATTTTCAGTGTTTAATGAAAAACAATATTTAGAATTTTCTCATAATTTTAATAAATATGCATGACGACGTTTCGAAGTACTACTTCTTTATCAAATGCTGGATTGATACTGATTGATTGATACAGTATCAATCCAGCATTTGATAAAGAAGTAGTACTTCGAAACGTCGTCATGCATATTTATTAAAATTATGAGAAAATTCTAAATATTGTTTTTCATTATGGATATTAATTTTCTCCAAGTATCGGCCTCATCAATCATTAATTTTCAGTGTTTAATTGGGATTGCAGTCTAGGAAAGGAAAATCAGTTACCTCTTTAGTATTTTCCAATCTTTCGAAAATGTTTATGTATATATATATATATATATATATATATATATAGCTAGTATATACTAGCTGAACCAGCAAATTTTGTACGCTCATTCATTTCTGTCGTAATGTAATAGTTCCAGAAATTTCAAATCAGTCACATTATCATTAATTTCAGAAACAATATTTTTGATGTATCGAAAAAGATTAACGTGTCAATTCTATAGTTGAAATGGTTCGTAAATTCGAACTTCCACGCCATATTTGAATGAAACCCGATAGGAGTTAAACGCAAAATGTCTATATTTTTTTCCAGTGATTCTGTTCAACCTTATTCCACCCTTACCATTGCTCGTCAGTTTGACTTGCTTTTGAATATTTTCGGGTCCCAGCATTGCGAATTCTGCGACTTTTTTTTCTACGTCCAATTTATGGCATATTCAAAAACGAAAATACAACTTCGAATCGAAGAAAACTATGTATTATCCTCTCTAACCAAGGTTTTTTTACCATGGCTTCCGTTTGTTGGACCATGACGCAACTGATTAGTTTGAAACGGTATACTGTCTTCCGATTCCAACAAATGTAGGCACCGATTTCAATATTTTCTTACCATTATTACGTGAAGTATAATGGAGGCATCACATTGTACATGTTCAACATAACCAACTCTGCTGTATCATCCTTTTGATAAATTCGGGAAATCTATATCGAAAGAATGTAATAGTTCACTTCAAATATAAATATATATATATATATATATATATATATATATATATATATATATATATATATATATATATATATATATAAGAAAATGAACACTGGAACATTCATTCGAAAAATTCAAATCAATCAAGAGAATGTTATAGTAAAGCTATATATGTGAACGTGTACGATGTGATGTCTCCATTATCCTTCAAAGGATAAATGTCAGAGAAATATTGAAATAGATGCCACGCCTGATGGAAGTGCGAGACATATATGTTTCGTTCTGCAAGAAACTCGTCAGTCGCACCACGTCCATCGAAGTGAGGCAACGATTTCAACCCCCAAGCATCTTCTTGTGATGCCAAGTGGAAGACCGTAGAGTTATGAATACTCCACAATTCCATCTATAGGAATCAGTAGAAAACACCTCTCAGATTATAGACACACCAAGCATCGAAATTTCACATATCTTCTATACCCGTAGGTATCTACTAAATTGCAATGTCTATTTGACAAATATCATCGAACGATGTTTTTAAATGTCAATAGGTTGCGTTAGTAGTACGCTCGCGTTTATTCCCGTATTTCAGGGGCCTATTCGGCGATATTTTTAAGGAAATGAAATTTTTTGTGCTTATGGCACTGAATGAATTATTAAAAAAAATGAACACTGGAACATTCATTTGAAAAATTCAAATTAATCAAGAGAATGCTATAGTAGAGCTAGATATGCTAAATCAATGTGTCTCGATATCTGAAGCCATTGACACAAATTCAATATCATATCTTGAAGACTTCATTTAAATTCAGATTTTCTAACTTAAATTGATGTGCATTATGTTATATGCATATTTACGTTCAAATATGCCAATTCTCAATATTCTGTCAATAGCAGTCACAATCCATTAGCCTCCGGTGTTACGAGTACGATTAAAATATGCAAACGGTATACCAATCAATATCACCTTCAGCACAAACATTTAATTGGATAGGACGAGTTGATGAATGAAAATACGAAATTATCGACAAGTTAATCGAAAAATATATTCAACGGCATTTGGCTATACGCAGGCAGCTTATTTTTGTCGTACAATTAGTACAACAGAGTCGCAGAAAGGTACTTCGATTTATGTAAAAACAGGTTCGAAATTTTGAAAATTAGATTGTTCTTCACTTTGCCAAATTCACAGTGATTTTTCTGCGGTAAAGTTGAGTGTGAATAATATATCTATAGGTATATCAACTGTATACAGAGTGGGGCGTAGCTAGGTAACCAAGGACCATGGGGCAAATCTAAAAATGGGGCCCCACTGCTATCTAAACTGATTAGGTTTTATCAAGTAAAAATATTAAATATACAGATATTTTCAAAGTGCTAAGCTACATTTATCATCTGCTATTTTTTGTGCACTGCAGAGCAGGTAAAAAGAATATTAAACAGTAACAACATAAATTTCAATTAATACTTGGTGTAGATATTGCGTAATAATACGAAATAGAAAAGATTCAATGGTTTACTATATAAAGGACGGACCTACCAACTGACTAAATGATAATTATATTTACAATCTTTTCCTGGCTTCACTTTTCGCAAAAGTATCAATCTTTGTTCAAATCCAGGCTTGGTGCGGTTTTGTTTTCAATTGCTAGTTATTAGCGAAAATGTCGGAGTCAAGTTCGGCCCATAAAATTTCTTAAATAATTTTTATTATTTATAATTTGCTGAATGACGTTTCAGCTGCTGCAGAAGTGACAGAATTGTAAAGAATAATAACATTGCCATAAATACTTCCGTTAGGTCGCATTTTAGCACTCCATATTTGCTCATTATTTCCATACATTGGTGAACAGTCCATGCTCGAGTTATTTGAGATAAAACTAGGTGGTAAATATCATTTAATTGGAGTGAAAAACCAGGAACTTTCATATCTGAGTATTTTCTTTGAAATTCGTCACACTTTTGTAATATAGTTTCTTTATCAACATGTAATAAAAATGTTGGTGTTAGAAAATCGAAAGATGACAGACTGTAGTATACCAGTAAATCGTGTATTTAATTGAGCTATTAATGTGTCTAGTATATTATTGAAAATTTCAATTTTAAATATTTCTTCTATGTTTGGAAATCGGTGATCAGCAGCTAATTCATCAAAATGTTTTTTTGACTTTCCTTTTCCTTTTTTCCTCAAAATGGATATTTTCACTGGTTTTGCACTTGAATATTTCGAATTCATTTCTATGAATTTGAAGCTTTGCTTTGTCTCTGCTAAAGCTATATTTGCCTCGCCCAAATTGATGTCGTATTTTTTCAATGTTTTGGATGCATAATTGATGTCGTTGAATACTCTGTGCATGCATTCGCAAATAAACACGAACTCGAAATTTAGCATTTATGTTTTAATACTCTCTGCTTCACTACGCTAATCTTTATTAGGACTCTTTAGAATTATTTCTGATAACGCTTTGATAATATCAAAGAAACGAAGTTTTATTGCAGATATCGTATTGACTCTACTGGGGCATCTAGTCGGATTCACTTTTTTATAGTGGTTTCCGATTCGCAAGTGAATTTTGACAGTAGATCCCAACGCTTGATGCTGTTTCCGAATAAGTTATAAAAATCTTGCAACGTTGCAAAAAAACCATTCATCTCCAAATTTAAATTATGGTGCCACTCATTATATAATATACGTACACCGCATTAGGCTGGATATCCTTAATATGGTTTTGTACACCATTAGACACACCACTCATCACACTGGTTCCATCATAGGCTTGCCATACACATTTTTTTGAATGCATATTCTGAATTAGCAATGATTATCATTTCGGCATTCGGTAAAGAAGTAGTACCTCGAAAGGCGTCATGCGTATTTTTGTTAACATATGAGAAAATTCAAAATATTTTTTCCATTATGGATATTAATACTATATGTACTTTATATATTAAAAATATTTTTTATTTTATTTATATTTATTTCATATATATTCAAAGGTATATTTCGGTATATATTTCAAAATATATTTCCAAGTTATATAAATATATATTTCTTCATTCATATTTTCTTTCATAGAGAAGAAAATATAGGTATAAATTTCGCATTTCTCTCAACTGAGTTATCATCATTAAAGTCGAGTTGCAAACTGTCATATTCATTTTGAAAATGGGAGAAATTTCCGAAATTTCAGTTTGAACAAGATTTCTGTTAAGTATTAAGGCTCTCTGAGCTTGAGGGCTCACACACCTAGGCACTTTTCGGATGAATATTCTGAATTTATGTTTATGGGATTGAAAATCATTGCCTCACTTCGATGCAGTATTGTACTTCCATCCATTATGGCATTTATCTAAGAATTCCCTTTCAGCATTTATCCCTTGAAAAATAATGGAGGCATCACAACGTACACTCTTACATAGCTAGGTCTACTATAACATTTTTTTGATCAATTTTAATTTTTCGAATGAATGTTCTAGTATTCATTGATATCTAGTATATATTTATATATATATATATATATATATATATATATATATATATATATATATATATATTTTGAAAGTTTTTAGCATTATTTTTAATATAAAAAGTTTATTTCTGTTGACGTATATATTATTTGTCAAAACTAATTAATTAGTTTTGACAAAGTTGTATATAACAACGAAACGTCAACAGAAATAAACTTTTTCATATTAAAAAAGCCTGTTATGCTAAAAACTTTCAAAATAAATACCTCAAACAGGCATAAATCAATTTCAAGATATATATATATATATATATATATATATATATATATATATAATATATATATATATAAAAAATATATACTAGATATCAATGATATAGAACATTCATTATATATATATATATATATATATATATATATATATATATATATATATATATATATATATATATGTCAATATTGAGACTCTCAATCGAAATATTTCAAATTAAACTTCCAAGGAGCTGTCTACTCAAATGTTGTCAAAGAGAACGAATCAATCACTTTCGTTAGTGAATATGAAGTGCCCTTCAAAAAATCATCGAACTTGTTGAATGATAATAAGATACAATTGTTTACTCCTCATTTAAAACCATCAGTCCCATTTAATCAATCAGGAATCGTTGACTTTCAAAACGGCCCCAGGTCCTATATTCAAATGAAGAGAACATTACTTTCGTGAACTAATTCACATGAGCTTCCTCTCTCGAAGAAAATACGTATAAAGTTTCTCCAGGATTCTAGATTTCTAATCATGACAACATTAGTGGAGTATGTAGAGGCTTTCTAGATATTTCATTCAAACACAACACATCTGTTGAAAATTTGTCTGTAATGTATAAGAATGGCTTAAAAAAAACATCAATATTGGAGGATTACATCCATTCAGGCAAAAAGATAGCTAGTTTCGACATTCACGAATCTTTCATACTAAGGCAATACTGAGACTCTTAGAAGTCGAAATATCAAAATATTTGAAATGAATGTCAGGGAACCGTCTACACGAATGTTTTGTTAAGAATGGATATTACGTGAGTCTAATATTCACTTGGGAATCATCACTAATTATTTGAATCATCGCAAACAATTGTATCTTATGATCATTCAACAAGTTCGATGATTTTTCGAAGCGCACTTAATATTTACTCCCGAGGATGATGGGTTCGTTCTCGTTGACAACATTTGTGCAAACAGCTGTTTGATACTTCCATTTGGAATATTTCGGTTGAGAGTGATCGAAATATTTCAAATTGTCTCAAGGAGTTGTTTACACAATTGTTTTCAACGAAAACGTAACCTAATCACTTTCGAGAGTGAATATTAAGTGCGTTCCGAAAAATCATTGAATTCAGATATTTATATGTGTGTGTACACATCTTGTGGGCTTAGACAAATGAGTTTTTCATAGATAAATGATTTATAATTCATATTGACAGAGTCCTTCTGAGGCAAACTTGTGTGTTATAGTTATTTAATAATGGTGGATTCTATCGACTGATTTTTCCCACTTTTTTGGTCACAAAAAAAGTGTTAATATACATCATAAATAATAATCAAACCGTTAGAATCTCAATTTGTTCAGAAGATGAGTACAAAGTTTTTGGAATTATTGGCAAAAAAAACAGTATTTTTCAGGGAGCTCTGTCTACGGAGATTATTTGAGGAAACGATTGTGAAACTTAATTTATATCATGCGAATGCTTCAACCTGTATGTATTTCTGACCAATTGAAAGAAATATTAATTTCGAACGAATGTATTCTCTGAAATCGATAATATGAATGAAAGTAAAAAAATATTTCATCCATGCAGAACGTTTCATAGAGAAATCTCACCTTTCAATATAGATAGCCTCGATATATTCACAGCATGTTGACAGGCAAACTTTTCCCCATTGGATGAAAAGGGATGATGTAGAAGATGAAAACAACCCCCGTGTCGTTCCGGCGGCGTCTAGATGGCTCGAAAAGGAAAGTAAAGCAAGCCAACTTCTCGGTACAGTTTTTATTCCAACAAATAGCTCCGCTTTATCACAATAAATCACTTCACGCAAAAGAATTAATCTGAAATGATAAAAAATTTTATGAACTTCATGTTGACTGAAAAAAATGAATTTATATTACTTGAGACTATTGCGTGATAATTTTGTTAATAAAAACTAGATGACCCTCTGAACTTTGTACATCCATTCATTTTTCTCGTGAATATTTTAGAAAATCATAATATACGTGTTTCAGTATTTGTGCCACACTTTCAAATGTTTTTCATCCGTTTTGTATCATCTCTTATATCCCGTCAAATGAGGCGATTTTCAATAATTTCATATATTGACACGTTTGATGTATCGGTAGTAAATTTTAGCTATAGAATAGCTATAGAAATAGTTGATCCATAGGTACCTAATTTCTTAGCAACTGCTTCGTCCATATATTTTATCTTAGTTATATGAGATATATTGCTGGATATGAGATAGAATTTTTTTCCTCAACTGTCTAAATTGCTTCTTTCATAAGAACTTCTCACAAGAGAAATTACAAAAAAAATTGAAATCGGTCCAGTGTTCACGTGTGATGCTGTGACCAAGTGAGAGGGATTCATTTCTTATTTTGAATATATGTATGTATGTATATATATATATATATATATATATATATATATATATATATATATATATATATATATATATATATATATATATATATATATATATATATATATATATATATATATATATATATATATATATTATATATATATATATATATATATATATATATATATATATATATATATATATATATATATATATATATATATATATATATATATATATACAGGGTTAGTTTAAAGTATGGAAACATCTGAATATCTCACAAACGAAAAAAGATAGAAATACGATCTTAACAGGTGTTGTATGGTTGCCATAGGAGCATATTTTCACCTTAAAACAAAATATACAGGGTGGTCCTAAAAATCGTAATGACTGCAATGATGGATTTTTTAAATGGAATACCCTGTATATTATAACAGTTTATGAATTCTTTTGACCTCTAGAATAACTTTGATACAAGGTACCATATGCCTAAATTCTATGGTTACGCAGATATCGGCACTTTAATTATTGCATACCCAAATTATGTCTGCCATATGTTTACGCAGATCTAATGAACGGCAGACATAAAGACATCATTTTACACATATTGCAGGGTTGCCAGGGAAAATAAAACAAACGGAGGGATAATGAAAAGCGTACCGACTACGCCTCAAAACTTTTATTCCATTAATATTATAACTTAAATCCTAATAATAACAATAACCATCATTTAAAGAAATGAAAAAAAAATATCAAACAAATACTACAATAAATGTTCAAAGTGCGAACCATTATTCGTGTAAGTTTACATTCTTTCCTTGTCATCAAAGACTCGTAAAATTAGTAGTTGTATGCGTTGTGTATCGCTAAGATAAGCCATTGTGACAAAGGTGGCTATGGTTTCTAACTAAATATTAGTGAACTGTCATAATTATTTAGTGTCAATCACTTTATAACAATGGTTTACCTTAGCGATACACAACGCATACAAATACTAATTTTACGAGGTTTTGGTGACAAGAAAAGAACGTATGAAGAAGTTACACGAATATTTAATGAATTGAATCCTCAACACGTTATTAATAGATCAACCGTTTGCAAAACTATCAAGAGATATACAGATACTGGAAATGTTAAAAATTGTCCTAAATCTGGCAGGCCTAAAACTGCTACAGATGATGATACGAAACTAAATGTGCTACTCCAAGTTGAAGAAAATGCTCAAGTATCTTCAAACCAGTTAGCGCTAGACAACAATATCGCTCAGACGTCCGTTATAAGAATTATGAAGTCAGAAAAAATGAAACCTTATAAGATTCACTACAATCAAGAACTTGCAGAAGATGACCCAGACCGCAGATTGCAGTTTTGTGAATTAGTTGAAGGAAAGAAGAATGTTGATGTTAATTTTGAAAAAAAAATTGTATTTTCTGATGAAGCAACGTTTTGCCTCAACGGTGAAGTGAACAGACATAATTGCCGGATTTGGTCTAGCCGTAATCCCCGTTGGATGAGGGAGAGACACACGCAATGGCCGCAGAAAATAAATGTTTGGGCAGGGATTATTAATAACCACATAATCGGACCTTTCTTCATAGAAGGTAATTTAAATGGTGACAAATATTTGAACCTGTTAAGGAATAATATTGTGCCAGCAATAGCAGCCATATTTCCCCATCCCAACAATCCCATGTTACCTTCTGATGACATATGGTATCAACAAGATGGTGCTTCCCCTCATTACACCCTGGCTGTACGTAATTACCTAGATACAGTGTTTCCACAGAGATGGATAGGACGTCGAGGAGCAATAGAATGGCCGCCACGGTCACCGGATTTGACTCCTTTAGATTTTTTCTTGTGGGGATATCTTAAAAATAAAGTTTACAAGAATAAACCACTAAATTTACAAACCCTACAAGCTCGTATTTTGCAAGAGATAAATCTGATGCCACAAACATATCTAAGTGATTCAATCGAACATTTTTGTAAAAGACTTGGATACTGTCAAATCGTAAATGGTTCGCACTTTGAACATTTATTGTAGTATTTGTTTGATATTTTTTTTTCATTTCTTTAAATGATGGTTATTGTTATTATTAGGATTTAAGTTATAATATTAATGGAATAAAAGTTTTGAGGCGTAGTCGGTACGCTTTTCATTATCCCTCCGTTTGTTTTATTTTCCCTGGCAACCCTGCAATATGTGTAAAATGATGTCTTTATGTCTGCCGTTCATTAGATCTGCGTAAACATATGGCAGACATAATTTGGGTATGCAATAATTAAAGTGCCGATATCTGCGTAACCATAGAATTTAGGCATATGGTACCTTGTATCAAAGTTATTCTAGAGGTCAAAAGAATTCATAAACTGTTATAATATACAGGGTATTCCATTTAAAAAATCCATCATTGCAGTCATTACGATTTTTAGGACCACCCTGTATATTTTGTTTTAAGGTGAAAATATGCTCCTATGGCAACCATACAACACCTGTTAAGATCGTATTTCTATCTTTTTTCGTTTGTGAGATATTCAGATGTTTCCATACTTTAAACTAACCCTGTATATATATATATATATATATATATATATATATGTATAGTATATGCAATAAGAAGGATAAGACACATAGTAAGTCCAGAAGCGGCACTCATGGTGTATTATGGATTATTTCATTCTAGAATGATATATGGATTGGAGCTGTGGGGTGGCTCCTGCCATGTAACTGAAATATTAATATCGCAGAAGGTAGCTGTAAGAGCTATTGCCGGAAATGATCCACGATGCCATTGTAGGCCCCTCTTTGTGAAATATAAGATTCTTACTGTTATGGCTGAACTGGCCATAAAACTTGCTACTGGAGTATATAAAGACAAGTCCTTGTTCAGCAAGAGATCTGACCGCATACCATATAATATAAGAACAAAAGAAGATCTTACACTATCACGACACAGACTGGATGTTACCCAGAGATCAAATTTGGCACTTAAACTCTATAACAGATTACCTTTGGAATGGCGTAACTTGAGTGAGACTAAAGTTAGAGCTAAGCTGAGAGCCCATCTTGTAGATGTACCAATATACAGTTTGGAGGAGTTTCAAATTAATCCAGGATAAGGAAGCAAACTCCTCCCCGACTGGTCACCTCCTGTATTATATTGTTGTTCGGTTTTATTGTTTTGTTTTGATATGTATCAATTGAATTGTATGTGTTGACTTGGCTGTGATGCAGTTAATAATAAAGTATGAAGTATAGTATGAAGTATATATATATATATATATATATATATATATATATATATATATATATATATATATATACTAGCTATACTTTTGCCGGAGAGGCGTGATCTGGAGCGATTAGGCATGGGACTATTCGTACAATTTTCTGTAGTATTCGAATGAAACATCTACAAAGTCTTTCACTCGCGCTACTGTTGCCATGAGTAGGAATCTTGACCACTAGAGAGAGTTCATACGTCTTTTATCCGATAGAGAGAGCTCACGTGAATATTTCACTGGGAAAAATTCCCCTCAATTTGGTATAGGACCCATGTTCAATTGCGGCTTAAAGGGGGTCCGAAAAAGACCTATTAAAAAAAGGGAGTTGTGTAATTGCTTGGGGGGCGATTTGTAATTTCATCTAGCTAGGAAGACTCTTAGATATCGACTGAGCTCTCCACTCGCGACTACAACTTGTGAACATCCACTAATATCAATTGAAACATCGCTCAAATTCGCTTCGATATTTCTCTCCGCGTAGTTCATGTATATGTCCTGTTTCATTCGATAAATGAAAGAAAAATCATGTCAATCGGTTGCTCCGTTTCGAAATAAAAGACACAAACGAACAAATGAAAAGGCAATCGACACACTTTCGCAATTTAATAGTTATTAGTATTCCTAGATAGCTAATTTTCGTAGATAATAGACTGCGATCAATTATGTTTCAACAAGTTTTTGTAAAATAACCTGATTTGTGTATTCCTGTATCAATGGACTCGTTCATAGAATACTAGCTTTTATTTGTTAAGTACGATAGAGCTTCGAATGAAATAAACGAGTTTATGCATGTTTGTCTTATTCCTGTAGGTGCGTGCTGCTTGTACAATCCTATATAAACAACGTAATATTTATATTATTTTCATTTGCGGTTTATTATTGCAAGTAATAGATAAGCAGTTCTCAACTTCACTACTTACTTACGTATTTCTCAAAACAAAACAATGTTGGAAGTAAAAAAAAGAGACGGAAATACTGTGAGAAATATATTAAATTTGAATTCATTGAAAACCCACAAACTCATCGTCGCCTTTGTACTTCTATGTCTAAAACATTTTCGAATGAGGCAACGAAGCCTTCAAGACTGCAGGGTCATTTGAATAAAATGCATCCAAATACAAAAGACAAAGCGGTAATTTGTCCTTCACTTTCACGGAAGGTTTCTTCTTGTAGATTCTGAAACTGTCGGTATCGAAATGTTTCTCGTCCATGAATCGTGTTCCTTGAAGAGCGGTGATTTTCAGATTGAACTTTGTCATGATGTTGGTAAGCTGCTTCAGTTTACCTGTTTTAGCGAAAGTATTAAGGTTTATTGTACCGACGTGATGTTTTCGTTTGATTTCGAGATTATGGAAGGTTTTGAGAAGCTCCGATTCTTCTCCGCATGGTGTTCCATTTCCCCCAGAATCCGATGATCTGGTGAAGTCAGTCTTTCGACTGATGCCTAGGGTAGTGATTCTTTGATCTTGTTTTCCATCATGCGTTCAAGTTGGATGGAGCTTTGTGGTGGTCTCAGTTGAGACGACTTGGTGTACCACTAGATTTTTGAGTTCGAGAAGATTGAAATAGGAACAGACAGACATACAGAGAAACAGACAGACAGAGAAAAAGACGCCAATGGATTTGTTAAGTTAGAATTTGATCCACCCTGTGTATCAGTGTCTCCTATATCAAGGAGACTTTCCCCTATCCGCAACCGGGTACAAATCGAGTGGAGGCGATCGATGGGGTACTAACAACCCCACACGAGCTCCCATTTATATATAGGTATATATATATATCTTGAAATTGATTTATTGCCTGTTTGAGGTATTTATTTTGAAAGTTTTTAGCATTAACAGGCTTTTTTAATATGAAAAAGTTTATTTCTGTTGACGTTTCGTTGTTATATTACAACTTTGTCAAAACTAATGAATAATTGAATTTATGAGTTTAATAAGCAATATTAAAAATAAATATTAATAATAATATATACTTAATATATTATTATTATTTTAATATATATATATTAAAATAATATATATATATATATATATTATTTTTATATAATATATATATATATATATATATATATATATATAAATATATATATATACATGTAAATTATTTAAGTGTCTGTAGGATACTATTTATAATAATTTGTAAGGGTTTATTGACTCAGTATTTGCAGTGGTACTCTTTTCTCTTTACCAAGCTTTCGCAATCTACTTTATTGCTTCTTCAGGGTTCTAAAATACATGAAACAACCTCAACCAACAACTACAACACAATATACACTGTTTGCTTACATGAGAGTTGAGGTTACAATTATTAAACTATTCAACTGCACAGCAAGTCCCAAATTCTTAACATTTTTCATATCAATATTTTATTTAGATATATTATTTCAGTAATGCTATAATCTCATCACGTATCATTTGTCTTGCTTCCTTTCTTCTTCTTTCGCTGTCGCTAGTTTGGTGTTATTCGATCTCCATTTCTTTGGATTTTGTGTTGCTTCCAATCCATATTTGTATTCCATATCTCCATAAAAACCCATTTCTGTTTCTTTTGTAAATTATTCAAGAGTCTGTAGGATACTATCTATAATAATAGTTGCGGTTTTATGTATTTTAAAACCATGTAGAAGCAATAAAGTAGATTGCGAAAGATTGGTAAAGAGAAGATAGTACCACTGCAAATACTGAGTCAATAAACCCTTACAAATTATTATAAATATATATATATATATATATATATATATATATATATATATATATATATATATATATATATATATATATATATATATATATATATATATATATATATATATATATATATATATATATATATATATATATATATATATATATATATATATATATATATATATATATATATATATATACATACATATATATATATATATATATATATATATATATATATATATATATATATATATATATATTATGGCTGAATATTTAATGTCTTTGATTTCGACTTACTTCTGTGCCTGCTTTACTGTACTATTATTGTTACTTATTAAATTGAATTAAACTCTTGGCTTAATGTTTCACGATTGTATTTAACAACATCAATTCGTCAGCATATTTCTAGCATGAGCTCATCTTCTTCGCTCGAAACATGTTGACGAATTGATGTTGTTAAATATTATAGTGAAACATTAAGCCAAGAGTTTAATTAAATTTAATATTTAATTATGTTTCGACAAAAGTTAAGCGAGAATTCAATCTCAGTCTTTACTATTACTGGTTTAACGCTCAAGATTTAATGCTCAGTCTGCAACAGAGGCCAGCAGCAATAAAATTGATATCAGTTTTATTTTTTCAATTCAGTATATTATTCTCTGATTATTTTGTATCTATCTACGTTGTTTTTTCTACTCTTATATTAAATCAAAAAAGTACTATTCATATTGAAATTTTCCTGAATTTTTCAGGAGAGGTCTAGTGTCTTGCAATATTTGAAGTGAGATCAATGTACATATGTAAATTATAATAAATAAAATTCTTCAAAAATATTTGTTTATATGATTCATGATTGTGAATATATGATTCATTCGAAAAAATTGTGCCAATGGGTAAAACAATTATAATAAACACGGCGCTAGAACGTGAAGGAATATTTTACCAGTCTCTGAGCTAATACAGTTGAAAATACTGATTTAAAAGATACATTTGAAAACGAAATTTCATGAAGAAGAAATTTTAATATTGAATGTCATTTTCAACTCAGTAACACATTTTAATATAGCTGTAGTTACATTCATAGAAAAGCTGGTGTAAATTACGCATATACGCTAATTATCTATAGAAAATCGATAAAGCAAAATACTGGCGAAATATATATTTATCTTGTTTACAATGCATATTGATGAAAAACGATAGGGGTTTTATTGAATGTGCTATCAAAGCTCAAACAGTGAAGGTACATATTGAATCAATATGATGCGTTATGGTTAATCAAATGATTTCTTGGTATGAAAGTTCACTCAAAATACGGAACATTGAGAATTTTCTGAAACATTTCCGAATACGTCTGGAGTTTTTGAAACTCAAAATATCACTAGAAATAGCTCCATCTAATTTGAATCGAAACTCTATAGAATAAAACGATGTATCGCATTGAAAAATGAAAAATATCATGTCATGAATTTCCAATTATACTCTTTTTTCATTTGCCTTTTTATATATATATATATATATATATATATATATATATATATATATATATATATATATATAAAAAAAATAAACACTAGAACATTCATTCGAAAAATTCGAATTAACCGAGAGACCAAGAGAATGTTAGATATGTGAACGTGTACGATGTGATGTCTCCATTATCCTTCAAGGGATACATGTTAGAGAAAAATTGAAATCGATGCCACACCTGATGGAAGTGCGAGACATATATGTTTCGTTCTGCAAGGAACTCGTCAGTCGCACCACGTCCATCGAAGTGAGGCAACGATTTCAACCCCCAAGTATCTCCATGTGACTCCAAGTGGAAGACCGTTGAGTAATAAATACTCCACAATTTCATCTACAGCAGCGGTTCCCAACCTGGAGTACGCGTACCCCTTGGGGATACGCAACGACCTGGTTGGGGGTACGCCGAAAATATTTGGTAATGGCGTTCTTTATTTTTCTGCCATACGTTACTTACGTGGAGGTTGAAAAGTACAGTACAGTACTACGCGCCTAGTCGTCCGATGGTCTGACTCACGCTCGCTCGTCAAGGTCAGAAAGTAAATATTTACTTTCCATGATTAATATTCTTGCAACTTTTTTTCCTTGGGGGTACAATTTGAAATAAATCTATCACAAGGGGTACGGCATTGAAAAAAGGTTGGGAACCGCTGATCTACAGGAATCAGCAGAAAACGTCTCTCAGACTACAGACACACCAAGCATCGAAATTTCACATACTATAGAAGGTATGTGAAATATATTAAATATAATAATAATAATAATAATAATAATAATAATAGTATTTATTTTAGCATTAGCTATTACAAAATCATACATACATTCAGGTTCAAGGTATATTATTTACAATTTTATGTTTAAAACAAACTAATTTACGCTTGAATACCTTGAGGTCCCTAATTGTTCTTATGGAGCTAGGCAATTTATTAAATGCGTTAAATCCTTCATAAAATATACTATTCCTATGTTTAGAATGCTTAGAAACTTGCATGTAGAAATTGTCAGCATTTCTTGTATTATGACTGTGCACATCACTGACACATGTTACATTTTTCATTACTTTATATGGAAACAATTTGTTTTTAACTTTAAATATAAATATATATGTAGCAAAAAGTATTCTTTGTTTGACTGTCATCAATTCTAAGCAATTTAGCATGCTTTGGATTGGGGTATATCTATTACATCTCAAAATTTTTCGCATAGCTCGATTTTGTAACTTTTGTAACTGTTGAGTTTTTTCTTTACTCAATCCCAATAACAGAGTGGAATAATATTCAAAGTGTGGCATAATTATGGACTTAAAGAGCAATAACTTCATATATGTGGTCAGATTTTTCCCAATTCTTCTGAGAAAATTGATTTTCTTGGAGATTTTAGACGATATCAAGTCGACATGATCATTGAAACTCAATTTCTCATCTAACATAACGCCTAAGTATTTAACAAGTTTCACTCTCTCAATGTTCTGGTTTTCAATTTTAATACTCATATTTTCCTTACTAACTACCTTAAGAATTCTACTTGTACCAAAAACTATAAATTTAGACTTTTTAACATTCAGCGATAAACTGTTATCGCTTAGCCATTCATTTATTGCTGCCAAGTCTCTATTGATCCATTCTGTCATAGTCTGGATATTTTTACCACTAATAAAAATCATACTATCATCTGCGAACAATCGTATAGAGCATTTTTTTACATGCAAAACAATATCATTGATGTATAAGGAGAATAGTAGTGGACCTAAGACCGTACCCTGAAGTACGCCAAAATCAACTCCAATGCTGTCCGAAATAACACTATTGAATTTAACTTTTTGAGATCGCGATTGTAAATAAGAATTGAACCATTTGTTCACTAAACCTTCAAAACCAATTTTGTTTAGTTTTTTCAACAACAATGATCTACTTAAAGTTTCGAACGCTCTTTTGAAGTCCAATAATACTACAATCACTACCTCTCCTTTATAGATAGCTCTATACCATTCCTCGCATATGCTCAACAGTGCTGTCTCACAGGAGGAATTTCTCTTGAAACCTGATTGTAAGTCAGAAATAACTGAATGTTTTTCGCATAATTCTAGAACCTGATTTTTAACAACTAGTTCTAGAATTTTTTCGTATGGTGGAAGAATGTTTATAGGTCGAAATTCCTCCAATTTGACAGTGTTACAAATTTTAGGCACTGGTATTATCAATGAACATTTCTATTCATTTGGAAAGATTCCATGAGTCAGTGATGTGTTTATCAAATCTAAAAATCTATTTCCAGAAATGTCAAAAGCATCTTTTAAAATCTTAACAGTTATATCATCTTCACAACTACCAGTGTTTTACAGATTTCTCACAATAGTTTTCAAACCTGCCATATTTATTTTTTCGAAGGTATCCATTTTCAACAATTTCGGTATAAATTTCATCACATATCATATATATATATATATATAGAGTTCTTCACAGGTTTGGAACTTCAATAATTTTAAGATATATATTCGTATATATATTCATAGTTTTTATAATATTTTCAGCATTTACAGGCTTTTTTTATCGAAAAATCACTATTTGTGTTGACGTTTCGATGATAGTTGCAACTTCATCAAAGCTATCAAATTATGTGAATAACTATTGATATGAAACGTCAATTGCAATTTTTTCAGAAAAAACAACATGGCTCTTTTGCCTCTTTAGTATTGAGAGAAATGTTTTGAGCTCAGTGTTGGCTTCGTGAGTTTTTAAATGTTGTTCATCAAAAAAAAAATTCAGGATGTTTATATTTCAATATGTATTCCTTCATTTATTTCGTGTTGGTGTGTGAAACTGACGATAGATTGAAAAAAAGTGAGTTTTGAGAAATGTTGTGAATGTTGATATATCATGGAATGTTATTATAATTTACAATTAGTACTATCTTCACCTCTAGATGAAGATAGATCGAGGTTTTTTTCATAATTAATAAAGGTGAAGAGAAAATTCCAAAATCTTTTGAATTCAGATAATCTATATAATTCATGCCTCTCCTTGAAGGAAATGAAAGGAAATTGCAGTCGAGCTACTCCGCCATAAGATTTCTCATCTTTGGGTATTAATGTTGGTGACAAAATCCTCTTCAAACCGCTGCGAGAATTTTCAGAGGAAAAGAGCGACGTGAGTCCTCAAAAAACGATGTGAAGTAGTTTGTTAAAAATCATTTTCATTTGCGGAAAATGAATTGATCTATAATAACGGTTCCGTGTTTGAATGTTTGATTTATTCATTGAGTATCTTTTTTCCATCGTTCGTTACACGAACGGTTGAAATCTGCAAAATGAAATTCACAGATCTATAAATTATGACATTCCATGTATTCCTGATGGAAAATTATTTCTTTAAATAGATTATTCATTAATGAAAATTATACAACTAACGATGAATAGCTACTGATAATGGTATATATTATAAATTCCTAACCACACTCACCGATCTTGTTGCTACATCTATTTCGTAAGTGCTCCAATCGTCAATTTTCCTAAGTTTTATAGTTAGACTATTATTACGAGGTGTCAACTGGAGCTACCAAAGAAAAGGATATTTGTCTAAGGCCGCTTCTGATTTGAAACAAAAATATCTGGAATCTAAATAAATAGATATATTTATTGACTGCAGTGATTCAATAAAATTACACAAGAGGCCAAATGGGCATGGAACCATAATACATTCAACTATTCACAAAAGAGTAATGACAAGTCAAATAAGACAAGTTATGAAATTTCAACATAAAATTACCCTACTATGACCTGAAAACAAGCAGAGTTCAAACCCTTTAATTATTACTATACGTATGTATAGTAATAATTAAAGGGTTAATAATATAATATTTAACATACTCGTACTATACATAGTACGAGTATGTTAAATATTTGAAATAAATTTCGAAATTTATCGTAGTTTGAATAATTATTGAGGCTTTGTCACATGTTAACCTAATAGTCAAAATTTTTTTGTTCCATATATTGTTTTCTGCAACTCCCATGTAGTTCCATTTTGAACACGGTACGCTAACACTTCTTTTATATATATATATATATATATATATATATATATATATATATATATCATTTTTGTCCACTACACTTCAGCAACGTACCACAATTTCAAAAATATTCCTATTGGCCATAGAAAATGGCAACAACAATTGTTTCGGAATTCGAAACAACTTTGAGAATTTGTATGTTTTCACCACGGGAATTCTATTATAACAAACTATGGATTTTGGTTAGAGAACGAAGAAAGATGTCAGTTCATGTATACAAATTGAGTATTTGTCATATCTGCTGATCTTTGGAACGGTGGAATAACGAACCTCCCAATATAGATAATATTCTGTCCTCAATTACTATTTTGATTCGATGAACTGTTCCTCAGTATATATATATATATATATATATATATATATATATATATATATATATATATATATAACATTATAGTTTTAATCAAGTAGAAACTACTGGAATTATACATTTGTAATGCAAAGTGTTTTACGGTCTATATTAAGGCTTCACGATCTATATCATCATATTTAGTCTTCACGAATATCAAGACAATGAGATAGTTTTCCTGTTTATAAATACTTGTAATCATAAATCCTCACTGGTAATTATAGAAAAAAAATAAGATTAGAAAAATTCATTCCTTCAATTCATTTTTCTCAATTGAGAAAATTATTCATCATTATTCTAAAGTTCAGATGAACCTAAAATTGGTAGCGTAACGTTAACAATTTATAAATTAATTCATTTTCACGAATATCAATTTTAATTTGGTCCTACGAGTACTTCTGTTATAAATATGGAAGGATTGGATTTAAGGATGTTCGAATGAGTAGTTATGAAACCTGGCACCGAATGCAATTCTATCCCGGAAAAACTTTATTGTTGTTTTTCAGGAGGAAGCTCGACATTATGTCTTTTCATTACTCTCCTCGAAGTAATGAATTCCAGAATTAGATAGAATACTTTCGATACGGTAAAATGTACTATTCAATAAAATGTGCTTTTATAGAGCAAGCAAGAGTTTCAATATTCATGCATTCATTGTTACATGGAGGACGCTTAGTAACAGAGTTGTGACTCAAAAACCGTTGTGACAAACCCTCAGTAGTGCATCGTAGAGCTTTACATCATTAGCAATATAGACATTATTGTAGAGCAAATATTGATGCGGATTGAATCGAGCATTACCTCTGAACATCATGACCTTTTCACCAGTAGATCTATAGATACAAATATATACCTGTATCATCAATATCTTTTAGTCATTTGCAAAGTGGACAGGTAGATTCTCGTTTACCGAAATGAGCATTCAATAGAGTAAATAATATAATGATCAGAAAGCTTTCAGGTAGCAAAGTGTGGGGTAGATTTTTTTTCTAATTCGCTTGCTTCCTACTTCCATAGTAGAGTACAGAAAATGCTGCTTCCTTCAGCCTCCTCTTTTCCTTTCCAAAAAGGATCTCAAAAGGTTCGGTAGAATAATATCATTGACAGATTGCCAGAAGACCTTCATGGGGTTGTATTATTTTCTGGAGAGAATAAATTTACGGTACATCTCTAAAGTATGTTTGACTGTTTGTGTATCTTTTATAAGAAACGAAAAAGAAGCATACAAATATACCTACTCAGTAGACAATAATTACTTGGCCGCGTTGCCACAAAACCTCGTTGCCATATCGGTAAATTAGCCAAATGTAATAATAATAAGGCAATACTCACTTCTTTTGTGTTTCAGCTGGACGCATATGCAAACACTTCTCTGCGGAAATATTAATAATAATGTATTTTTTTATAATAATTGTTACATCTTGTCACAATATTTAATAATAAGAAGTTAATTGAAATAATGAAAAGTATAGTATATAGATAACATAATACAGAAGATAACGTTATACATTGCAGTCAACTAATATTACATGATAAACATTAATTTAGAGTACTAGTAACAACAAAACCCAATTGAATCAGAATGACATAAAACTGAATTCCATTTAGTCAAGAAAAACATTTTCAAAAATCTTCAGAATACTTTCAAATTGTCACAGTTTCTTATACCTGGAAGTTTAGCGTTTGTGTAGTGTAATATTCTCTTAGGATAAAGTCTGCGTTGTACCTCATATCATAATCAGGTACATCTCTAAATAGTCGAACTCTATCACTAATGTAAGTGGGTTACATATTTCTTTTCATTTTGAAAATGAACAATTGTAAATTAAACAAATCTTTTTGGCTAACAGATAACATATTTAACACATTTAGCATGGATTTTCACAAGTGTATATATATTACATTTTAGCATATATTTCATAGCTATATTTCGTATTTTTTTCAATCGACCTATTTTATATTGAGATCCATTAAACAATAAGAAGTAACAGAATTGTAAATGGGGTAAAGTGCAATGGCTTTATAGAGTGACAACTTTGTATCCATAGACAAATATTTGCCTATTCGTGATATGAATCTTTAATATGAATTTTTTGAAAACTTTCTAATTATATAATCTGCGTGTGCGAAAAAATTCAAATGCGAATCTAAAATTGTACCCAGGTATATGATATGTTAATCGTAAACAATGGCTTCTACGTTCACAGAAATTTATATATTATCCACCTGCATATATAACATTTGTGATTTATTGGCGAATATACAAAGTTTTGATTATCCTGCATTCAAACTTAACCTATCATCATTCAGCCACGTATATAAAATGTTCATTTCATATTCATATCATATCATATCATATTCATATCCGAAATCATTTGATGTAAATCTTCCCCACTATGTTCATCATTGTATCAACAGCAAACAGAGTTATTTTAGATTTTGTGGCTATCTGCACTATGTCATTAATATATTTCAAAAACAGTAACGTTCCTAAAACTGTCCCCTGTGGTACACCGTGACTAACACTTAATATCTCGGTATTTTATACGGCATTTCAATACCTTATTCCGAATGCCTATAGTTTCTAACTATTTCAGTAGAACTTCAATGTCTACTATTTCAAAAGGCTTTTTTGAAATCCAAAATATGCCATATTAACTTCCATTTGTCCTAATACAAAATTATCCTAAATACTAACAACCACAGACTCGTAGGAGTGATCTTCGCGAAATTCGGATTGGTTAGGACCAATTATGTTACTCTCATCGCAGTAATCATAGAGCTGTTCTCTCACGCAAGCTTCTAATAATTTTTCATAATTATATAGGCAAATTATTAACTGGGCGAAATTCATTGTAAACATTTGTATTATGTACCTTAGGAACAAGAATTATATAACTTCCGAAGTGTTTTATATGTTTATAACATCTAAAAGACGGTCCCCTAAAGCAAATGCAGCATCACAAAGAAATTGTTTAGAAACACCACCTTCACCACTTCCTACTTTTCCAAGGCTCTTGAGATTTCATTTTTGCCATTGTGATCCGTTTAAAAGTTGAAAATTCAGTACTAATCGAAGTTTTTTGTATGTAATATATTTAACGATCGTCGTTGCGGGTATATTTCGAATAATTTGGTCTATCATGTTCAAAACGTATTTGTTGAACCTGATCGCTACTTCCGTCTCGTCCCTGACTATTTCTCTTTCAAAACTGATTTCGTTAGGTTGTGCGTGTTTCTTTCCTGGTAGAAGAGTCTTAAGGGGTTTCCACATTTTTTTATGGGTGCTTCTAAAGAAATCAATAGTTTCTCAACAATATTTTTCGTTCTTATCTCTAATTTTGTCATCAATGGCATTTCTTATATTTTTATATTCATTCCATATATCCTAATTTTTTTCCAGAACACCACATCATGCCCCTAATGCCAGCAGTAATCCATTCAGATATTTATGTTTTTCTAGAATTTAACTCTAGGATACATAATATTTTTGAAAAATTCCACATTACTGAGAAATGAATTAGCCAGTTCATTAACAGTAGATAATATAACTGTGTTCCATCGAATGCATATATTTCGCTCATATGTATATATAGAGACTCAACTTTAGTTCTATCAATTGGTGTCGTTATTGTGAAATATCTTAACTCAGACTAGGGTATCTGCAAAATAGATTCAATACATCAATTTAAGAGGCACGAGGTCAGTACAATAATGCTAGAATGCATGCCACAGAAAAACAATTCAATTTAATCTTTTTTGATCTAGAAGAAAGATTTGATAGTGTTGGCGTTTACTTGATGTAAATCCATTATAATTGAATATAAACTTAAATTCAAACACTTGAACTTATGATTTACACTTTATTGACTACATAGCATGACGCGTTTCGTCGTTACAAACGACTTCTTCAGATGCTTTTTCTGATGATTATTCTGTAAGCATCTGAAGAAGTCGTTTGTAACGACGAAACGCGTCATGCTATGTAGTCAGTAAAGTGTGAATCATAAGTTCAAGTGTTTGAATTTAAGTTTATAATCAATTAGAAGAAAGATTACGTGTTGAATCCCCGTCTATAGAGTTTTTGCTGATTTTTCTGATTCACCTTGTCAGCATTTGTCTTTCATCTACATGTTCCGAATCGAAAGACTTGGCAGCACATATACGTATTTGAGCGTTAGTTGATCCCCGTTACACATCAATATAGGACTTGATTCACTGGAGCATATAGTGAACTCGCAAATTAATGCATATTGCCAGATTTAGGTCCCTTTAACAGGACTATCAACGCTCTCAAAATTATGTTGATGTCCTGCTAAGGTAGTTTATATGTGTATATGTAGTAAACAAACAGAGATAAGCTGAATGCGTATTTTCAGTAATTCTGTATTGGTTATTGCTTCTGTGTGTCCCAAACTTCTCATAAATGAATAAATGTATATGCAGAAACAAGAAAAATGATGGACATCATAGCACCTTCGATTTAATCTAAGATCATACATATGACTAATGGGCATTACTGATAACGAATCGGTAGTACCATTTGGATCACCGATAAATTGTACTGATGAAACAAATTTGCTCATCAAAACAAAGATTTTAATCGTTCTCTGAGCTATCATAAGCTGCCATAAAAAGGCGTATGAATTGGTTTTTGATGAATAAACTGGTGCTCAATAGAAAAAGGACTCAAGTCCTATTCTCATTTATGATATTCTGAATGTGGAAAGATTTAACCTGACGATACTAGCAATAATACTCGTGCATGGAAAACTAATTGAAACTACTATTTCTCCGAAACTTATAAGTTTGCTTAGTTTAAAACTTTCAATCGAAATAAACAAATAGAATATCTGAAGAAAACTGTGCTAGGTTATATTTTCGATAAGTGTTCTGAATCCATACTCAAAAGATACTTTTTGTTGTTTACCATTCAAATTTCCAATTGCTTCAAGATTTAAAATGGTATTCTGGGATAAGATCTGAGATAAACGATGTATCCATAACTCAAAACATTGCTGTTTGGATCCTACTAGGTTTCAAAAAGAATGTTCCATGTGAAGGCTTTTCTGGAGAATAACGTTTTAACGATTATAGTCCTATACATATTTGAAATATTAGTGTTCATTTTTGAAATCACGTCGATATTTGAAATACCAACTCATAACTGAAATTTCAAATATTCGTTTTTATCTGATGAAATGGATATTATTACAAGAAAATTATTTCAACTTATATTTAGGGTGTTTTCTTGAGTTCGTAACCGTAATGAACCTTTTTCTTATTAGGGCCACAAAACGTTTCCGTCATGGCGTCGTGGGCCTCAAACAAAAATTTTCTAGTAGTATATAAAACACCTTATTCAAAATTGAACCGAGTATTCTTTCTAAATACATAAACAATTTTGGGCTTCAACACTGATTAAGTTTTCGAAACTTTCTCGAAACTTTTGACACTTTTCTACAACTTCATCAAGCTCTGTGTTGTTACTGAAATATATTGTCCTATACTATCAAGTAGATAAGAGCCTGCAAATGTGTTTCTGTTTATATTTTTTGTGTATCTTTTTCCGTAAAAATATGATTTTCTCGCGGTAGTAGACCTGAACAATGTTAGTAGGATTCGGGTACTACTTTGGACATTTTTATTTTTGAAGAACAATTGAATATAACTTAAATTCAAACACTTGAACTTATGATTTCACTTTATTGACTTCTTGCCTTCGTCGTTAAAACGATTTCTTCAGATGCTTACAGAATAATGACATTATTCTGTAAGCATCTGAAGAAGTCGTTTGTAACGACAAACCTTGCAACACGTCAACTAAAGTTAAATCATAAGTTCAAGTGTTTGAATTTAAGTTATATTCAATTAAAATGGATTTACATCAAGTAAACGCCAACACTATTAAATATTGAAGAACAATGCTTCCAAAAACTCTTTTTCGCTTCTTCCTTCGAATAACACTTTTAGGTGAGCGTCGTTTTCAATATTTTTGCATTTCTTTGCAACACGGAACAATTACAATTCAAAATTGTAGCCTGCTCTGAGGTAGTATTCGTTTCTAAAGGACATGGATTTATAGAAGTAAAAAACATTCTTCTATAATATATTGAATGAAAACACTTGGCTTGGTTTCAACAGAAATATAATAATTGCTCGACAATTGTTTCGGGGTATTATTTCCGTTTCAAAAGCTGAGCTGAATGACTTGATTCGTTTAGTTTTCAAAATGGGCCAAGACCCCGAGACAATTGGCAAGTAATAAATTTGATATTATTTTTTTGGAACTGAGCCAACTATTTTTTGTTCTATATTTTCAACAATGCTTCACCAAGAGGTCAACGAACACTCCAAAGTTTTTTCAGTTTTTTAGATCCTGCACCTTTTTGGAAATTCTTTTAATAATGCAGTTATATAGTCATGATTTGAAATTGTGGAGCAGTTTTCCTCAGAAATGTCGATACGATCCGTCTTAAACATCTTTGGAAAATTGTGGAGCAGTTTGTTTTATATTTTTTTGTGATAAATATTCAGCTTTTTCTTCAAATGCGAGTACTTCGTTTCTCATAAACGCAAATATGTTATTTTTACCTTCTTAAATCCAAGTCAGTATTTTGCGTTGTTTTATAATATCACATAGAAACCTAACAGACACCACCAATCATCATTTCATTTTTCAGGGTACACTTTACCATTTCAGTTTAATCAATGCGGTGCGCGAGTGAGACAACTTCTTACATTCACTCCAAGCATGAAGCGTGAAATTGAGAATGATCAACAATTTTTCAGTACAGGTGAGTCAATCACAATTTCGGCTGGTTACCATCTTTACGTCGGCATTTACCAGCTTTAGCATAGCTGGTTTAGGAGATGTCCTTTTTTCTCTATTTCTCTCAATTCATTTGATATTTTCAATTGTTCAGTTAATGTATTTCATGAGAACGGAGGTCATGTTTAAAATGATTTGCATTAGTTTGTTAGCTCACCATTTTTATTAATTTCATTTCATGTTTTCGTCAATCACAATTTATCGGCTGGTTACCATCTCTACGTGAGCATTTACCAGCTTTAGCATAGCTGGTTTAGAAGATATCCCCTTCTTTCTCTTTCTCTTAATTCATTTGATATTTTCAATTGTTCAGTTAATGTATTTCATGAGAACGGAGGTCATGTTTAAAATGGTTTGCATTAGTTTGTTAGCTCACCATTTTTATTAATTTCATTTCACGTTTTCGTCAATCACAATTTATCGGCTGGTTACCATCTCTACGTGAGCATTTACCAGCTTTAGCATAGCTGGTTTAGAAGATGTCCCCTTTTTTCTATTTCTCTCAATTCATTTGATATTTTCAATTGTTCAGTTAATGTATTTCATGAGAACGGAGGTCATGTTTAAAATGGTTTGCATTAGTTTGTTAGCTCACCATTTTTATTAATTTCATTTCATGTTTTCGTCAATCACAATTTATCGGCTGGTTGCCATCTCTACGTGAGCATTTACCAGCTTTAGCATAGCTGATTTAGAAGATATCCCCTTCTTTCTCTTTCTCTTATTTCATTTGATATTTTCAATTGTTCAGTTAATGTACTTTGGAGGTCATGTTTAAAATGGTTTGCATTAGTTTGTTAGCTCACCATTTTTATTAATTTCATTTCATGTTTTCGTCAATCACAATTTATCGGCTGGTTACCATCTCTACGTCGGCATTTACCAGCTTTAGCATAGCTGGTTTAGAAGATATCCCCTTCTTTCTCTTTCTCTTAATTCATTTGATATTTTCAATTGTTCAGTTAATGTATTTCATGAGAACGGAGGTCATGTTTAAAATGGTTTGCATTAGTTTGTTAGCTCACCATTTTTATTAATTTCATTTCATGTTTTCGTCAATCACAATTTATCGGCTGGTTACCATCTCTACGTGTGCATTTATCAGCTTTAGCATAGCTGATTTAGAAGATATCCCCTTCTTTCTCTTACTCTTAATTCATTTCAATTATTCAGTTAATGTATTTCATGAGAACGGAGGTCATGTTTAAAATAGTTTGCATTAGTTTGTTAGCTCCCCATTTTTATCAATTTCATTTCAGTTGCTTCTAAAGCATTTTATTGAATGCTAGTTATTCTTTCATAAACACTCTGTGCTTGTGCTTATGTTGGAACTACAGTTGAACGCCAATTTCGAATGACCTAATAACCTGACACGGAGGAAATCGTACCTTTAAGAAAGACAATGTCTTTTATGGAGTTTCCTCATTGTGTTTATCCCAATCAATGATCTCCAATGTTTAGAAACTTAACAGTAAAAATTGAGCTGAGCGATAAGATAAAGTTTAATCTGTAGTTGTTTTAACGTACTCCCCTATAAATGTTAGTGATAACACCGCCTAGCTCTGAAATTGAGATGAAGAAATGTTATTCATCATATTAATGAGCGTCACGTGAATCATTCAAAAAATGAAAAATCGGAATGAATGAATTTATAACCGGCAAAAACTCCTGACTTAACATCAGTGCATTTCGATCTACGATTATTCCATGCAACGCGGTCCATGCAAAACTTCAGTACAAAGAGATTATATCAAAAGTTCATGGTAATTTTATACGAAATGCCTAAGATAGAACACCAATCCCCAAAAAAAAATTGGGAAGCAATAAGGAAAACTCAAATTCAAAAAACATCCCAACAGAATGGAGAGAATATCTTTAAAGTGATCAATTACTTTACAAAAAATGCTTTGAAGCAACAACATGGAACTAGTGTAGACAAAAAATCAAATCAAAATTCAATATTGACGTCGAAAATTTCACGGAAAGAAGTATATTCCTGTTAAAATTCCTGACAAGAGAAAAAATATACCTCTCTTTGGTTAGTAAATGTGAACTTTTGTACTACAATGTTGTAGAGTATAAAAACGGTACAACTTTCGTCGGTTTCCTGAAAAATTTAAGAGAACAGCGGCTGCGGTTAGTTAAAAAAAATAAAGTAACATATTATTGTGATAAAATATTTGGATTCTGAAAAATATTCATTATAGGCCGAAAAGTATTTTATAATATAATCCATTGATTTGGGTTGTTGCCAAACCTGTAAAAATAGTTGTAAGATTGCATATTATGAACTAATAGTTCCAAGTTAATAGGAAATAAGAATTATTTTATAAATATTGCATTTCATTTTGAAATAGCCATGCAGTTTGTGTCACTTTTTTCCATTAATTAGCTTATGTACGAATAGATAAACTTGCAGCTTTTTTCATTACAAAATTTTCACAGATCACATGTAAAATTCAGATAAAAAATCGTTTAAGATTAATTGAATATTAACGTTTGTATATAATAGATTCCTACATAGTAAATCGATAGAATAATAGACATTTTATTTCAAAATTGTTTACCTTTTAATTAATAATAATTCAAATTGCAATTAAGAAGTGTCTGGATTAAATATTTGACAAAAGAATTTTATTTCAGTTTTCTTTTAGTTTATATTCAAAGTCTGATTGAGTTCAAAGTCGGTTTGAGTAGTACGAAACATTGAAGAATGGGAGTTGTATTTCATTTCTATTCCAGGCTGAATCATCATTTAGATGTTTAATGAATTTACAGATAATTAAAGAAGTCTATTTCTTGCACGCTTTTCAAATGAGTATCACTACACTTTTATATTGGGTAAATTTTGCTTCAGTGGTGTCATTGGTGTAATTATTGTGATATAATTGATTTCTATTAAGCATTTTGATATGAACATTATTCTAGTTTGGATTGATATTACATTGTGTTGATAGTATATTGTCTATATTTTTATTGAAAAAAAATTGAGGCTTATTGAGAAAAAATTGGAACAATGGGCATAAGCCAATATATGCAAATTTTCTAGCAAGCTCTTTTGTACGATGAATCAAATTTTCTGCTTGACTGCTTTGTTAATCGTCAAAAGTGCAATGTTTGGAATTGATGAATCTAAACTTGGCAAGGTGTGTATGGTTCTTGAAGAACAAATGAGACCACAATGAGTCACTATAATGCAGGGACTTCAACTAATGCTCAATATCTTGATGGTTCCCTCAGATTTTCTCAGGACGTGCCATATGCCAAACAGCCTGTTAAACCATTCAGTTCTTCCATAAGAGATTGGCCCTCCTTTCTGAATGACGCAAAATAATCGCATTATCCTCAAAACCACCCCTGTATTTGTGAAGACATCGTATAGAAGTAATTCAATCATATTTATACGAACTCATCGTGAAAATTTCTATGAAGAACTACAGATGTCCTGCAAAGCCTCAGAGGTCACTTCACGAATTTGTTAATTCTACTGTTATAATATGAACTTCATTACAATGGAAACATTACAATATAGAAACTATTGCAAGCTATCTCTTCATTCAATTATTTCATTCATTTCGATATTCTTTATACATATATATATATATATATATATATATATATATAATATATATATATATATATATATATATATATATATATATATATATATATATATATATATATATATATATATATATATATATCAAAAACTTGTGAAGTTTTGGGTTTATTTCTTGTAGTCTAATATAACGTGTTACACCTTCTGTTCATTTCAGGTTTTCAATTTAAATAACACCAAGTCTTTGTCAAGAGTTTACCTACAACGAACTGAGGAGTGACTGCGTGGGATGCTTTTCTCTAATTTTAAGAAATATCTTGGCCGGTGATGTACGGTAAAAAATTAAGTTGGGTGTACTGAATAAAACCATAAAATACCTCAATTTCGTATGAGTCACCGCGGAAAACACTTGTACAATGAATTTGTTATACTTTCAACTGAAACTTACCTAGACAAAAAATCTTGAATTAACACAAATTTAAATCACTGTAGTCACTGTTCCAACACGAAAATTGAAACACACACAATTCCAAACACTGAAAAATTTGATGCTCCTGCTGCAGTTTGACAACCGAAGGAGTAAGTCTGATACGATTGTACACACTAAACCAACAGGAAATGTTATACTGATATCCAGAAGATACACAGAACGCGATAAAATTGGTGAATATTCAGTAGGTTGCCTGCAATATTCAGCGGCGTTAGTGGAAATGGTCGGTCTTCACGGGAAAAGCGACTGCAGGTCCACGTCCGCGACCTTCTGCTACGCTTTTACAACTGAATAGAAAAGCGAGTCGGCACTCCGAACGACACGTGATAGTACGGAATTTCTGCTGGAAATTTTTATACTGCATCTTTTATGACTATTCTTTTTATATCTTATATATATATATATATATATATATATATATATATATATATATATATATATATATATATAAAATATATATATATATATATATATATATATATATTCATAGCAAATTTATTTCAACTACTAGTGAAATAAATAAATAAGGAATAAAGATTACAGAATTGGAAATACTAAATACAGAGTTATGAAAAACAGAAAATTTATTCAAATGAATGGTGGATTGATTGATTAAATAAAGACTTATGATCCATAATAATGATGAAACAATTGTATCCTATTATCATTATCAATAAGTTCGATGATTTTTCGAAGCGCACTTAATGTGATAGGTTCGTTCTCATTGGCAACATTTGAGTTTTATTTGAACTATTTTTTCGAACATTTGTGTAGACAGCTCTCTGAGAATTTTATTTGAAATATTTCGATATTTTGATTAAGAGTCTCAGTATTCACTAGTATGAATGATCTTGAAACTATATATATATATATATATATATATATATATATATATATATATATATATATATATATATATATATATATATATATATATATATATATATATATATATATATATATATATATATATATATATATATATATATATATATATATATATATATATATATATATATATATATATATATATATTATTTCGAAAAATTTTAGCAATAACAGGCGTTTTTTGATATGAAAGAGTTTATTTTTGTTGACGTTTCGTTGTTATATTACAACTTTATCAAAACTAATGAATAATTGAATTTATGAGTTACTATAGATATCAAATGTCAAACTCATTTTTTAGAAAAATCAAATTAGTTTTTTCGTATCTTCACTTATTGATTTTCATTATCAGAGGAAAATTTCTGGCTTAGCATTCGCTTCGGAAGTTTTAGTCTTCTTCGCCATGAGGAAACCTCTGAAAAACTCATGGTAAGCCAGGTGATTCTAATAAGTGTGATTCATATTTACATTTTATAATTACATATAGTTTTTTATATACTTATCCAGAATATGTATATTGTTGGTTTACGTGTGTGAAACTGAAGGTAGATCTGGAAAAAATGAGTGTTGAGATGTGATGTTTGGTGATTGTTGTGTGTTTATTTTAAGAGTGTTATTTGTATATATATATATATATATATATATATATATATATATATATAAATTATTTAAGAGTCTGGATACTATTTATAATAATTTGTAAGTGTTTATTGACTCAGTATTGGCGGTGGTACACTTTTCTCTTTACCAAGCTCTCGCAACAATCTACTTTATTGCTTCTTCAGGGTTCTGAAATATATGAAACAACCTTAACCAACATCTACAACACAATATACAATGTTTGATTACATGAGATTTGAGGTTACAATTATTTAACTATTTAAGAGCAATTACGCTTATGTTATTGCTGTTAAATAGTTTAATAATTTTAACCTCAACTCTCATGTCAGCAAACAGTGTATATTCTATTGTAGATGTTGGTTAAGGTTGTTTTAATATTTTAGAACCCTGAAAAAGCAATAAAGTAGTTTGCGAAAGCTTGGTAAAGAAAAAAGAGTACCTACCACTGCAAATACTGAGTCAATAAACCCTTACAAATTATTATAAATATATATATATATATATATATATATATATATATATATATATATATATATATATATATGTATATATATGAGTAAATATATATATAGTGGTCCTACTTTTGCCGAGAACTCATCATCTTTTACTCATTAATATCATACGGCAATACTCCTTATTTATCCTGTATATATTTATATATATATATATATATATATATATATATATATATATATATATATATATATATATATATATATATATATATATATATATATATATATATATATATATATATATATATATATATATATATATATATTCAGAAATGTAATATTGTTTCAGGATGCGGTCTGTGACGAATAACTAATTCGTTTTATATTCTCTATATTTCGTCAATCTTTATCGATTCCATCAGAAGAACCTAAAATAACATCAAAAGATGGACAAGTTATCGACATTACACAATAATAATAAATTATACTCACAAAACATAAAGTTAGTCACCCATATAAAATAAATAAAACATGTTGGGGAGATATGTACCCGAAGTCGCCGACTCTGATGTGAAATAGCCATGCACTAATATTATTAGAACAGTATTATTGTCTCAGTTTACTTGGTCAGTAATTTTATTGATATTAGGGATTTCTAATGTAGCTCTCATCGTGCTCACATCCAATTGTATTGCTTCTCATTTGAAATAATAACTAAAATTGTTTCAACAAACCTTCTTGCTCTGAACGAATTATAATTGGGGTGCTTGTTTGGTCAGGAAGTTTTGAGTAAGACAAACGTGAAATATATATCACATGACACATGAACAGATGGTTTTGCAGTTCCACAAAGAACAACAAGCAATAAAAAGTTTACAATATCAACGATGAAATCAATCTTATATAAACTTATAGGAAAACTACATATACCCATACCTACAAAAAGTTATATTCTAAATCTTTCAAAGAACATCAAAATATATGTAACTCAATTGTCCAGTATCCTATTTGTAATTTACAATGTTATCTTTTTTATTTATATGATACATTTCCGAGAACAATCTGCTCCTAATTGTTCTCACTTTTCGATAATTTCACCCTAGAATTGTCGAAACACTGACTAGTTTGTTGATGGTGTTCTACCACTGCACAAGTGTTCTTTTCAAGCCAACAGTCTTTCTTATGTTGTATTAACCGCCATTTAAGCCACAGTGATGTCTGTTCCACATAACATTTGTGACATTATTTGCAAGGAAATTCGTAAATGACGTTACTGTTTTATACTAGGGCTGTTTTGTCTTTAATTTAGGAGAAACGATCAGAATTACTCAGGACATTGTACTTCGCAAATTCAAAATGTGGAAAATTTTCAAAAGTGGAACTTATTTGATGAGAAGGTTCATCTATAAAAAGAGTTTTCTTGAATTTGACCTTAATGTTGGAGTCTTCAGTTTGTACATCGAAAATGTTGGAATAGGCATGATGACACTAATCAAAAATCACAAAAATACTATATTTATTTGATAAAACTTGAAGCTTAGGATAAAAAACAAGCATTGTTTTTTTTATTGAGAGTGTGATTGATGTATATTTTTATAAAATAAAACTACAAAATAAGGCAATCCGCCATGATATCTTGAACACCAATCAGAGCTCATGACGTCAGTGTCAAGTAAACACGAGACGGCGCCAAAATCACATTTCGTATTGTTAACCTCCACTACGACAGTGTTTTTATTTATTAATTCAATTTCACTATTTGAGTGTGAATGTTATTAAAATCAGATTAAAATAACACGAGAAGTGGATCAAGGATTTATTAAAGCAAACAGCGCCAATTTGCCTAGAATCGCCGTAATAATGTTTACTTCCATGTAAGTATATTAATAATAAAAAAAATAATTGAGAAAAAAATTAATAAGTGTGGATAAATGCTTTCTTAAAACTATTCTTTGATAGCAGGATCACCCGATGGGATATGTGGAGACAATGTTATTAAAATTAAGTGTCCCACGAGTGCCAAAACTTTCAAAAATTATATAGTCGATGGTAAACCAACACTTAAATTTTATGCGCAGATGCAGCTCCAGATGTACCTAACAGGTCTTTAAAAAGGCTACTTTTGTGTAGCTGATTCCAACTATAATGAAAATAAAAAAGTAGAAGTAATTTGTGTATCATATGATGAAAATTATGTATGAAATTTTTTCAATGTTATAGTCACTTCATAGAAAGAAAATGTATATCCATTACTATACCAAAGTATTTTATAATTGTTATGTAAATAAAACGCAGCATTAAAACAAAAACACTTTTATTTAATTAATGAATCTTGTAAGTTTATTAAAGCACAGGCAATGGTGATGATATAATCAAGTATTTTCATTAAATTATTATTTACACAAGCATGTTAACATATTAAATTCCCGCATGCGTCGAATCACTCTCTCCACATCTATTCTCAAACTAGCAATTTTTTTCGTTTCTCTTGCCTCATTTTTTGATAATTTAGATCCAGTTGTAACACTTGGAGGCCGTACTAACTGCACTCTCTCTTGTCTTAAATATTGTTGATATACATGTTTAAATCCTCTGTCAGCCATCACACACATACCAGGTTGCAAACACTTTATAAAATCACAAGATTCGAGAATATATGTATCTGTTATTCTTCCCCCATAACCTGGTGAAATATAATTTACTAAACCATTAGGTGTGCAGTACACAAGATATTTAATGGTATTAGTTTTTTTGTACTCTGACCATGAGAGCGATTGAGCTTTTGAAGGCTTTTGCACCTCTATTTCTAGACAGTCTATGATGCAACTTACCTTATAGTATTTGTGCCTAAAAGACATGGGTAAATTCATTTTTATATAATGCTTATCTAATTTTTCAATAAGAGGACGCATTGCACTAGCTATCAATTGTATATTTAGAAATATTTTGCTATCATATGTTGGATTCATTGAAAAATCATCAGCAAGCTTTTCTTAAACACATAAGTATATGGTTTCCAGGAATTCTTAATTCTTCTTCAATTAAGTCCATTACGTAGATGGTGATGATTCCAAGTGCGTTACAGATGGTGTATAAGAAATATCAATATCAAATTCTTCCTCTATCTTGAGTAATTTCTGTATGTTGGACAGCAATGGTTTAGCAGTAATGTTACTATTCATTTCAAATGGTGATGTAGAAACAGATGATGTAGAATGTTTCAAAGGTGATGTCATTTGATTTAATAAATTAGTTTTCGTTTGGGTGGCTTTACTTCAAAACTTATTTGCATTTTCTAGTGAAATATTGTTTATGGATGATTGTGAAGCTGAAAAAGACAAAAAAATTATATTTATAAAATATTACCTTCAAATACTTATTCAAAAAGAATTTACAAAGATTAATGAGTGGAATAAATTTGTATTACAAATAAGTACCTACCTGAACTTCCACATCTCTTCAAGTTCCACATGCTTTGTACCTATTTCCTCTAAATCTTTCATTCTTCTATCAATGTCTTTCTTTGTTTTTTGAGAATATATGGTCTTTCTGTAGCATCTGATGTTCGTTTTCTTCTATCTGGTTGACATTGAAATTTAGTAGGCTTACACCCTGGTTTCATGCGGATCTGTGACACCGTTCCCATCAGATGATATTCCATATAATTATCCATGTCAATTGGTAACTGAAATTTGAATAAAATACATAATATAACATCAATGAGATGAAATTTCGAGGTTAGACCTCGTAATAGATTGTTTATATTTTTACATTTAGACCTCGTACAAAATATTATTACCAAATATTATATAGTATACTAGAATCTAAAAAACAATGTGAAAACTTACATCAAAGTGATCCTCACAAAAATAAAGGGCAGTACTGGACAATATTGCATTTGAATCTCGCCTTGAAAGTTGAAGACACTTGTTTCGTGTTGTTTTATTTTTAGGAACGAATACAAATAACTTATTAGGACTTTTTATGGATGTGTTTGCACACTGGAGGACCCCACACCACTTATACACTTTCGAATTTATTTTTAATAACACAAAATAATTAAATTATTGCTCGAACTCGGCGCCTAGTGTTAAAGTTACCGATTATTGACGTCACAGGCGCCGCCATGACACTGACAAGCGTTTTAGGTAAACAAGAATATTTCTATTTTAAAATTGCATTTTTTCCTATTAAACTCTTGATTTCTGCACAAATGTCTTATTTTTCGTAAATAGTATACATTTGTGGACATTATAGGCTCGTTTTTCAAAAACTGTCATCATGCCTATTGTATATTAGTTTCCTGAGAATGTATTTCGGATATCCGTTGTTCACAAATATATCAAATAGTTTCTTCAAATATATATATATATATATATATATATATATATATATATATATATATATATATATATATATATATATATATATATATATATATATATATATATATATATATATCATGGGGCGATCCGTAAAAGCGTAACATATAAACAGCTCAATTTGTCAATATCACAATTAGGGAATGTCACAGATCGATATTATTTACTACACGTGACAACTTTCCGTTCAATTAAAACAAATGGAAGTATGATATGTATTTGATGTGTATTGAAGTAATCTATATATATATATATATATATATATATATATATATATATATATATATATATATATATATATATATATATATATATATATATATATATATATATATATATATATATATATATATATATATATATATATATATATATATATATATATATATATATATATATATATATATATATATATATATATATATATATATATATATATATATATATATATATATATATATATATATATATATATATATATATATATATATATATATATATATATATGTATATCCATCGACCAGTTTGGCCCCATTTGTTGATATGTATCGACAGGTTTGGACCCACGGTGGCGAATTTGGACCCGGGGCCAAACTGACAAATATATTTATCGACAGGTTTGGCCCCATATTCCCCTCAAATGCCTTCCCTCTTCTTTTCGACGTTGCCAAATTATCACATTGACTTGTGTTTTGTTTATGTTGACTAATAAGTTGGCGTCTAACCACTTTTTGGAAACTCTCAGTTCACTTAAATGATAAGTGAATGGAAATAATAAATGTTGAAATTTTTATATATAATATCACTATTTTGTATATCATGTTTATTTCGATCGTTTCATGGTTCTGTTCAAAAATTTCATTTTTTAACAACTTATAATTTTAATACATTGCAAAAACTTTTGGTGCACGATGTGAACTAATTTAAATGTTTTTGTACATGAAGTAATATTCAAAAATTGTTAGCAGTAAATGGATTTGGCAAACAAATATTCAAAATAATAAAGAAAAAACTTTTTTTTTGTACTTGATCATTGAATTCTTCAACAATAACTCAAAGATAAATTATTTCTTGAAATCATTTATTTAAACAGGTTCCGTCAAGTTGGCCCGGACATACCGGCACTTTTTAATGAAACTTGAAATTTCTCTAATGCTAGCGAAATTCTGGCAAAATTTTTCAAAAATATCTTATAGTTTTCGAAAAAAACAAGGTCAAAACATCTGGGCCAACTTGACGTCAGCTTGGACATGCCGACACTTTTTGATGAAACTTGGAATTTCTCTAATGCTAGCGAAATGCTGGCGAATGCTGAAAAAATACTCCGAAAATCTCTTATAGTTTTCGAAAAAATAAGATTCAAAATTTCCGAGAAGCCATTTTGATTAACTATAGTTTTCTCATTTTATAAATATTCTTAAGAGACAAGTCTGAACTATGAGATAAAAATCCGAAACATTTAAATTGGAATAAATCAAAAAAATAAATTAAAATAAGCTTAGTCTGGTACTTTGGATTTCAAAAGGAATGTGATTTTTATCAATTCTGTTTGAAATTGGAACATAGTTATTAAAATAATATGTAAAACTTTTACCGTAATTAACATTTTAATAATTATGATCCTGCAGATTAACAAATTTTTCGAAGAAAGTTCCATTAATTTTCTACATATCAATTAATCACACGAAGAATTTTCAAAAAAATTTAGATCAATCTTATGTAGTCTCTAGGTAGATATAGGTAAATATCTGAGTCATTCCGCTCATAAAATTATTAATTGGAATTCATATCCAGAAATAAAAGATGAAAACATTGCGTTAGACTTAGTAAACATCTGTTGCAAAATTTTCCACTGTCATCTTCTACGTTAGGTAGCGAACCTTTTATTAGTAGTTAGGGGTTAATGCCCCTTCTAAGTATCACTATCTCGATGGCACAGAATAGAGTTATCTCTATACTGTGTTACTGGTGTGAAGTTAAGTATCGAATAAGGATAACAAATTGAGAGGTTGAATTCATTTCAATATTTGGAGGAATTTTTATTTTGATCAGAGAATATCAGAAAACATTTTTTTTTTCATTTCGAGATTTAGGGTGGAGGTTTAGAATATAAACCATAGATATCTATAACTTATTACTAGTGGAGTCAGGGTAATATATATATATATGATTTATAATTTGAATATCGGTTACTGTTTTTCATTATATTTGATCGAATTCCTTATTTATAAAATATGTGAGATTTTTAATAATTTCCTTCAATATTCAACATTGGACTAGAAATTTCGTATTACCGGTATGCATTTCATAATTCTTCCAAAATTATGTAATTAATTATTACAAAAAAAAATTCGGACAATGGCGTATCTTATAACTTAATGTAGGTTAACATCAGTAATGGAAATGAATCTATATATCCCACATAGGTACAGAGTGAGTTTTAACTCAGTGGAACGGATTGAATTTTATTTATGAATTTTGGATTCGGGTGGTTTAGGTGTACGATCGATTTAATAGTAATATTAACATTGTTATCACATCAGATTTGTGGAATTATCTTAAATACTGTACTTTGTATTCATTTTGCACTCATTGTATTCCTTTCTCAGTTCTCGAATCGCCATGACGATTAAGAAACCATCAGATCACTCCTTGACTGGTTGCAGACTCAACAACATCAGCCTTATTTGTTCTTGCGACGAATTTTAAATGTCATATGTATCACAAAGTGATAGAATTAAGAGAGTTAAACCGAGTGCATTCCATGATTTTACAATATGTACATAGTTTAATTCAATATCATGGATTGCCGAAACGTCATTGTTATACCTAATTTTTATACTTTTTCATTTGTTTTTGTGTTATTATCTTAAATAGTGGAAACTTTTCTATAGTTAATATTTATTTTACATTCATTGTATTGTTTTCACCAAAACAAAAGTATATCTAATCTGTAACATGACTTTGATTGTTAGGCGATACGAGATTCGTGGGATCAGTTAGTAAATTTATAAATTTAAAAATAATATACAATTTTTGAATTCAATAAAATGTTATTAGGGAAAATTTACGTATCCATACGCTTTACGTATTTACGCTGTTAAATTATGTATCCATAATTTAACAGCTAGAGGTGAACGATTTTTCATTTTGTCACTCTCTTGTAAAAACGGTTTGCATTCGTACTCTGACGGCAACTTTTTGCTTATGATGTTTTGTAAAAACATCTCTTCACCTAATCCACCTCTGCTTGCGACCAGGCTGAAAACAATTGAAAAATTTTAGTTACGTAATTTCATCATCTATGTGAGAATAAATAATGTGAATAATTGAGTATAACAACAAATCTATGCTTTCCTGACAGGCATGAAACTAATAAGTTAATGTGAATTACTTATAACGATTATTTGGAATTTGTAAGAAGTTAAATGAAGCCAATAAACATGCCTTTCAGTACAGAAAGAGATAATTATTTGAACATGTTTACTACCTATATATTAACAAAATTGAAATAAATATGAAAATAATAGGAATCAATTATAACCAACAGATCTTGTGATGTTTATATTTTTAATGGATACGTATATCAGTGAATACCACCAAATACGAAAATTATTTTTTTTTGTCATTCAGACCCTAATTTTACTTATAATGAAAAAAGCTTGAATATTGATTCAAAAATTGAATTTCATGTTGATTAGAATATAAATCAGTTGAAGTGGATGAAACCAGAATGAAAGTATTTAGAGTTGTCATAAACATTCAGTCATTGAAACTTATTCGCTATCAGCACAAATACATTTGAAGAATATTACACTAATCTGTGTGTGAGCTACCACAATATTTATTATGAAAGCATGAACTTCGAGAGCACGATAAATTTATATATAAAAAAATGAATATGATAAAACCTAAAACTACAGTTACGAGATTCGAAAAGAATGGTGCCAGGGTAGTATCTTCCATCAGAATAACGAATGTATGTTGATTCTCTTCTACATTTGATGTGTTTTTTTACAACAAATAAAATTGCATCTTCATTGAATCTCACCAGTACATTGGCCATGTTGTGGATTTTAGTATTTATTGTGGTCTTGTTTTATTAGGTGAATTACACTAAATGAATCAAGCAATGTTACCGAACTTTAAAATAACACCACGCAAATGTACACAATATAGAAATAGCTTTTTGAACACAAAACGTTATAGCTGGATGGCAAATAATGAAATGATCTTCCCAAAAAGATTTCAGAGTTCGAAATTTCTAATACACATCTGGTTTTTATTGATCCGTAAATTTTTACTTTTCAGAAGAATTCAAGCTATATCCGCAATCAATTTTACAACTAAGTTTCGGTCCAAGTATTGAATACACATCTGCTTTTTATTGATTCATTCTGTTTCTAGTTTCCAGAAGGACTCTATTCTATCCTAGGTGATTAAGGAAACTTTCGACATTTATCTACATTCCAAAACAACTCAAATACCTACTAATAGTTGAAAATCATCAATTTATTGATTAAAAATGATTTGTTTACTAAACTATTGTCTTTAAATATATGACATCTTGCTTGCTTCTCAAGCATCAGAATTGATCATCAAGTGTGTTTCCTGGAAGGATTAAGAAACAGCACCATTTTTATTCCTCTACATACTTTTCTACTTTTTCATTGTATCAATGACAGCCAATAAATAAATCTTTTTATTTAGCTTGGAACAGAATTGATTTTTGTGTGATTTGAATCACTCAAGCTCAGACTGTTAAGAACCTATACTTCACTTTTCTAATAGTAAATAGATGAAATATTACGTACATATTATATTATATGCTACGATATTATAAATTAATTCACTCTATATGACATATTCATTACACTTGACTAAGACTTGCCATTATTTTGAAACAGTAAAATTACTACAAACAAAAACACATTTTTTGTGGAAGTACCTACCTACATACCGTTTTTTGCAAAGATTTGCTTTAATAATTATCTTTGGACATTGGTTTCATACTGTTTGAATATTTCTTATGTAATGAGCTGAAAATGATCCATATTATTAATCGATAAAACAAAAATGCGTGATAAAACTTACCGGCTTGAAGTAAAAATCATCGCCCATTTTGTAAACGCTAGATGCTTCATTTTCGGCCGAGAATTGAAAAATGTGGTTAAATTTTAAATTTTCCATCAACGACCGCCGGCAGCCCCAGGTTCGAAATAATTCGTCGATGTGGCTTTGTTTATACTCGTCGCTCGCAATGTGCGAAAAAATGCATTCGAAAAAACTAAAATCCGTCAAGTAATTGTAACATAACATATAACATTTTCTCCTAAGTTTCGACCACATCCAGAATACGAAAGTCAATAACGAAACGAATTTTAGGGAGTTTTGACGGAAACCGTGCTCAAAACTGGTAAAATTTGCTGTATGAGGATCTCCGGAACCTCTCTTTTTCGCCTATGTGAAAATTGTACAAATGAAAATTATCAACAACGAACCGTCAATCGAAACGGTACGTAAAATAGCCTACACCTCGTACCGTCCGCAAAAGTGAATCCCCGGAAAAGATAAAAATGGAAACTTAGCAACAGTAAGTCTGGCGCAATTCGTTTTCTTTTTTCTGAATTTGTATTCCAATAATAATAATTTCAAGAATAGTTCACAGATATCTAACCATATCTAGGTATATCATACAAAATTCAAGAATTTTTCCAATTAATTCGTGTAATTCATAGATATAAAACTGATATAAATTTCACTGAAACAAATTTTTAACAACAGGATTTATGAATATTACAATGTTTGGTAACGTCTCTCCACCGTATTGACTCAATTTTATTTTTGATCAACAAATAACAATTGTATTGCAAAAACTTTCATATCGTTTTAATTATTGTGTTTCAAAATTTAACAGCGTTGATAAAAATCATGACTTTTTCAATAAAATCAAATTCATTATATGGAGAATCTAGAAATGTAAGAATATACAGGGCGTTCCATTTTAAGTCTTTGAGTATGACTTTTGGTAACAAAATTGAAACGAAAATTTAGAACATTCTGTGCGGCATTTGCAATACATACTACTACCACATCCTGAATAGCTACCCCGGAATGTTTTAAATCATGGGATAGTACCAAAATAGTTCGTTAAAAAAGTCCTCAAACGCAGAAACTGTGGTTATTAGATATTGATAGGAATGATTTCGAAATCTACAAAAGAAATATAAAAATTGAAATAACGTATTTCAATTAGAGTTTATTTATTATTATTTGATTGTAAAAGCTCAAACATATATTTGTTCCATCTATCAAAAAAAGTTTGAATTCAAAACCAATTACAATAAGTATTTTTGTTTTGAAAAACGACAAATTTTTTTCATATCTGACTCTTCATGAATTTCAATTGTTACTGCCTGATGAAATATTTCCTCGAATTGAATTTCAATTAAATCTTCATTTTGCGATTCCAACAAGTGTTGAATATTCTATATTTGAAAGTCCAACCTACGTTCAGTGAAAACGGTTGATTAAGAAACATTTGGCGGTAAAATATTCAGACTATCGAACAGTCACTTCCTAACTTCATGTGACCGACATCTGTTTTACTTTATTGGTGAGAAATAGTTTACCGCTCGAATATCCTTCTCTGTCCTCTTCCTTTTTGTGAGCCCATTTTTATGAGGGTGATAAAAGCTTTCATATAACAGAACTATACATTATTTCATTCTTGAGAAGAAGGTATCGTTTTACTAGCAGGTACACATTATTTCATAGAAAATACATATTTCATTATAATCATAACTAATGAACACGATAACATTAAAAATTATATGGGTAATGGGTATCTAGTTACACACGATAATTTTCGAGACAGAAAAAAATGATAGTAGGATGAAACCCGTTAAAAAAAGACGAGAATATAAGAGAAATGAAAAGAAAGATAAATTACGGGCGATCTGAGGTCGGATAGGGGTGAGTTTTTAAGGGTGTAAAACGGTTTTTCTCGATTCCCGGCAAAACAAAAAGTCCTATGGAAAAGAATTGAATGACAAAGATGAAGGTAATAAGGAGACCTACATTTTTTATTGTTCCTTTTTTCACGTAACCTCAAAATTTATGTGAAAAATTAAATTTTATCTTATGCAAAAAATTTTTATTTTTTCGACAAAATTTGGTGAAAACTTACCATTTTATACCCTAAACACACTGTAATTTTTTTGATATGAAATATTAATTTTTTCACTTTATTTCGAGATATCGAAAAAATAACCTAATTTTCAATCGAAAATTCTTTCGTCAAAATATCCTCTTTTTAAAAAAGTGTGGGAGTTTTTCGTTCTATTTTTTTATTTTTTCTAATAACGTGAAAATATTGATACATTACTATAGTAAATGTTCTCAGAAAATGCAAAGAACAGTACTGCTTTTTGTGTCCGACAACTCCGTCGTACCTGAAATCTTTATCGGAAAACATTTCTGCATATATTTCAAAGAAAGGTTTGTTGAGTCAACTACCGACCATGACCTGATGAACTATCTGAAGACGTTTTCTAGTGTAGCTTGCCTTGCCTGTATTAATTTTTTCATCAATGGAGTTGTCGGACACAGAAAAGGGGTTCTTTTCTTTGCATTTTCTGAGAACATTGCCATAGAAATATTTTTTTACGTTATCAACGAACAAAAAACTCTGCGACTTTTTTAAAAAGCTTAGATTGAAAATTAGAGTGTTTTTTCGATATTAAGTCAGAGCAAGGTGAAAAAATGAATATTTCAAATCAAAAAAATTACAGTGTAATTAGGACATAAAAAGTTGAGTTTTCACCAAATTTCTCGAAAAAAGTTGTGAACATTAATTTTGAAACCAACTAAAATTATGAATTCTTGTTTTTGAGATTTGTTACAATTTTCGTGCTTCATTGCATATATTGGCTCAAAACATAGTGAAAAACTATCTGGCTCAATCAGATCAGATTATATTCATCGAGAAAATGACGGACAACCAGTTAAAACCTTATTTTTGGCTGTTTTTTTCAAATGTCTTCAAATAGCGTGGATTTGACAGACGTGTGCATTTGAAATTTCTGTAAGTTACAAACAAAAATTTCCTATACGTTCATAAGGAAATTTTATATACCAACTTCAAAGTGGAAAAAGATCTTTTCTATAAACAATTTGTATCAGAAATACTCAAAAATTAACGTAGTGCATGTGTGTATTTCGTAAATTCATTCTGGGGTTTGAATTGTCAGCATAAATGTCACATTCATTATCTAATATCTCTTCTACGTAGTCAAAGTGTTGAATAAAACTGAAGTTTTTGAACAGCAAATAGTGATAAAGAAGAATAAATAAAATAAACTTCCTTCATTTTCTTCTCAAGCTTTTTTTTTAAAATTTTGTTATTGAAATTATTTCCAAGGAAAAACGGCGGTTCATAATGAACATTATTATTATAAAATATATTCTTATGTGATTTTAGGCTATATATGACATTCATTTATTTTCGTTTTCTTACGTGTATGTTATGTTTTTATATTCATCTTAATATTGGCTTCTGAAAACCTAGAACTAAAAATCACCCACGAGTTACAAAGGATTTTTGATCTGGATTCAAAGAACTCGGAGGAGATTTATTTTTGTTTCTTTGTCAGTCCAATGAATGTGATATAATAATTGATGAGGCCGATACTTGATGTAAATCGATAAACATAATAAAACAATTGTTAAACTGATTTACACATATATTAAAAATAATACTGCATGACGTACGTTTCGATGAGATTCACCTTTTTCGAATGCTACGTGCAGACTAATTAGTCTGCATTAGTCTGCACGTAGCATTTGAAAAAGGTGAATCTCATGTTACGGTGATAGATGAACAAAATAAATTATGGAGAAATTAAATTTCAAATCTCTGGACATGAATAAACTGGTATATAATTAATAACTATCCTGTAGGTATATAATATTATATAATATATAATAATTATATAATATTATATTAATTAATTCTAATCACTAATTCGTAATTATATTCACTACTATAATAATGGCCATATCTTTCAGTAAACGATAATATTAGCTAAAAAGCAAGTGCGCTTATTATTAAAAACTAAACAGTTGAAATGATCGTAAGTCCAAGCGCGAAAGAAAATTTGCATTGTGACAAACTGGAGTAGATCTGTTCCGAACGAGTTCACTCACTGAGCAATAATTATAATAAGAAGTATTCTGGCAACAATGCTGTTTCCCCTCTGCTTGGTATGGGTTCAAAATTGTCGATAAATACATAAAAAAGTGGTGGGGATTCATGGGCCCAAACTGGTCGATGCATATATATATATATATATATATATATATATATATATATATATATATATATATATATATATATATATATATATATATATATATATATATATATATATATATATATATATATATATATATATATATATATATATATATATATATATATATATATATATATATATATATATATATATATAGATTACTTCAATACTCATCAAATACATATCATACTTCCATTTGTTTTAATTGAACGGAAAGTTGTCACGTGTAGTAAATAATATCGATCTGTGACATTCCCTAATTGTGATATTGACAAATAGAGCTGTTTATATGTTACGCTTTTACGGATCGCCCCATGCCCTTCCCACTTTTTTCGACCTTCCAAGAGTATTGATAACCCGATGTTTTATGCGACCAATCAATAATTTTGGTATCATTTAGCAAACTAATTCACAAAAATAACGAAATTTATTGAATAAAATGTTTTTTCGAATAATGTTATTGATATATAAAAAAATCCGAAGGTACTTCCAAATTAATTCGTGGTGGTTTCCCTTTTCCATTTCCTCTCCTCTTACGTCTATTAATATATCCTCAAGTTCATATGAATTCATAGAAAATTTCAAAATTGAAAAATGTATGTAGGTAACATGTGTATGTTAACCTACATACAAAGTGTAGACCTCAGTAGCTTAGCGGTCCAAACCAGTGGGGCGTAAAACTGAAGACCTGGGTTCGAATCCCAGTCGAGTTCAAAACTTTTGAAATGCAATTTCAATTCTCGATTTTCACAATGAAAAATATTAACACATTATTCATGTCCACACGAGGCTAATTTACACGAAAAATTACTGTACTATATTCATCATTGTTCCTTAAGGAAAAATTAATACATCTGGGAGGATGGGTAGGTGTCACTCACTTTCACCTGCAACTATCGAAGACGACAATCTGAACGTCGGATAACTAGCTTGACGAATAAACGAGTTGTTAGATATGAATTGAAGTTGCATCTCAAAGTGTAGACCTCGGTAGCATAGCGGTCCAAAGCAGTGAGGCGTAATTCTTGTTCAAGACATCGTAGAGTGAACATCGTTTGAAATTACCTGTGCGAAGGCAAAGTTACTTTTGTGTGAAGGATTATAAATCCTCAGCGTAGTGATTTATACATGTTTGTGTTGGGGTTTTCCCCAAAATCTCTATTAAAGACATTAAATTCATTGAGAATTAAAAAACGACTGAAAGTGATTAAAATAACTAGCTGATAAGACTGAGTTATTAGAATAATTACTAAGTGAAATTCCACAGTGGACCAATCGAATAAATATGTTGCAATTAGTGATACAGAAGTAGAAATGGCGCCTGTAACGACGGACCAGTTCCCACCATTAAGACTTCTTAAAAACAAAAGAAGAATTCAAGATGATGAAAATCCCTCCCAAACTCATCCCAGCGTGAAAAAGGTGAAGGAAAGGAACCCCCGAAATGAAGTACCGGTGAACAATAGATTCACAAACCTAGATAACGTAGAAATGGAAGAAGAAAACCAAAATACTGAAAATACCTTGTTAGGAAATTATAAACCAAAAAAGGAAAACAAACTTCCTCCCATGGTTTTACATGGGAAAATAAACAATCACAAAAAATTTGTTGAGACCTTAGAAGAATTGACCAAAAATAAATTTCATTTGAAATATAATAAAAATAATACAAGTATATTTGTCAAAAACGAACATGACTGGAATCAGGTAAACATATTCTTAAAAGAACAGAATATAGATTACCATACGTACACTAGGAAAGACAAAAAGACGCACGCGTTTGTCCTCGAAGGATTGGATAACGAACCAAGCGTGGACGATATAAAAAACGAAATAGAGGACACTTATAAAATAAAAGTAGAAAAAATCTACAAAATGAAAAACACCAGAAGACCGATCTATCTTGTAATAACAGGAAAAGATATTGTACTGAAGTATTTACAAAAAACGATTTACATAATAAATTATACTAAAGTAAGCTGGACAAGATACTTTAGTAAAAAAACAATAACCCAATGCCATAGATGTCAAATGTGGGGCCACTCTACAACAAATTGTAACGCAACACCATCGTGCCTGCGTTGTGCTAATGATCATCTAACATCGGAGTGTCCATTGAAAATTGACGATACACCAAAGTGCGCGAATTGTGGTGGTCAACACACCGCTAACAACGTCGAGTGCCCTGTGTACAAGAAAATAATGGAAAACAAAGTTTAGTGCGTAAAAACAAAAGTGTAGTGCCAAAATACATTCCTGCTCCGATCCCAACTACCAATGTATGAGAAACCAGAGAAAAAACTGCTAGCCAGAGACACAAAGTGCCTGATCAGCGTATAATAACCGAAAATAGTGATTATAACAATTGCGGTGAGTTAAGTGAATTTACTAAACTGAGTAATGAACTGAAAACTCTTAATAGTTTAATAGATGTAAATAAATTTCTTCTAGCTATAAGTAATCTAAATAAAAAATTAGTCAGTACTAATAACCATGTAGAGCGGTTTCAAATATTTTTTGAATTTACACAAAACTTAGAAATTAATGGTTTTTAAGCTCAATATCGCACACTGGAACGCTAACGGCATTAGAAATAAAATGTCAGAACTTCAAAGCTATTTGCGAAAACATGAAATTGATATTATGTTAATCAACGAAACACGTTTGAAAAAAGAGCATAAATTAAATTGTAGAGGTTACGAAATTCTACGAAGAGAAAGACAAACTAACACCGGCCACGGTGGGGTAGCAATTTTAATAAAGAGAGGAGTCGTTTTCTCACAAATAAACAACATGAATTGTAGTATGGAAAATTTAGGAATAACACTGGAAAACAACATCACTTTAATTTCAACATATAACAGACCACTGAATAAATTCAAAAAAGATTGCCTATGTAAACTCATTAACTCTGGGAACAAAACAATAGTCATTGGCGATTTTAATGCAACACATACGGCTTGGAACTGTAGACGAAACAACAGAAATGGCAACACTCTTTACAACTATATAAATGAAAACGATAATTGTTCATTATTTTTTCCCGACGATCATACACATTATCCAGAAAACAATGGACTCCCCAGCACAATAGATATAGCTCTTATTAAAAATATTAAAAACGTATCTCAACTAATATCTCATGCAGAACTCAATTCTGATCACAATCCTGTGTATTTCCAACTATTCAACATAAAGAATGAAAACATACAACGCGAAATAATAAGTTACGAAAATACAAACTGGAACATATATAGGCAACTCATTAATCGTAGAGTAAATATAAAATACAATATTGACAGTCCGGAGAAATTAGAAGACGAAGTCGAAATATTTACAGACATCCTTATTAAAACTAGAGACGAAGTCACAGAGAAAAAATTATATAATAATAATTCAAACTAATACTGACAAACTTCCTGAAGCAATCCTAGAATTGATAAAACTAAGAAACAAACATAGAAAGAGATGGCAGACACATAAAAACCAAAATAACAAAAATATTATGCACGCACTAAGTAAACAAATAAAAACAGAAATTAAAAATCACAAAAACTCAACATGGACAGAAAAACTCAAGAGTTTAAATCCAAGGGATAATTCTATTTGGAAAATGACCAAAACGTTGAAAAAACCATTCCATGAAATACCAACATTGGTAGATAATTACGATAAATTTTTGACTAATAAAGAGCAAGCGAATAAATTAGCATCTCACTTTGAACAGATATACACTTTAGGAGAAAAGGAAACAAATAGCCAGAAAGAATTAACAATGAAGGTGAACGATTTCTTAAAATCACAAAACCGTTTAAATTACAGAGATTACGACTCAATATTAGTAACACCAACCGAAATTGTAGATATCGTAAAAGCCCTGCCGAACAATAAAGCCCCTGGCCAGGATGGTATTAGTCCCAAGTTACTTAAAAATCTTCCTAGAAAGGGAATCGTCCAATTCATGTACATAGTAAATGCAATAATAAAACTACAATACTGGCCAAAATTATGGAAAACATCGGTAGTTATCCCCATTCTCAAGCCAGGTAAAATTTCAAGTGACCATAAAAGCTATAGACCAATAAGCCTCTTACCGATCCTAAGCAAGGTATGTGAAAAATTAATTTCAAAACGGATTGACAGAACATTGAAACAACTTAAACTTAAAGATGAATTCCAGTTTGGATTCAAGTCGCAACATAATACTTCGCAACAGATAGTTAGAATTGTAAATGATATTGTAAGAAATTTCAATAACAAAAGCAACACGATATTAGCCCTGTTCGATATAGAAAAGGCGTTCGATCGTGTTTGGATTGAGGGATTAATATATAAAATGATGATCAATAAATTTCCTCATTATCTAATAAAACTGATACACTCTTATCTTATAGAAAGACAGTTTAAGGTGAAAATAAACAATTGCCTATCCACAGCGAGAAGTATAAAAGCCGGGGTACCACAGGGCTCAGTACTAGGACCAAAACTATTTAATATATTCATTCACGACATACCCCAATTCCATAACACAAAAATAGCGCTATATGCAGATGATACAGCAATCTATGCAAAATCATTTTCAGCAGAAGCTGCCAACTCATTAATAAGATATCACGCTAACAAACTGAAATTATTCTACGAAGAATGAAAAATAAAAATGAATACAACAAAAACCGAACAAATAATATTTACACGAAAATTTACGAACAATAAAATATTAACACCACTGAAAATAGGTAATCACATTATTAACACAAAACAGTCTGTAAAATACTTAGGTGTAGAATTGGACAGAAAATTAAATTTCAAGAAACACATACGAAGCACAATAAACAGAGCATTTGGAATCTCCAAAAACCTATACTCACTTCACAATAAAAATAGTGAACTCAGCAAATATAATAAGAGGTTAATATATACCACAATAATAAGACCAACAATAACATACGTTGCACCAGCCTGGTGCAACGTAAGTAATGCAACACTCAGACCTTTGCAAGTTTTTCAAAATAAAATGTTAAGTTTATAACAAAAATGGACCGATTCACCCCAATAGATACACTGCATCGAGAAGCGAATATAGAACCGCTCAGACAATACATAGATAACATGGCCAACAAATTTTACAAAACACAGCTGAACAACCCGCTGACTAAAAATATAACAAACCTCAGAGCACACAACACAGAAAACATGAAACACAGATTACCATATCAACATTTATCTATATTCAACGAGAGAATATGAACCAAAAACGCACTACCACATACCTGGTATTTAAATCTCGTAGAAAAGCATTCCTTTGGTGACCTCTGCTAGATATGATTATAATCGAATACAGAAGCCAACAATTCGTCAGACGACATAAGTATCAAAAACAGGTTTTCGCAAATAGTTTCCTGTATTGTAGAATTAAAATATGTAAATATAATGATAATGCACAAATAAAATATAAAAAAAAAAAAAAATAATTACCTAAAGGCAAAGCGATCATCTACACATATATGATCCCTCATATATATATATATATATATATATATATATATATATATCAAGATGATATTTGTCAAAAACGAAGTAAATGTACAGTAAAACTAATAAGTAGGAACTGTGAAAATTTTAAGATTGTAATGAAAAATGAATTATGTATTTAGTTTAAGATATATAATGTTAAATTTTTGCATAACTCATGTATTATATACGTATTGTTAATATTTGTAAATAAAGATTTGTTAAGTAAAGTAAGTAAGTGGGGCGTAAACCCGAAGACCTGGGTTCGAATCCTAGTTGAGTTCAAAACTTTTGAAATGTAATTTCAATTCTCAATTTTTACTATAAATTCGCATTCAGTGGGATCTTCGAGATTTTTTATATTGATCTGTTGTAGATCCTCTTGGACCTCTTTTAGCCACTCTGTTCCGCATTTACTATTGATAATTATATTGAGTAGTTTCTTCGGTATTCTAGACTGTTTCATTCTGTAGACATGTGCATAGAACTTTGCTCGTCGTTTTTTGATTTCTTCCGTTGATTTCCTGATTATATATATATATATATATATATATATATATATATATATATATATAGCTTAGGAAAGTATATAAAAAAATTGACAACAGATGCGAGATGCGAGAATTTATATTAGATACAGATAACAATGAATTGAATGGAATTTTCGAATAAGAGCGACATTCAACAATATTTCATATTTTCATACGATAATACAAACTGATTAGGTCTGGTAAGTCTGACTGAAATCATTATTCTGATTTGTTGAAGATAAAATTTCTTAGTTAGCCTTTGATTTTGGTTCTAGAAAATATAACGTGAGAATATATTTCTAGGGAAACCTGATGAAAATTAATATAATCCCAACCAACCATGTACTTGCGGATTATCATCCGAAATATCTTATATTTAATGCATGGAAAGTGAACTTGATATTGCGAATAATGGAAATAAGGGTCTATCGAGTTTTATTGTGTCGAAAATTTACCACTCTCACAATGTAGCAAAAGGGTCCATTTTACCTCTATTATTCATTACTAACAAACAAAGCGCGAATCATGGCGCTCTTCCTAGTTAACAGAATGCCGTTTATGTTGCGAAACAGAATACAGAAAAGAGGAAATTTTACAAGATAATGAATGCAGTCACTGAAAAAATAGGTTCAAAAAGAAATCAGAGAACAGGTGGAGAAATATGACTATGAATAGCAACGGAGAGAACACTAGAGATAGTATCTTGAAGAGATCATAACGGGTGATTTTTTAAGAGCTAAGTTTTTCAGGTTGGCAGTACTGGTGAAAAGTTTTCAATATACTCTGCCATTTCATCATGGAATGACTTACAAACGAGCAATGACAACGATCACTAATTGTCGAAATTTACTATTAAAATTTGTGCTCTGTGAAAAATGTGTATCGTTTGTTACGACCATATCATGGACGTCATAATCGACCTGGTGAATCAACAATTCGTACTGTTATCACCAAATTTCGCTGGAAGTTTACTTTGTTGGACATTAAACCATTGTCTCGCATGCGTACAGTGCGCACTGAAGAGAATATTGCAGCCGTAGCGTAAAGTGTTAATGAGGATCAAGAATTGTCAATTCTTCGCCGTTCTCAGCAATGGGGCATGTGTTACTAAACCACATGGAAAATTTTACGTGTTGATTTGGGTTCGAAAGCCTATAAAATTCAACTTCTGAAAGCATTGAAGCCGAATGACCTACCACAACGTCTGATTTTTGGTGAATGTGGTAAATTTTGGTGAACTTCTTAGAACAGCTTAATGAAAATCCGATGTTTTATCGAAAAATTGTTTTCAGCAATGAGGCTCATTTCTGACTTAACGGATATGTAAATAAACAAAACTCTCGCATCTGGAGTGATGAACAGCCAGATGCTGTACAAGAATTACCGATGCATCCCGAAAACACGACAGTTTGGTGTGGTTTATGGGCTGGTGGCATCATCGGTCCATTGTTCTTCAAAGACGACCGTGGAAGAAACGTTACCGTCAACGGCGAACGATATCGAGCCATCATACGCAACTTTTTTTGCCCCAGTTGGCCTTGGTTGACATGTGGTTTCATCAAGACGGTGCAACATGCCACACAGCTCGTGAAACAATGGACATTTTGAAGGATGAATTTGGTGAGCAGCTTGTCTCTCGAAATGGCCCTGTGAATTGGCCGCCAAGATCATGCGATTTGACTCCTCTGAATTATTTCTTGTGGGGTTATGTGAAGTCGTTAGTGTATGTGGACAAGCCGAACACGATTGAAGCCTTACAGGATAACATAATACATTATTCAAATACAACAATACAGGGTACATTGCTATCGAAGAATGTCATGAAACCAGGATGCAGTGTCCGTAAATTATCAGTAAAATTGTTTAGAAAAATTGCAGATTATATACGTTGTGAGATATTAAACACATATTGGGATGTAACAAAAAAATCAGACAATTCATTATGTTTCATGTGGAAAGTACCTGCTGAGCATATTATCAATTCATTCTTACAATAACAATATCATCATCAATGTTATTTAAAATGTTATTATTAGACCTGACTCGAACCTGCAGTTTACATTTTGAATAATAGAAGTGAACACAGAAAGCAAATAAATCTTAATGATTTTGACGTGAATAGATGCAGAGTTAAGACAAAGTGTTCCTCACACAGCATACTTATATAACACAGATTTAAGAAACGGCTATAAGAAACTCTACAAAAGGAAGTTCTTCTCGTAATATAAGAAAAAACTCAACGAACATGTTCTTGATAGAGTTATATCTTATATCAGGTCACTTTCAGTTTATAATAGTTCATACAGTCTCGAAATAATTGATAAAATTTACTTGGAAAATAAGCTTAATACCAAGAGCTAATACCTTCATACATGGTGCTAATAGAAGTGAGTAGACGATGTCCAAAAAGAAAAATAATGAAGAGTTGAAATTTTGAAAACGCGAATTATTCAATATTCCAATGTAATTTAGTTGCTTTAAAATCATCTAGTGACACGTGTGATGATTGTGATGAATTTATTTCAATTCTGACAAGGAATTCTCTGGACAACAACCAGAAACAAAGAATTTAGTAGTTCAACTTCATGTTACTGAAACTGAACAACGCTATTAAGAAAACGCATAAGAATTTATTGAGCTATCAAGAAAAAACATGGCAATTTATTGAACAAAAGTGCCATTTACAAAGTTCAACATGTCTGATTTACGAAAATGCCTGCTAATCCAGAAATTTACCATATCACCGATACCATATGAGACGATATTCTATCATGTGAGTTGAGGTGAATCGAAAGCTGGCAGGAATCGCAATAAAGTTACATCGACACTTTAGCTATGGGCGAACAATTCAATTTCTAGCAGTGAAATAGATCAAAAGTTCATGTTTCTGTCAATTTTATTGAAGTTTGTGTTATCAAAACATCGAAAATCACATTTAAAAAATTTTTTAAATAAAAAATATTTGAAATTATCGAACATATTGAATTAAATAAAATTGGTAATAAAAGCTGTAGTTATTCATCAGTTATTGTCACGTGACTGTAAACATCCATAAGACCATTACGTCTATCATAAGACGACTACTTTAGTTCTTCAGAATTCAGGTACAAGTGAACATTTCAATTAATACATTTTTATGTTGAATACTATAAAACTATCAAGTGATATTTAAAAAACAGTTAAGTAAGAATAATTCTGTACCTTATATATGTATATATATATATATATATATATATATATATATATATATATATATATATATATATATATTTTATTTTGAAAGTTTTTAGCAATAACAGGCTTTTTTGATATGAAAAAGTTTATTTTTGTTGACGTTTCGTTGTTATATTACAACTTTGTCAAAACTTTAAGAAGTTTTGACAAAGTTAAAAACTTTCAAAATAAAATATCTTAAACAGGAAATAAATCAATTTCAAGATATGTATATATATATATATATATATATATATATATATATATAAATGAGAGGTAATAATAAAAACTTGTCTAAAAATCACTGACTGAACAATTCTTTATTCGACTAGTTTCGCCTTTTACAGCATTATCAAGAATGATTAAATCATGAATCATGAATCAAGAATGATTATCATTCTTGCTATTGCTGTAAAAGGCGAAACTAGTCGAATAAAGAGTTGTTCAGTCAGTGATTTTTAGACAAGTTTTATTATTACCTCTCATTTAAATATGAACTATCACAGAGTAGATTCATCGTCCATCGAATTTATTATATATATATATATATATATATATATATATATATATATAAGGAAATGAAATTTTTTGTGCTTATGGCACTGAATGAAGTATTTAAGAAAATGAACACTAGAACATTCATTAGAAATAATAAATAATAGATGATACTATAATATTCTCTTGATTAATTTGAATTTTTCGAATGAATGTTCTAGTGTTCATTTTCTTATATATATATATATATATATATATATATATATATATATATATATATATATATATATATAGGAGATGTATTTGTTCATAGGTTGTGTGGTTCAATTAATGAATACTTTAATTCGTTAATGAAAGAAGCTGTTAAGATCACGATTAATTCAACTTATTTTAAATACAACAACCATTTCTACAAACAAATTGAAGGTTGTGCAATGGGGGTATCTATATCAAGTATAGTTGCAAACTTGTGTTGGAAGATCTGGAAAACGAAGGGATCCCTAAATTAGACTTCGAAATACCGTTTTTTTACAGTTACGTAGACGATTGCATTACAGCTATTCCAAACAATAAGTTGAACGACGTAGTAAACATGTTCAACAGCTATCACCGAAAATTGAAATTTACTAGTGAACCGGAACAAGAAAACGAGATCATCTTCTTGGATATTACATTGCATCACAAGGGCAACAACATAATTACAGAATGGTATACGAAGACTACTTGGTCTGGACGTTATTTAAATTTCAATTCCCAACACCATATTGCCCAAAAAAAAAAGCTGTAGTTATTGGTCTTGCTAATCGAGCAATAATTTCTAGCGATCCAGAATACCAACCCCGAGCAATAAAAAAAGCGAAGCAAGTACTTTTTGACAACGCTTACCCTCCAAAGATGGTAAATGCAATCTTCCAACAGAAATATGAAAAACACTGCACACATCAGGAAACTGGCGAGAAGAAAACCGCTAAAAAAGAAAAAGTAGAGATCGTGGCAAATTTTGCTTCCATACCTTACGTTCCTAACCTGTCCGAAAACATCCAGAAACTCCTTAACAAATATGACATCAAGTTGAGCCACAGAGGATACAACCTCTCACAGAGCATGTTACTCAACTAAAAAGCAGTATCTGCCAAGAGAAAGACTCACACCGTATATCAAATACCATGCAACAATTGTTCTGGAGTATATATCGGACAAACTTGTCAACATCTACAGAACAGAATCAACGGGCACAAATATGTCAATAAAAACTCCACCTCTCTTAACAAACACCAACTAAGTTTGAATCATAGCTTTGATTTCACGGATCTAAAATACTAATAACGGAATACCATCGAAGAAAACGTGATATATATGAGATGATTTTCATCAAAAATAATCCAAATGCAATTAATGATAAAGCTGAAATACAGGAACTCAGCAAGATCTACAACAGTATCCTGAACAACTAGAAGGATACATCTCATTATGAAAAAATTTAAAAAATACCTATGAAAATGTTCTCGAAAAGTTCCGATACAAATGCGCAAACCGCCCAATATACCACCTAAGATAGATAGCGGCAGTCTACATCTACACCTTGACCGAGCAACAACATAAATTAAATTTGATATCTTATGTGATCGTAAATGTAATGTTCTATTTTATTTTATAAATGTAAGTATAAATGTTTGATTGATTTCAAGTTGTAACGTAACTGTTTTACATTTTAGTGACCAGGAAATTGTTGTATGACATGATTTGAAAAAGGTCGCAGTGACGACTGAAACGTTATTTCAATATAAACATCCGAATTAAAGTATTTATTAATTGAACCACACAACCTATGAAAAAATACATCTCCAATATAATTAAATATGGTTCAAGAAATTCAATCTGTAAATATAAAGATTGATCGTTATTATTTCAACCGTACAATTTATGAAAATTAAATGTTAGGATATCAGGATTGCGGTTTACAAACCGCAATCCTGATATCCAAACATTTAATTTATATATATATATATATATATATATATATATATATATATATATATATATATATATATATATATATATATATATATATATATATATATATATATATATATATATATATATATATGTATATATGTATATTTTTCATTGTCTTCAAAACTTCATTTGAATCGCGGTTCACAAAATTAGGTGATGTAAATAATAATAAGTCCGAAATAGTTTGTTTGTTTAGTTAATTCATATCTTCAATAGAGTCTCATGACGATTATGCTAGTGGGTATGTCCAATACAAAAAGAGACGTAAGACTGCGTACGATAAAGTGTCATCCATGTCCTGCGTACTCCACGAAGTACGCTTCAATGAATAATGAAAGCATTTGATCAAATGAATCATAAAGAAATTTTGTACTGAAACATAATGAAAGCCAACTGAAAGCCAAGTTTAGTTTTCTCCAAAGATCTAATTACCCTAATTCAGTCTTATTCAAATAATCGAACATAGTTTGGACAATTTGAGGGTCATAAGTCATATGTATGTACAGCCATTTTGGGTGTACCACAAGGCTCTAATTTAGGCCCACTGTTATTTCTTTTTTTTGTAAACGATCTTATAGACTGTCTATCAGTTCATAGTGTCATGAATGCTGATGTTTCAAAAATATATTGCAAAATCGAAACATATGAGGACTGCATTCACTTAAAAGAAGCGGTCTATACAATTTGACTACACGATTAACGAAACCATTCTGACCAGTGTCTACGAAATTCGAGACCTCGGTATAATATGAATTAAATAATTTCAACATCTTTCAAATTTTATGGATAATATGCCTAATGTTGGATACTTTTCAAATACAAAAACACTCATACAATTATTTAATGCCCTTGTAAAGAGTAAATTAGATTTCGGATCTATGATTTGGATTCCCATTCACAATTCTCGTAAAAATCATTTAGAGTCAATCCAGCGAAAATTTCTCAAATATCCAATTTGGAGGGAAGATCACGTTTATCCGGACATAAGAAAGAACCAGACTGATCTGTTCAACAGGTTTGGAGCTAAATCACTTGAAGTTGGCAAGGACTTGCCTCTGAAGTTTCTGTATAACCTCTTACATGGTTATATAGACTGTCCTACCCTTATTGGCTATATTGATTTTCATGTTCCTAGACAATGTTCACGTTTAATCAATTTTTTTTATTTGTTCTTCGAAAACTAATCCCCTCGTACAATTACCCATTAGATATATGTGCTCGCTATTCAAGGATGAGTCTTACAAATGCGATATCAACAGTTACTCATTTGCTTTCATTAGTCGGGTTTACTTGGACTCTTTTCATGTATAATAAATTCTGAAGTAAGCCATAATCTCATTGTCTATTATTTATTATAATTACTTTTTTATTGATAATATTTTTTTAAACGTTTATATCATATCATTAGGTGTTAATACTGTATATATATTTTTTAGTATTTCCTGTTACTGGGTGTTTTTACCTGTTGAAAAAAAAACGTATTATTTCTATAGTTTCTATATGAGTTTAACTCATATAGATATTCTGTGATTCTGTAAATAGTTAATCAAACTTTGCATCGGAGTGATTTTCATATAGGCACTCGGTACTTTCGTTTCATCTAGAAACTCTGAACCACTCTCTTTAGATTTCCTTATCTTTTGGCAATTTAATAATTGATTTTTTTATGTATTAATTGTTGTAGTACTACACATGGGCACTGCCGATTTGTGGGACTTTGTGTTCATTTTAATTGTTCGTATTCACTTTCAGATGAAGGAAACACATACATTTGACAATTGTTACATACATTTGACATACATTTTCTCATGAATCGCGATAATGTCTAGAAGTTTGTCACGTCACTTGACAGTTTGTGGGTCTATTTCAATGGAAATTCATATTCCCCTATTTTGGTATATTTTCTCATCTGAGATAGTTATATATATAAAAATAAAATATGGTTCTTCCTAAAAGAAAAGTGTATCGAATATCTCCAAGTGCGATAACATAACACGAGAACTACAGAATTCTTTCACTTTCAGCAAATTTCTCATCTATAATATAAAAATGAATCACAAAATGTGTTGGTAAGCGCATAACTCAACAACGCCTGGACCAATATTGCCAATTCTTTTTTTGATCTCTTCGTTGAAGTCCAAGGATGGTTTTTAAGCCGGGAATAATTTCCGGGAAAACTCTAGAAATATCCCTTTTTTCCCATACAACGTTTTCTAACTAAAATTTATATAAATTCAATGGACGATGAATCCACTCTGTGATAGTTCATATTTAAATGAGAGGTAGTAATATTATTACCTCTCATTTAAAATGTATATATCCAGCAAATATCTCATATTATCAATGATTCAATAATAGCAGATAAAGATCATACTGATAATATGCTAGAACGTTTCAATAATCCTCATAATAAATTACAATTTACACTTGAAGAAGAAAAAGATGAAAAATTGAATATTCTTGATATAACAATTATAAGGAAAGATAATAAAATTTTTACAAGATAACACAAAAAAGAAAAAAATCTCATCGAACAATAAATTATATGAGTAATCATCACTATTCCCAGAAAAAAGGAATAATAATTTATTTTATAGATAGATCACTAAAATTAACATCATAATGTTTACGATATGAAACACTTGAAGAACTTCGTACTCTTTTCATGAAAAATAATTACTCATTAAATTTGATCAACAAAATCCAAAATCATGAAAAACAGAATTCATAAATTATATAATACTTTACATTCAAAAAAAAAAAGTAAATCTAACGATAATAATTACATTCCCCTAGCATATATTCCTAAATTGAGAACAAGCATTGCTAAGATATTTAAACCTCATAATTCAGTAATAGCACATACCGCCAACAACCAAATTAAAGAAATATATACCAAATTAAAGAGTGAAACAGTAACTCTATAGGACAAACATCGCAAAATCTAGAAGAAAGAATTAGAGCGCCTAAATACGCAAAAACTCAAATAACAGCCTCAAATAAACATAAAATAACTGAAAAACACGATTTTGATTATAACAATACAAAGATTTTAGCAACTAATAAAGACAAAAATATAGAGAAATTTTAGAAATGTTACACATTCTTAAAAATTTGGAGAACACAGTAAATGAAAAACAGACATTAAACATCTCAATTCTATTTACAACGTTTTAATAAATCTTACAAATAACACTCGTAAAATGAATACACAACAATCACCAAACATCACATCTCAAAACTCATTCTTTCCAGATCTACCTTCAATTTCACAAACATAAATCAATTAATATACATATTCTGGATAAGTACAAAACTTGACTATATATAATTATATATTTTTATATATAAATCACACTCATAAGAATCACCTGGCTTACCATGAGTTTTTCAGAGGTTACAATACGAAAAAACTAATTTGATTTTTTTTTTAATAAGTTTGTCGTTTTGATATCTATAGTAATTCATAAAATTCAATTATTAATTAATTTTGACAAAGTTGTGATATACAGCGAAACGTCAGCGAGAATAATGTTTTTCACATTAAAATAAGCCTTTTATTGCTATAAACATTAAAAATAAACTATCTATGATAGTTGATTTATTGCCTGTTTAAGATTTAAGTTTATTTTTAATGTTTTATATATATATATATATAAAACATTTTTTATACATATATATATATATATATATATATATATATATATATATATATATATATATATATATATATATCCCGTATATTTTCGTTGGACTCATCTAATTATCCAGTTGGCCATCATGTAATAGTGTGTTAGATATATGTTAGCATATGAAATTCTGCACATCATTTGGAAAAGGAATATAACAACTAAAAATGACTATTTATAAAAAATGTACTACATAAATATTATCAATATCAACACAGACAATTTCAAAGAAATTCCCAGAGAGTCAACATTAACTATATAGAACAAATGTAATAAATTCAAAGCATATTAGAAAAACAAAACCTTGTGAGTCCCAAAGAAGAGAAGGTTATGGAGTCCTATAACTCAATTACCGTCAGGATGTATGGTAATCCCAAGATGCACAAAGATAACAATCCCGTGAGAACAATTATTGTATCAGATATTGATGTGGATCATTTCTAGTATTCATCTCTTTCTGTAATTTCTGTTTAAGTCAAAGATTGTAACCCTTTCTAGGCTCACAGTATAAGAGTAATTATTTGCATGAATAGAAAAGGCACAACTCGCACTTTTTTTTGTTTATATACTTTGTATGTAGCGCGGGACTATTCTTCAGTCACTGTGGTGTTTTTCCTACGTATCCATGATCCAATTCTAAGGTACTTTGGGTTTTTAGAGCACTTTTTGATTTTACTGGATAAATACGAGTATATTATTTTAAGCTTCGGTAAACATTCAATTCTTTGTCAGAACAGTCTTCTTTTTTTAGTTACTCAGCCTGCTTTCGATTTGCACAGTTTTCTCTCTTCTAGTTGCATATAAGAGTTTATGTACCATTGTTTCTGAATATGAAGTAAGTTGTAATATATCATATAGTTTTTCATATTGTCTGTTATGGAAATTGGATCACAAATTTCTCCTATTTTATTTTTCATGCTTCAGTAGAATTTATTTCCAAGCTAATGGGATGATCTGACAAGTAATGTATAAATTTATCCGAAGTGTGGATGCCAATCCAGTCTCACTGCATTCTCTATTCTACACATTTTTTTATCTAAAAATAGAACTTGGAATTTCTCATTTTTTACTTCTGCCGTAAATTTTATGTTCTACTCACACTTGGCTTAAGTTTCACTAAATATTTTGAAAATTCTACATATTTTTCGGGTGGTTAACCTATTATCAAGAGTATACAATATTACTGTTTATGTTGAGAACATTGTATACTCTTGATATTGGGTTAACCACCCTAATCATATGTAGAATTTTTTATATATTCAGTAAAACTTGAGCCAAGTGTGTTAATTTTAATTTATTGTTTTAACATAATGTTTCGCCAAGAGATAAGCGAAACCTCCGTGTCATTTATTACAAACGGTTGAAGATAAAATTAACCATTAAATATGAAATAACCAAACTTGAGTAGAAATGCAACTATCTCCATGAACAGCTGAATAGGAATATTACAATGATTTTTCATCTTGTTTCAGTTTACTCTAGTACAGTCACTACTAGTTTCTTATAAATATTACCAAATAGGCTTATGAATTCCAATGTTATTAGTACATAATGAGAAGGGAAATCGATATTTCATATTTGTTACGCAAAGTCGAAGGAGTTTTTGATATAATATTCTTTATATCTTATAATATTGCAGCAACATAATTTGCTACTTTACGAGTGAGCCTGAATATCTGATACAATTGATCTCATGGGGTTGTTATCTTTGTGTTTCTTGTGATTACCATACATCCTGAAGGCAATTGAGTTATTGGACTCCATAACCTTCGCTTATTTAGAAATCACAATGTTTTGTTTTTTAATTTGTTTTGAATTTTCTACTTTTTTCTGTAACGTTAATGTTGGATCTCTGGTAATTTCTTTAAAATTGTCTATGTTGGTAATGATTTGCAGATAGTGATTTCTGTTCATAAGCACAGTTACTCCTCCTTTGTCACAATCAAGAACAGAATGTTGGTTATTAGTTTTTAAAACTGTATTTCGTTGTTATATATCTTATCCAAATAATATGCCCAATAAGACCCATTATAAAGATTACATATAAAGTTGACAGGAGAACGTGACATAATATTTGATCTGAGGTAATTGACATAAAATGTATTATTCCTCCTCAGAATAGGCCTTGTTACGAGAATATTCATTTAACTGAGAAGAAATGGACAGTCAATCGAATTATGCAAAATTTTGAAGAGAGACTTCAGACCGAACGGTGGAAAAATGAATTACCTTAGCCAGACTCCATACTAACAATTGAGTTTATTAGGGTGTAGTCTCGTGAAGATATATAAATTTAGTGTTTTCTCATTTTGGGTGATAGAATAAGAACTTCAATTTGTGTATTTTGTTTGAAGATCCTGCCTTTCAATCAAATCATATCCATTTACTCCAAATCTAAGTTAATTTATTTAGATGGTTCAGCTCAGATATTCATAATTTTTAGCTACCTTAATGAAGAAATTCATGTTTTTGAAAGATTGGCTTTGTATACAAAATAGTAAATAAATGATGTATTTACTGGTCGAAATCAGTCCTCCAAATTGAAGATTAACCTATACACGGACTTTCATATAAAACTATATGAATATGAATCAAATTTATTCAAATCAAATCAAATTTTATTCAAAAATATATAGCAGTTAATGAAATTACATAAGAAAACCTAACACAAAACACCCTTGTCACAAGTAACAAGAGTATGTAATCAAAATTTATATCTTAGCCTTACCTAGATCTGGGAATATCATTTTCTTAAAAATTTTACAACTATTTACTATTACATTGTTTGTCACCTAAACTTGAAGTTTGTGTGTGAACAAACCTACCAGATTCAAGAAACTTATGTAATATGGTGTCAGCATCAATTGAACGACTGAAAGTAACATTCAACAAAACACTCAATCCGGGTCCACACAACAATCATCAGCATTGAGCTGAAGCGAAACTCTGATGCAGAAAGGAACAGAGACCAAGGGTTCACACAAATAACCTCGAATGCTCAGCAATACACTAGTTCCTTAAAAAAATTTCAAAAACTCATCATCATCATCAACCTCTGTCCGTCCACTGCAGAACGAAGGCCTCCCAATGTCTTTGCCAAGATTTCCTATCGGCAGTCTCTCCCTTCCAGCCAATGCCCATCCAATCCACAAGCTCCTTATCCCATCGATCGTGAGGGCGCTTTTTTGGTCTTACCAATCACTAACCACAGCTGACCAACGCTCATCTCTTGTTTGGGCTAGATGGCCTGCCCATTTCCACTTTGGCCTTTTTACACACTCCACGACATCCTTCACCTTTTATCCAGTTGCAGCGTATTATATCTCGTATTGTTAAGCCCATCAATTATAGTTCTATACTCGGCTGGGTTGTTCGAAGCTTCTGCATTTGAGCAGATTTCAGAGTCCAAGATTCGCTGGCGTAGGTCTTCGCTGGTGATACACATTGGTCAAAAACTTTGCTCTTTAAGGATGGATATATATATATATATATATATATATATATATATATATATATATATATATATATATATATATATATATATATAGTCAACTCTCGTTAATTCCAAACACGACGGACTCTTAAAATATTACGAATTATCGAAAGTTTGAAATATCAAATGGTTCGAAAGTTGTGAGAGAAAATAAATAAAACTTCGAATTATTAGGTGTTGATCAATTATTATTCATTACGGCGCGTTTTGTAGACAAAAACTTCGTAAGGTATCCAATGAGGATCTTGCTTCCTTAACTGACACCTCTGCCAAAGGTTCTGATGTATCGTTCTCATCTTCATCGTTACTTTTTTCACCTTCATGTACCACCAAGGTTCTGATGTATCGTTTTCATCTTCATCCACTCGAACAAAGTCAGAAAAACTCACACCGCTGATGTCAACTAATAGTTCTATTGCTGGTTCTTCATAATCAATAAGTATTGGAAAATTTTCCTGATCTTTTTTAAGAAACCGGATTTTTGAATCAGTTGAGAATCATTAGGGTGTAACACCCCTCTCCATGTCTCGTCAGTCAGTAAAATAGCTGTCAGAACCGTGATATTCGCAGTTAGGTCTTTGTCGAGAGATTCTTAAACGAACTCAATGATTTCTTTGCGTTAGATCATATTAAAATTATGGATGATTCAATGGTTGCAATTTGGAAGTTGGATTCGGAGGAAAGAAGTAGAGTTCCACGTTGGACAATGTAGGAGGACTGTTGTGTATAGTGTTGAATTGTCTAAAAATAATGAAGTTTTCCGCTTTTGTCGTTTCATGGACTCATTAACTTTGAATTGTCGAGTGTTGGACACCGATTAGTTCGAATTAAATCGTCGTTTTTTTATAAAGCAATAATTTTTTTGCTCGAATTACCAACTGCATAAAAATGTATTGATTCAGTTCGAAATATAAAGAGATTTTATAGGAAACTCGTGATAACTTTGAATTATAGAGAGTTCGAATTATCGCAGTTTGGAATTTATGAGAGCCAAATATAAAAATGAATCGCAAAATGTGTAGGTTAGCGCATAACTCAACACCGCCTGGACGAATTTGTCCAATTCTGTTTTTTTTATGTTCGTTGAAGTTCAAGGATGGTTTTTAATGCGAAAAATTCGAATAATTGCAGAAAAACTCTCGAAACAGCCCTTTTCTTTTTCCCATACAAACGTTTTCTATCCAAAACGTAGAGTCAATTTGAGCTTAATGCTATTGCATAAAGTTCATATTAAATTACAAGCACTAACTGTTGTCTAAGCAATGTAGATGTGTTCCTAATCTTAACAACAAAGAGTCAATTTGACTTTATTGCCGCTATATAAAGTTCGAATTCAATCATATCTGTCAAAACAGTATGTGCGATGGAGCACAGAATACATCGTTGGAGAATTTGATAAAATGCATCAGTTTTCACGCCATTACATCAGTCAAACACAAACCGCGTTCCAAAAGTGTTTTATTATTTTTAAATATTAATTTAATATTCCTATTTAACATACATAAAACATTGGTACGGCTTAAAGAATTTAATTCCAAGTCATCAAATTTTAAAAAAAGTTGAAAATTGAAACAACAACAAACTGTCGATGTCGATTTGACGGTGTAACTACAAGTGTTGTTTTTCTTGGATTTTCTGTTACCTACTCTACTGAGTTTGCTTTTTTCAACTAATACACTAAACAAATTCATATATCGTGTTTTGTGCAGAGTGTTTAGTTACCTATGATCACTAATTATTGCATGTGACACAATAATTTATATTCGATATGCCTCTTATAAGACGAAACAATTTAGGTAGAAGAGCCCGAAATGCTACATACCAAGCTAATTACTGATCTTATCATACTGCACAAAAACGTGACGACCGAAATGAACGTGAAAAAATTCGTATATTGCCAGTTGACTGCAGTAACCACCAATGTGTTGTTATTGGTTCTATGAACTCTGTTTGCTCACATTGTAAGGCATTGAAATACAAAAACTAAGCCAATAGTGTTTGCCAGATTGTGTTGCGCAAACGGTAAAGTGAAATTGATACCAGTGGATCCACCACCAGAGCCATTGTACTGATGGTTTCAGGAGTAGGTACCGATTCCATACACTTTTTGACACACCGCTCTATATTTTGTCAAGGTGAAGATGGCTATGATTTCTCAATAAAATTGATAAATCCCACCACAGGTAATTAAAATATTAGTTTAGCTATGGCGATAATATCTCAGTCACTATATTATGTATTTTAATTTTATATTTCAATGTATTTGAATTTTATATTTCAATGCTTTTAAAACAAATTCTATTTACAGGTTCTGAAACTAACAAAAAAGTCAGTAAAGATTAACATTCATCAGGTTGAATCAGACCAAACTCCGATCTGAAGAGAATTTTTTTTTTCCTATTCATGAGAAACACCAATTGATTTGTGGATCAAGTATAAAGATTATATATGCGATGATATTTTGTATCAAATACGGAATAGAATGGGAAATCCAAATATACAAATCAGTGAAGGAATTTACAACGAAGCATTGATTTCAATTGAGGACATGTGCTTGATGATATCAAACAAATATTAATTCAATTAGGCCTGGCTGCGCCCAATTGTCCAATGCATGGTGCTTTTAACCAAGAGTTGCATCGAGAAAAACTGTATGATCTCAACACTTTGAAAGAATTCATTGAAACAAATTTTCCACTGTTGAATGAACAACAAAAGTATGTATTTGATACTAGTATGAAAGTAACAAATTATGAAATTGGAAGGATTTACTTCTTAGATGCACCTGGTGGTACAGGAAAAACTTTTTGATTTCATTAATATTAGCAACAATTCGATTGATAAAATAAAATTGCACTTGCTACTCGCTTCGTCGGGAATTGCAGCAACTTTGCTTGAAGGTGGTCGAACAGCCCATTCGGCACTAAAATTGCCATTAAATATGCAAAACAATGAAACTCCAACATGCAACATTTCGAAGAACTCTGCAATGGCAAAGGTTTTGCAGCAATGTATTGATTGTTTGGGATGAATGCACGATGGCAAATAAAAAATATTTGGAGGCTTCAGGCAGAACCGTAAAAATCTTCGAGCAATCATAACCGATTTGTTGGTGCAGTGATTTTATTAGCAGGAGATTTTCGTCAAACATTGCCAGTGATTCCTCGATCAACGCCGGCTGATGAACTCAATGCATGTCTAAAGTCCTCCAATTTGTGGAAACATGTCAAAGTACTTCATTTAAGCAAGAATATGCGTGTCGAGTTGCAAAATGACCAATCTGGAAACATACTCTCTAAACAACTCATTGACATTGGTAATGGCAAATTTTCCATAGACATGTTGACTGGCTGCATTAACCTTCCCCAAAGTTTTGTCAGTTAACTCGATCAAAAGATGAACTTATTCAGAAGTTGTTTCCAGATGTTTCTCAAAATTACAGAAACCATGATTGGTTGAGCGAAAAAGCTATATTGGCTGCAAAAAACATAGATGTAAATGAATAAAATTTCAAAATTCAAGAACAAACTACAGTTTCCAGTGCGGCTTGCTTTTTCTAAGACCATAAACAATTCCCAGGGGCAATCATTCAGTGTTTGTGGTATTAATCTGGAAAACCCATGTTTCTCAGCTAATCGTGTTCGGCTTGTCCACATACACTAACAACTTCACATAATCCCACAAGAAATAATCCAGAGCGACAAATCACATGATCTTGGCGGCCATTTCACAGGGCCGTTTCGATAGATAAGCTACTCACCAAATTCATCCGTCAACATGTTCATTGTTTCACGAGCTGTGTGGCATGTGGCACCGTCTTGATGAAACAGCGTATCAACCAAGTTCAACTTCGGCCAACTGGGGCAAAAAAAAGTTGCGTATCATGGCTCGATATCGTTCGCCGTTAACGGTAACGTTTCTTCCACTGTCGTCTTTGAAGACAAACGGACCGATGATGCCACCAGCTCATAAATCACACCAAACTGTCGTTTTTTCGGGATATCTCGGTACTTCTTTTATGGTATGTGGCTGTTCATCACTCCAGATGCGACAGTTTTGTTTATTTACATATCCGTTTAGCCAGAAATGAGCCTCATCGCTGAATACGATTTTTCGATAAAACAGCGGATTTTCAATAAGCTGTTCTAAGGCTCATTTACAAAAAATTAGACGTTGTGGTAGGTCATCCGACTTCAATTCTTATAAAAGTTGAATTTTATAGGCTTTCAAACCCAAATCAACACTTAAAATTTTCCATGTGGTTGAGTAACACATGCCCAATTGCTGAGAACGCAAACAAATTGACATTTCACGATCCTCATTAACACTGTACGCCACGGCTGCAATATTCTCTTCAGTACGCACTGTACGCATGCGAGACAATGGTTTAATGTCCTACAAAGTAAACTTGGTGCGAAATTTGGTGATAACAGCACGAATTGTTGATTCACCAGGTCGATTATGATGACCATAATATGGTCGTAACAAACGATACACATTTTTCACAGAGCACGAATTTTGATAGTAAATTTCAACAATTTGAACGTCATAAAATGGTAGAGTATACTGAAAACTTTCCACTTTGACAGTTGAAGTTTGGATGCCTTTACCAACAAGTGCCGACCACCTGAATAATTTAATCTAACTTAAAATGGTTGTGCGGCAACCATTTATCCTTTACGGAATTACTAACCAAGAATTTGATAATTCAATATTTTCTCATAACTATCTCTTGAATGATAATGAAGGCATAACATCGTGCTTGTTTCACATATCCAGCTTGGCTGAGATATTATACGCGTAATATTCAATTGATTTATCCCTTGAATCTCTATACATCGCTATGGATGGAAGGTATATAGAAATCAATGCATTATTTATGCATTTCCATATAATTATGTTTATTGAAACATACGGGGTTGTTTGAGAATTGAAGTCGATGCTTATTACTTGACAATCACTTGTAGAACTTAACACTACTGCCTTCTATTTTCATAAATTGTTGGTATCAATTTCAATATTCTCTCCATATCATAAGAACAATCCATATCCAAGAAGCAACGCATCGTAAATGTGCACATAGCTAGCTCGGCTATGATATTCTTTTGATTAATCCTTAAAATTTTCCGAAAATATTCTGGTATAATCTGACATATTATATATATATATATATATATATATATATATATATATATATATATATATATATATATATATATATATATATATGCTTCTGGAGATTTTCGGGTTTGCTTCCGTGTGTTGTTTCGTTGGAAATCTTTGTTAAGGCGACGTTTCGACAAAGTCTCATTTGTCATTATCTAGCCGGTCGTTTGTCTACAAATCGTGAACTCAGACGTTATATATATATATATATATATATATATATATATATATATATATATATATATATATATATATATATATATATATATACTTATTTATTCATTTAAACCATCTATAATGAATATATAATTCTTATTCCGCCGAGGGATACCGCTTGTTTGTCTTCCAAAAACTCTGCATCCTCTCAGAATGGTCAAGCTTCAAATGTGCTATTTTCTAGCGACATTCAGTACGATCTTCAAGATTTTCGATATCGGTCTATTGTAAATTATCTTGAACCGCTTTCACCCATTTTGTGCTGCTATAAGTCTTCCTTGTTATATCGAGAAGTTTCTCTACGTTTTCTGATTTTTTTTCCGTTGTAGTATTCGTCTTTTGATACAGTTCGTTCTGACGACTCTCCATCCAATTTCCGTTTCTCTTGATTGCTCCGTAAACCTTGATAAGAATTATTCGTTCTTATTCTGCTGCTTCTCTCATTTCAACTTTTTAACTGTCAATTCTTCAGCTGCGTAGATTGATTCTGAAAAAATCCTTGTATTATAATGCCTTCATTTTGCGCCTGTCGAAATGAACCTCTCATTATAGTACGCCCGTGTTAATTTGTAGACCCTTTGGATCTTCGTTCTTTGGGATGCGGTTTAATCCTAAGGACTGTTTGATTTCTCCGAGATGTTTGAAATGAATGACTTGTGCAATTTCACTACCTATGTGTTTTTATTGAAGGAGATTTACGTTTCGGCTGTCTGTCCATATAGTGAGTTTTACCATAATTGATTTGTTTTCTGTCCACAATTTCTCTTTTATATGAGGTTCCCATTTCCTAATGATCTCTTATGAAACAACATTGAAAAGGATTGGTTTTCAAAGGTTTTCTTCGATTGGATTTCAAAGGAATCTAATACTACATTCTTCCATAGTTTTAGAGATGGTATCGCGGTCATATGCTTTTGAATGTTGATGAATGTAATCACTCTGTTCATGCTTTTCCGTATTTGTAATATTACGTTCAAAAACTAGGTTATAGCAGATGATCTGCCTTTTTAATCCGTCCTGTTATTCCCCAATTAGTGTTCCTCTGTAATTTCTGTAAAATTCCTCTGTAATTGTTTATCTCTATTTTGTCTCTCTTTTAGGGTTATGGGTATATTAGCGGGTGTGTTCAATGTTCAAATTTATATCATTTCAATATCATTTCAATTAGAAATAGAGAAAACAATTATATACTAAAGAACGAGAAACCTCCCCTAATCCTGTAGGAATATAATATCACTATTAATTTTATATTTTGTTTTTCTCTATTCTCTTTATATGCACTGCCAAACCAAGAACTCAAATGGTATAAAAAGTATTTACTCGAGATCCACCGAAATATATATATAAATATATATGTTACTCTAGATTTTTCAGTGATATTTTTCTTTGTTTGACAAATTTTCGACTTGTCGACTTTTCGTTCATGTCATTCATACAATGATATTCGTTACTCGTTTTTATATTCCGAACGAAACCCATTGTATATTTTGACAGTAATCGATAAAAGTACTCAATAATTCAAACGTTTACAAAATTCGGACCATCAGTTCGTATAATATTTGAGCGTATCTAAATTTGGACAAATCAATACAAGACCAGTTTTCGTTATGTAATATCTATTCGAAATTGTGCGTAGCATTGATTAAAAGACAGCTCGACAGCTCGAAATAAAGAATAACAGACTTGACTTTTCATTGCGGAGTTTTGAATCAAATTACATTAAATGAAATACGAATATCCTCTGAAGGAATCACTTGACTTGACACAAAAGCTTCGAAAAGCCTAGATGTTCGGACTTAAAATCTAAAGCTTTTCCTCAATATTTAGTTTTATTCAAAACTGAAAAATATACTGTATATTTCATATGTCTTTATTATACCTTCTTACATAAGTTATGATAACAAGCATTTCAATTAGGCTCGTAGGAATAGCAAATTGAGCTTAGTGCAATATGTCTTGCCGAATTTGTATATATGAGCAGTAATAATTTATGAATAACAGATATTTTCCAACATTGCACTCCAATATCAGAGAACAACTTCATATTTTTCTTTTTGGTTTTTGCGTACAAGTTTTCAGCTAATTATACCAAGGAAGGCGTGAGGCTATAAGGTGTCAGCAACCTTGTTCGCCCAAGTCAAGTCAGAAGTACACCCGAGAACTGCATATACTAGTAATTACACTATTGATTGAATTAACATTAGGTTCTGAAATCACTTGAGATATAATGTCTTTGATTTTTCACAGTATTTGGAAACTATAACATTACACTCCATTATCCGAGATAGGTATTCATTTTCCATATCTGAAAGATCTAAGTGAAAACGCCTTTTGAAGCACCAAGCTTAATAGTGAATAAAACAAGGTGAAGGTGCATGAAATGAATCTTTAAACACTCGTTTCGCGCAAATTTTTATATGATATCGAAAAATTTTACCCATTTTGGGAGTAGTTACGATCTTCATAACTTCTTCAAGAAAAATGTGGTAACTACTTCACATACATTCCAGCTGGACTTTCCGCTCGTTCTTAAAATATCATCAGAATTTGTATCATATGGAAAGACCTGGGAATTCTTCCAGTTTCAATTCTTGACCTCCACAATCCTCGTGAAAAACCTTAATAGGCAGTGCCGTTAGAATTATGGCATTAGAGGTACATAATATCCTATGTTTCACTTTTTCTATCCTTGCATAGTTATACTGGATTATTAATCCAGATATCTGGATTAATAATCCAGTATCTGGATTAATGATTTGTTTCGTTACTAGGATCGCATTCAAGCAGCCTTATCATTTTTTGTAGTACTCTCTACTTTTCATATGATTTATTCATATTACTTGAATAATGTATTGGTAACGACGTCACAGCAATGTGTTACAATTGTGATATAGAAAAGATTTGATGATTGTTTCTTAAAGCGGCCATAACCAGTATCCACACCACTTTTTCGACTTTCTCTCAGTTTGACTAGTTGTAAACAAATCCATGGTGGTTAAGGATATGCTTCATTATCTTTCTGTAGAAGATTCCCGCCTTTTGGAATATTGATAACTTCAAAAATTCATTTCATATACGTGTTTACCCAAACTTGACGAAAAGAATTCAGTTCTCAAATAAATGAAAAACCATGATTCAAGAAATGTGGTTCAAACCAAGAGCACAAACTACAAGAATTTGAAATATTATATATTTAATATCATTACGCTAGTCTGTTCATCATAATAACAGTTATCTAGTGTTAAATATATCAACGTTTGTGGCACATAAAAATCAACACTGTTAGATAATGATCCCATGGCTCAATTCTAATTTGTTGAGCTCACAATGTATTTCTAATTACCGATCAATTCCTTAACCTTCATAGTGCATAGTAACAAAGAAAGGATCACAAAAGGATGAATCTTATCGGTTCATTAGTAAACTGGAAACAAACTGAGATTAAATGAAAATCAAATGGTAAAATTAATCGTATTAAACTGAAAAATTGAGAAATATCAATATTTAATGCCATATTAATGAGGGCGAAACATTAATATAAAATAACAATAAAAATAAAATAAACCAATGTAGAATGAAATGGATAAATAAAATGAGTAAATAATTTTAAAATTTCATATCAATTCATTTTATTTTTATTCGTTTTTTTATATTCCTCTTTGAGCCGTCAGGTCATTATTAAAATTATTCATCTATTTCAGTTCGATTTTAATGTGATCATATTTCGTTTCATAAGTTGAAATCAAATTTGTAAGCAATGGAAGTCCAACAAAATAGTAAAAAATCTACGTTTCCCAACACCTTCGAACAAATATAGAGGAATCATCTGTATTAATACCTTCAACGAGCTTATTAACGTTTATTCGTACAAACAATGGATAAGATTCAAAAATCGGTCTATTTCATATTAAAATATTAAGCAAGTAGTGAGATATTATGTAGTGTCTCTTAGTAACACTATTTATTGATGTGCAATGTATCAATACCATGCAATTTGTTCAATTCTTAAGCATTAAATAACGAATTTTGCTTACGTTCAATATAATATCTAATATAACAAAAGTACGATTAGGACCAACCAAGAAGGAGATGCATTATTATAGTACTTATCAGAAGCAGGTCAATATATAATTCAACCCTAATCACAATGTCATTTATAATCTGCTTCAAAGAAAAACATTAGCAATAAAAAAATTTCATATCCAGAAATTTAAACTCATACATGTAGTGAATGATTCCATCGAAATAATCTTTTAGTGATCTGCCCAACCAAATCCATTCCTCTGAATTATAACGAAGATGAATGGACGTTTGGATATTGAATATCTCATTTCAATATGTATGTGGATTATGTACATTGGCTATTCATTAGAATTAACACAGCATAATTCAAACGTACTATCGTAACTCATGTTGATGCTCTGGTAATTACTAAAACCCTTTTCTCATGTGAACAATTGAAATATTTGTGAATATTGTTAATTTGACGTATGCCTTGTCGAATTTTATGAAGATGGAATATGAATAATTTTTTTCTCGAGATTGAATTGGACTGATAATATACAAGATGAAATTTCAAGCAACATTGAATTCAAGGACATTAAACAAAATGTTATATATCTGTATATATATATATATATATATATATATATATATATATATATATATATATATATATATGTATTATAATTAATAAAAAAGTTATATAAAAAAATTGGAGTATAGGAATTGAGAGCTTTGCAGAACTCATTCGATATCGATGGTATCGCTATAATAATTCTTCTCTGATGAACCTTCGTCCCAACAGTACTGTAGAAAATCATTTCTACAGTGCACGATTATATTCATCATCATCTGTAAATGAACATTTCAACTATCAAAATTAAGCTGCTAGAAATATATAAGCTCGAAGAAAGTGTCACCGGCAAAAATTCCATACCACCAATATTTTCGAGGTTATCCTTTATACTGTTGACTGATGGGAGTACTTGATCTCCCTTGTTACATTTGAAGACGTATTCTTCTTCTGTTTCCTTCCATCTCGTCAGTGGGAGATAATTAAGAAGGTTCTTGAAGGTTGGGCATGCCTTTAGGTGCGCTATGTACAAACTGCGCAGTGAATGCTGGCGTAGCTTGGATTTACATGGTTGGAATATCGACCTATCGTTAACGTTTTTCCACTTGAGGATATCGTTTCGGTCATTAAATTGATAATTTTAATGCACGGAGCAACTCTTTTTGCGGAATTTACCAGTACATCAGAAAATACGTACGTTATCAATAAAATTGCAAACCTGTTCCTGAAAACGAACCCCATTTTATACGTTAAAAATCCACATAGAAATCGATGAAACATGTGAATGGAAAAACTCGTTTCGAAATAATTTTTTTTAAGGCAATAATTTTTAAAACATTTCATAAATATTAAACATTTATCTCTACCCAAGTAATCTTCTCTAGTCATAGTATTTTCTACTTTTACATATTCTTTATTGTGAAGGGTGTTTTTTTAGAGGTAAAGAACAGTTTCAAATTGCAATAAAACAACGATGGATCATTCGATTGACAAGAATTTGGTGTTATTCGAAAGATAATCTTGTGGCATTACATTTTAAATATGATTCACTTCATCCGAACCAGCTACGGCTGGCTCGGATGTAGTAGTAATTCACAGGTCCAAAACGTGGAATTAGGCGGTCACCAAACGTGTCTTTCAATAAATCGATTGTGGCATGAGCTGTGTGACATGTTGCGCCGTCTTGTTGAAACCACAGCTCCTGGACATCATGGTTGTTCAATTCAGGAATGAAAAAGTTAGTATTCATGGCTCTATACCGACACCATTAACTGTAACGTTCTGACCATCATCATTTTTGAAGAAGTACGGACCAATGATTGCATAAAGCCCTTGAAGCGCACCAAATATTCAGTTTTTCTGTATGTAACGGTGTTTTGACATACACTTGAGGATTATCTTCACTCCAAATGCGCCAGTTTTATTTGATGACGCAGCCATTCAACTAGAAGTGCGCTTCATCGCTAAACAAAATTCGCTTATGAAAATCGGGAACAACGGCAATCTCGTTTTGGGCCCATTCGATGAATCTGCGCCTTGCTTGATGATCGTTTGGCTTCAATTCTTGCACGAGTTGGATTTTGTAAACACGCAAACCAAGATCCTTCCGCAAAATCTTCCATGAAGTGGATGGACACAGATCCAATATTCCTGTGCTCGATGGCTGATGGACTCATTCGGGTCTTCCTCAATGCTACGCTCTACAGTAGCAATAGCTTCTTTTGTACGCACCGTACGGCGTCTCTGGGGATGCGAGTTATCAATAAGAGTACACGTGGTGCGAAAACGTTCCATGGTCAATCGAATGAACTGCTCTGATGGACGATTTTGTCGACGATAAAATGGACGTAGTGCGCGATACGTATTCCGCACAGAACCATTATTTTCGAAATAAAATTGCACTATTTGCAAGCGTTGTTCAGGCGTGAGTCTATTCATGATGAATTGCCAAACCAAACTGAGAATAAATCACTGCTCAGCTGTTGAATCGGTCGACGTCTTCAACAGTAATGCCGACTTAAAGTTCGATACCTCTAAAAAAAAACCCGTTTCAAGATCTGACAAAGATGCAATACTGCTTGCTTTCAAAACTAACGTGCTGTAGATTATGTAGCTATAATTATAGCAGTTTATATTGAAATAATCGTAGAATCGTTATTTGGTTTATTTTGCTGAGAACCTATATATCAAAATAGGCATATGGTACTCCACCATTCGGAAAAAAAACGAAATTGACTGCATCATTTTTGAGGTTGGGAAAGAATCCCAACATGAAAATGGCAAAATCTTATGGATGGAAATATCAATCAAATTGGTAAAATTTTTTTGACGCTGTATACAAGCTGTGGCGATTTGGTGATTAATAATTATTTGAAATGAGCAAGATTCTATGTAAATCTTTCCATATCTATAAAATTTCATTTGGTGTTCTCGAATAATTGATGATATCAATTAACAATTTATGTGTCCTGAAAATAAGATTACTTCTGGTTCAGTTCATAGCAATATCATCCCAACGGCAGAGAACGTATTCTCATCGTCATATAGATGTAAAAAAAATTAAAACCGAACCTGATTTCAAAAAATATTGAAAATAATCAAATTTATTCAACCCATTAGATTTTGAACTAAAATTGATTATCTATCCATATTATTTCTTTTGATTTGATCGGAATATATTCTAAATATTCTACAGATTCGTTTCAATTGCTTTCAATTGTAGAAATGTGTAGTTGAAAATGTAATATTAAACACCAGAACAGACTAATATTGAGCATGAGCAAATTATCATGAAAAATGATAATCATGAAATCATGAGCAAATTAATTGAAGTGATGAAAATGTGGTTTTAAAGTTTTAGGAGTGTATAAAATATTTGGGGAGTTCAAGAATAATTGATATTCAAAGGCGGTGAAAGAATTAAGTTTGATAAGTTGGATTCCTGTTCGCAGTGTTGTACGATACGGACGTGTTTTTGTGACGCTCCTATAAATTTGTTTAAAACATTCATTAATAGTAATTTAAAAATATCGAAATAAGTAACGTGTATAATGAAAAAAAAAGTGCTCAATAGCACCCAATAAATTGGGCATTTCATTTGCAACAAAACAATCAAAATACGTTAAACTTGTTTTAATTCATTCTGAAATAACATTATTGTGGAAGTTGTACAAATTCACTTCGGCAAAATTTGACATCTGGTATCCATCACCTATCCGTTTGCAATCTTTTACCTGGAAAGAGTGCCCATTCCCAGCTTTTACGAAAGACCAAGGTACCTGCCGCTGCCCTAGTAAATCATCGAAGACGGATAAACTGTGTTGCCACGTTTAAGCAAAACTGAGTGTATCTAGCAATTGAAGGTGAATAACGCTTCGATAGAAAATATATTACAATCATCAGTTTTAATTTTGGATCAATTCATATTGAATTATCATCAATATGTCGGCAAGTAAGCAAATCGATACGATTTCTTCTCTACAAGTTGATATTCCTCAATGTGGACTTTGTAGAAAATCGATTGTAAAAAAAAGCGCAAAGTGCCAACATTGTCTGAAGTCGTTCCACCCAGGTTGTGGATTGAAGGTGAAAAAGTGTTGTGACATCGAATTATAACACCTAGGATCATAGACAAGGAATCTACTCAAGTGGATCTTCTTCTGAAAATAATGTATCAGTTGGAGTACAAAAACAATATTTTGGTAGAAAATAATTCCTTACTTAGGTCCAAAATTGTATCACTAGAAGATCAAATCAAAGGAAAAGGGCATATAATGAAGCAACTGGACAAAGAACTTGTCACTATTGTAGAGGATGAGAAGCTTATACCAGGTACTGATACTCAAAGAAATTCCGGTGATTCCCGTATGTCCACATTATCCGTGTGTTCACCTGAAGCTTACCGGCAAACTAGTCTGGTTAAAGGAAAAGTTACAACTCTCGATCTTCCTAAAAAAAATAAAAAACCGATATCATTCAACAAGTTTACTCTGGCTGAGGTAAACCAGGCGGTTGAATCAGCACAAATAGTAGGAAATCTCAATGAAAATAATGAATCTCCTCCCAAACTTGATAAAGCATTGTATTCTGAATGGAAATTTGTGAGGAAAAAAAGTAGCAAGCCTAGGAAAACTCTGGTTGTGGGAACTGATTCTGAAGCTGCTGACGTGGAGGGCTTAGACAAATTCAAAGCTTTCCATGTTTCAAATCTCAAACCTGAAACAAATGTCGAAAGTCTATAGAATTTCCTGAAGAACAAATTTTCCAAGGTCAAATGTGAAAAATTAACCTCACGCTACCGCCGCCAATGAATGTTTGAGAATCATACAGCTGAATGCTCAATGTATCTCAAACAAACTCGATAATATGGAGGTGTTACTTATGGAAACAAATACGGATATTCTGAGTGTGTCGGAACATTGGTGTAGTGCAGATAGTGTTAATTCCATGGTGAATGCGGGTTATGTTCGAGCTGATTGTTTTTGTCGTACCCACAGAAAACACGGTGGATCCATCTTGTACACCAAGCAAAACTTGAAGGTGAAAAACTTAATGATTTCCAAATTCTCAGAAGAGATGCATGTTGAAATCTGTGGTGTTATTATTTCGGATCGAGGTATTCGATTTGGCATCCTCAATGTTTATAGACCATCAATAGACCATTTATAGTTACTCAAGATCGACAGGATTTTTCCACGGGACATCAGTACACTATTCCGCCACGTTCTAACCACCACTTATTTTCAGTATAACAACGTGTTTTATGAACAAAAAGATGGTGTCGCCATGGGAAGCCCACTCAGTCCGGTCATCGCAAATTCTTACATGGAGGAATTCGAGGAAGTTGCCATCAGGAACTCGCCTCTCAAACCAACACATTGGTACCGATACGTTGATGATACATTCGTCGTTTGGAGCCACGGACAAGAAAAGTTACTTGAGTTCCTGAATCATCTGAATAGTATACACCCGCAAATCCAGTTCACTATGGAAAAGGAAGAAAATGGCCAACTAGCTTTTTTGGATGTTCTAGTAAAGAGAAGAGAAGACGGATCGCTAGGACATACTGTTTACAGAAAACCGACTCACACGGATCGCTACCTTCACAAAATGTCCAACCATCATCCCAAACAGAAGCGTGCTGTTCTTCGATGTCTTTCACAAAGAGCAAGTAGGATTTGTGATCCACAATCACTCAAAAATGAAGAGAGTCATCTCCATCAAGCTTTTCAGGCCAACGGATATTCTTTCCAAGAAGTCACCAGAGCACTGAGACTCAGAAGGGGAACCGGAGTACTACCAACCGAGGAACCCAAACAAGGAGTGGCAATAATGCCTTTCATCAGAGGGGTAACGGATCGAATCGGGAGATTACTTCAGCGCCACGAAGTGAGAGCTATTTTCAAGCCAACCCATCAAGTTCGGAATTTGTTGCGGTCAGCGAAGGATCCACGGGATAAACTATCTTCAGCTGGTGTTTACAAAATCCCTTGCTCATGTGGTTCGGTTTATATTGGTACAACGAAACGTAGCATCAAGACACGCCTCAAGGAACATGAAGGTCATTGTCGCCGAGTTCAGCCTGAGAAGTCAGCTGTAGCGGAGCATGCCTATAACAACTTGGAGCATAATATCAAATACGACGACGCTGAGGTTCTCTCCACGGATCGAAATTACCACGCCAGGCTCCAACGAGAGGCTATCGAGATACACAAGCATCGCAACAATTTCAATCGGAAGGAAGAAACCATGAGAATAAGGAACATTTGGCACCCTGCACTGAAACGGAAATTGATTGGTCCAACAGCAGACAACGAACGCGTTGAAGTGGACCAATCAGAGCGAAGCGGACATATTGCGGAGCCACGAACACCTATAAATATCGGCACTCTAGTCAACAGGTCATCAGTTGCTCCAGAGTCGTCGCCAATTACACCACTACGTCGAAGCACTCGCCGCCACTGAAGATGTCTCTCGCAGTTAGGGACGAAACGTCTGGAAGAGGAAGAGTTCCAGTTGACCACGGCCAATCAGCCCGGAAGATCATTTCACCATGTTTCACAATGGACACCGGCCGTGAAAGCCTACACGATTTCTTTATAGACCATGTTTAGGTAACTATGATCTTTTTTTTGATCGACTATTTTGTGCATTACAGCATTGTTTCCAAACCGTAAATTATATTGTTTTATCTGACGATTTGAACATTGATTATTTGAAAAATGACTGTAAATATTTTAAATTGTTCAGAGATCTATTAGATTGTTTCGGATTGAACGTTACGTCCCAGTATGCTACTAGAGAATCCACCAATATAAATGGACATACCAGTATTTCTAAAGTAGACTATAGCATTACAAATATTGATTCCGAAAATTACAAAGTTAGTGTTTTTGAACCCCATATCAGTGACCACAAATGCATTCTATCTGAGACAGTTCACAAACAAGCACGCAATGAAAAAGAAAATATGAATAATTTTTTGTTTTCTTTATCTGAATACAATTTTTCTGACCTGATTTATAATTTTGATGCTGATACATGTTTTGATTCATTCATTGATGTTATTCGATATCATTTTGAACAATGCTGTCCTATGCGTGAAGTATTTCCGGTAGATCGAAAGAAAAGATGGGTAGCAACTGAGATATTTCAAAGTAAACGTAACCTATCTTACCTTCATCGACTACATAAAAATACCCGTTCGGAATGTGCCCTACAAAACTATAAAAATGCCAGAAATCAACACAATATGCTTATCAAAAATACGAAATATACGTTTTGTAGTTCAGCTATTGATGGTTCATCGAACAGAAATAAAACAATTTGGAATATTGTTAACGATCTTTCTGGGAAAAGTGGCGGTAGGCGAAGTGATGTGACCTCAAACTTTGAGGGGGAGGTGTTTGACGATCCGAATCAGTTAGCTGATGTTTTCGCCGAACATTTTTCTACAATGGCTAGTACCAAATTAACATCTCGATATGGCAATAATCTATCTCGGATTTGCACATTATCACCCATGGTGAACACCAATTTTTACTTCTACCCTGTCACTAAACTTGAAGTTGAGGATACCATTAGAGCCTCAAAAAATAAAAAAAGCGTCGGTGTTGATTCCACATAGCCAAAGTTTTGAAAGGAATAAGTGGAATTATTGGCGAGCACTTTGCATATCTTATAAATGTTTCCATCACTACTGCAAAGTTCCCCAATATCCTTAAGCAATCCATAGTAATTCCAGTATTTAAGAATGGAACCGTGAGTGAAATTACTAATTATCGCCCAATTTCCATTTTGAGCGTGTTTTCCAAGGTAATAGAGAAAATTGTTTTCGCCAGAATGATGAGTTATCTCAATAGATTCAAAATAATTGACTCCGCGCAACATGGATTCAGAAGCGGCCACTCAACTCAGTCAGCTGCGGTTAAGTTTTTTGAATCCGTCTACGAGTGTTTGGATAAACACTTGTTTGTGGCGGGGTTATTTTTTGATTTATCTTCCGCATTTGATTCACTATCCTTTGAATTTTTACTTGATAAATGCTACAATTTAGGTTTCAGAGGTGTGTTTCTGAATTGGTTACGTAGTTATCTAGAAGAAAGAACAATGGTGGTGAAAATAGGCGAGAGTTATTCTCAGAGACATGATATTGCTCTTGGGGTGCAGCAAGGCTCTGTACTCGAACCTCTTCTATTCATATTGTTCATAAACGATCTGCCTGCGAAGTTGTCCCGGTTTTTGGTGACACTATTTGCCGATGATTCATCGGTGGTTGTTTCTGGCAGGACTCCTAAAGAACTTCTGGAGGCATGTGAATGCATTGTGAGGGAGTTTGTAAGTTGGTGTCAAATGAACAATCTGATGGTGAACGTTGACAAAACTGTATGTGTTCAGTTTTGTCTGAAGGGCAATGGAATTAGTACCTTGGATGTTAAATATGGGGACAACACTATATCACCATCTCATTCAACGAAGTTTCTTGGAATATATGTAGACAGAAGTTTGAGATGGACATCACACATTGAAGTCTTATGTAAAAAATTGAGTAACTCATTTTTTGCAATCTCTAGAATCAAGAACATCGTACCTAGAAACTGTGTTATAAATGTGTATTACAGTCTTGTATATAGTCATCTAAATTATAATATTCTGCTATGGGGCTGCTCTACAGAAATAAATAGGGTGTTTATTACACAGAAGCGAATACTTCGATTAATATTCAATATTCGTCAGCGAACATCTTGTAAACCTATCTTCATTAATAATTACATACTTACCTTACCGTGTTTATATATTTATAGATGTTTGTTATATGTTAAAGAAAATGAAGATAGGTTCATTAAATTCAATAGTAATCATGAGTATTCAACAAGAAACAGGGATGTGCTACTTATTCTTATGCATAAAACAGCTAAATTTGAGCACTCTCTCTATTGTCAGAGCATTAAAATTTTCAACCATTTACCATCGAATTTGAAAGTACTGAAAGCTCATTTGTTTAAGAGGAGAGTTAAATCTCTGCTCTTAACAAAGGCATACTATAGTGTGTCAGAGTACTTCGATGATTCGGATGTAGGCAATAATGTATGAATCAATTTTTTGTATCATATATTTGTATATTTTTTCAACACAAATGTTCTTCACCATGTGAAATTGTCTCAAATGTTTAATATTAAGAGGAAATTTTTATTTTCTTTTCTTTTCAATCAAAATTGTATATTATTGTAAATATGAATTTAACCAAGATTTTTGTTTGAACCAATATTTTTGCTCGAGGGCTGAATGGAAGATCAGACTCTAAACTGAATTCGGTCCTTTTGAGAGCATTTCTCTTAGTTGTAATTAACTCTTATCAATTGTAATGAATGTAATTTTACTATGTAAGGAATGTTTCTCTATAAAATTATATTATTATTATTATTATAAGCTATGCCCTACATGATGTAGTTCGTTTAAATGAGAAAATTAAGGAGCTCATAATGATATTCAAATATATGTTCATGGTGTGTCTTTGGTATGGATAAGACATAAGTGAATCCTGTGTACATTAGAATTTATATTCAAAAGAGCACATTTGACCTCAAAAACTGACGTGTCAAACCGTTTTTCATAAATTTCTATTTCTACAAGAAGCGAATTAATATTGAAAAAATAAATGATTGTGTAATAATCTATTCCTGAGATTCCTTAGATGTCGAGAATATGCTGACATAGTGAACACAGTGAAATAGTGAACATAGTAACATATTGACCCTATACGTTTTCGCCTCAATGGTGCAGATGGGTTCATTTTCCACCGTGTTCTTGGGCCGTTTGGAATCGGCGTGAAACTGTATGTACAATCATAACTAAATAGGTCTTCGACCTCCGCTCTGTGAACAATAATAAAAATATCAATCCAACAAATACTTATCTGGAATTCGTCGGGAATCCGTGAATATTAGCAAAGTCATAATTTCTCTAACCGTTATAATAAATCATCCCTGAGAATCATACTTGACGACTTGAACAGCCATCATACCGAATGAATGAATGAATGAGAAGACGTTTTATTGAGATTTTTATTTACATCAAAATTCATTGTTATTTTTCAATTAAAAGGTGGGAGGTTATAAGGTCTCGCGACCTTCTTCAACCCTGTACTACTCAATTATATTATTTGAAAAATTTTTTATATATGTAACAATAATAATAATATATTTTTGTGAAATAATTGTTATTTCAATATATAACACAAACATAATAAAGTAAATTATTGCCACTTTGGCGATGCCAGTCTGTCGGGCTACAAGAACGTATATAGCTAAACTAAAACAAAATCTTATTAACCGTAATTGAATTATACTCTAATCTATCGCCTTCCGTATTCATTTTCTATATAAAAAAATTCCATACCATAAAAAATGAAATAAAGAACATTACAAATCAAGGATCCCAGCACACAGCAACTCAAACCCAAACAAAATCCAATGGGACCCTAGAAGAATTCCGACATTTTCTCTCTTGGTTGGTTTACTAGATAATTACTTATCTTTCTATTAAAAACCATCAATGATGAGATTTCTCTCATTTCTGTTGCAAGATAATTATACATTCTGTTTGAGAGATGCAAGAATGTTCTGTGCATCTTCATCCTAAGAGAAAGGCAAGTTTTGATCTTTTTGTTTGCTTTGGATTTCGTGTTATGATGATGATCAATCATCTCTAAGTCTTCTCTGTTCTTAAATGTCTCCAAGACACATCGATAGTAGTAGTACTGCCTCAAATCCAATATTTTGGCGTCTCTGTACACATGATCATGATGGTACACATGCGGCTGTGGCCGACTCATATTTACGTGCCATTCGGTCGAATGTCAGATTTTCAATTAATCTGACATTTTATGGTAAAGGAAACCTCAGAAAACTTCATCCACGTAATTAAGGACATATACAATGTTTACAATTATATTTATGATATTGTTTTAGTAGAAAGAACACGCTGGAAGAATAACACGCTTATTCACTCGCGAACTTTCGACTTTTCGCACGCTAACGACACTTATCGCAGGCTAACGGATGCGGAGTGGTATGTCTTCTAGGTGATCGAGGATATCGTCTGGAAGCTCCTGGAGAGTATGCAGGATCCGTGCTGGCGGAAAAAGGAGTTTTTTCCTGGGTTTTCTGTGTAGAACACGTCCGGGTCTGTACCATTTCCAGCCTGGAATTTTTCAACGTGATTGAAAATTGAGGGCATTTTGGTTATTTCGTGGATAAGAATAGAGGGATTTTGTCTGTGAAGTCTGAAGATGCTGCGGCAGATTGCTCGTTCGCAGCTCTCGATAGACCTCACTAACCGTTTGTGGAGGGTGGAGTAGAACAGACATATTTACGCGATTATAGGGCGAATATATGCCTTATATGTGTTGACGAGAGTCGGAGGATCGCATTCTCGAATTCTACCTCGAAGTGCATACAGTAGGTTTGCTCGATTACGGACTCTCTTGAGAGTTTTGGCAAAGTCGACATTCCAGGAATTGTACTTCGAAAATGTTACACCCAAGTAAATGATTTCGTCCCTAGTCTGAGGTGAACAGGATTGGGTGTAATTCTCCATTTGCTCGTGCACGCACTGTAGGCATCCAGTTGTCTCCGCATTATGCGACTGCACTTCGCCGACGTCCTTGCTGTTGTCCAGATGGCCGTGTCCTCTGCAAAAAGGGAAATTTGTGAAAGTATGCTGACCGGATGCGGAATTTCTTGAGTATATATTAGGTAGAGTATGGGAGCTATTGTGAGCTTTGAGGTATACCAGCGCGGAGAGTGAAGGGTTCGGAAAAAGCATAATTCTGTTTGATACGTATGGATCTATCAGAAAGGTAGGAGTGTATTAGTTTTACGAAGTGTATTGGCAATCCGATACCCAGCAGCTTCCAGACAAGTACAGCATGCCAGACCTGGTCGAAGGCTCTCTGAACATCCAAGAATATACCTATGACACATTCTCCGGAATTAAATGCATTGGTGATGTCAGAGTGGAGCTTGATAAGAGGATCATATGTTGAGTGATGGGGTCTGAAAGCATGTTGAAAAAGGAGGAATTAGTTTACGGCATTCTGCAAAGTCCCTTAGACGTTCATTGAGAATTTTCTCAAAGATTTTTTCCATTTTTTCAGCAAGAATATAGACCTGTAGTTGTCAGGAGATGTATGAACTTTATTGGGCTTCGGAATCAGAATCGTTGTAGCTGCTTTCCACACCGTGGAAAATAGCACAATTCGAGAAAACGATTATATATGTTTTTGACTAAATTGATTGCATTCGGCGGTAGATGGCGAAGAACCGATTGCGGGAAGCCGTCCATGCCCAGAAAGGTCTTACGTCCTGCGTTTATAGTTTTCGCTACTACTGTTTCCGTATCTATGGGTATGCTGAAAGGATTAGCACCGTTTAATTCGACCTCTATCGGGGTATTCTTGAAATTCTCGAGGTGTCGTTCCAATGAGCAGAAATGCTGATTATTAAAGTGCGTATTTTGCGGAATTTGAAAAATATTTTCGAGATGCTGTTTGAAGATTTTCTTTGGGGGTTGGAAGTGAATAAACCATTAGGTTCCTGGAGATGAGTAGAAGAAGTTTTTCTAGAGCCCGTTAGTATGCTGAATTTTCGCCAGTATTCCGTACCGTTTCTGAAGTCCAGCTAGGGCGTAGAGTCTGAAAACTTTTTTCTTTGAAACGGTTAATTTCCCGGCGAATTAACGCAGCGACGTCTCTCGTCCGGATGAATGAACGTCTAGAGACGTCTTTTGGATTTAATGAGATTGACAATGTACGGTGGCAGAGGCGGGCGGTTGATATTTATGGTTTTTTCGACAACACAGGCGTTATATGCTTCCGAAAAGGAAGAAGTTAGTTGGTCAATGGCGAGATCTATTTAATAAGAATTTTGCATAAGTTGAAATTGAGGGAGATTTGTAGACAACTTGTCAATAAATAATTCCCAGTTGGCTCTGTTGTGATCTTCAAATGTTAGGTTTGCACGCGGGAGTGGAAGTTGAAGGGTTGGCTATGTTTGAGTGTATTAGTAATAGTAGATGGTCGGAAGTTGTTGATTGACTTATGAAGCAGGGTTTTTCAAAATATTGTATTACATCAGGGGAGGTGATTATATGGTCGGTAATAGACATGCCTGCCTGACTGTCAAATGTTGGATCAACGTTGTAGCAGCGCCCGTCATAACGGTGAGTGATATGCAAAATGACAAAGAAAATGTCATCTGGAAAAAATTGTTAATGTCCCAAGTTTAATAATTTATGATAATCTAGAACCAATGCAATTGAATGACTTGAACGTTGATGAAATTCTTCGACCTTGTAAACAATAAAAGAATTGAATGAAATTCTCCTTATAGTAGAAGAACTTCCATTTCAATAATAAATTCAATCATGTACCAGCTATGGTAAAATAAGAAGCATTCGCTAAAATTAACTCAAAGTTGAAAGCCGGACCTGTTAATTGCAATATGCGCTTCACTTGTAAGTACGTCGCGGAATAAAACAGCGTAGGGTATTAATAGATATGTTTTATTCAATATTTAGTAAACAATTCCTTCACTTAATCATTCTGAAGAAGTATTGTTCTTTTTGAAATTCATGCTTCTTTCATAATATAGTATAATAATAATTCTTTCTTCATAATAAGGAACCATTTCAGTTCCATGTTATAAAGGAATATTAATTTTGTATTATATATAAATCTGTACAAAATCCATTCTATATAGACGATTGTGAATTACTATAATATTTAGAGGATAATTAAGAATAGAATAATCAGTGCTTTCATTTATCGATTGGTTGGCGTTTCAAATCATACGTCAAATTATTATTTTGACTACGGAGCTCTATAGAATTCTATAGAGCTCTATAGAATTTTATAGCGCTCCGTAATTTTGTCATATGAATATCCGATATTTTGATTAAAGCAGAAAACTATGATAACAAATTACAATATGTATTTCAGGACAATTTGTTTTGTATGAATTCGAAATTTACGTATTTTGATTACTAGTGGAAGAAGTCTAGGTACATCTGTTATTTTAGGAAGAATTTGGAATGTGGATTGATACTGCTTCGTATTGTTATCGTTTTAGATGTGGATAGTAATAATTCAATGAAATATGAGTATTTTGGACTTTTTCATATCCATTCTGTCATTCACAATTTTTGATAAATTGGTTTGAATATGTAGCGTTACTAGAAATTCTATACATTTATTATCCTTTTCAATTTCTGAAAATTCATTTCGTAATTAAAATTATGTTCGATAAAATTTTTGTGTTTTATTAATGCAGTTCTTTGTATTTATGAGTACATGTGTACTTATCACTCCCCTAACTCTTGCGGAGATTGTTAATAAATGAGCAAGTATTACTAATATGTTTCAATAATTACTATTACATATAAATGTAAATGACATTCATTCGATATTTTTTATTTCACTAGATTATTATTGTTTTCGAATACGTAAATAATATAATGCATGTATTTCTTTCATTTTCTAATTGTTTCTATAATTTTTAGAATGAGTTCAAATGAATATTCGTTTTTCATTTTCGTAAATCGTTCGTTTTAAAGTTCTGAAAGTAAACGAGAAAAAAGATTGATTTTTACAGTCTGATATTCGCTGAAAATATCAATTTTCAGAATCAATGTAGACAGTCAAGAAACCAGTAGTCAAATGTTTACATCCATCCATACATATTAACTGTATTACAGTCGTACGATAATGTAGTATAAGTTACTTAATAACTTTACTTTATAATACCGTAACTTATTCATCAGTTTTGTTTGCATTTTTATCAAGTCTACTGAATACTTACATAAATGATGCAAGTTATGTTCTTTAGTTATGTTTGTGTTTCTGTGTAATCCACAAGAACTAAAAACAAAATATTAACTATTCTATAAAAACAAAATATTAACAATGGTCTTATAAGGAGATATGTTTGCCTCTTGCGATTAAATTGGCACATACCTAAATCAGCACATGCATGTCAATTCAGTTTCATGGAAATTCTCTTGGTCGTTACAGTCTTCATCTTCGATAACTCCTTGTTTAAAGTGATCAAGAGCTGAAAATAAAACTGAAGCCCTATTACTACTGTTATCTACTAATATATCACTACTGAAATGGTCTGCTATTACTGACTGTTGCCCATTGTGAACTATCTCTGGTGAAGTATTTGATAATTACCAAAAGGGGAACTATTAATTTGAAAATAAATTTGTCCATTTTTATCAGCAAATGTGATTCATTTAGATATGTACATACTTTGTTTAAAGGTGTTGGGAAATGTAGATTCTTCATTATATTGTCAGACTTCAATTGCCTGTAGATTTAGTTTCAAATTCTGAAACAAACTATGATTAATTGAAAATTAAAATGGTGAAATTAAACAGATTAAACTGAAAAGGATTAATAATTTATTAATGTTAAATATTAAATTAAATTACACTCTTGGCTTAATGTTTCACGATTTATTTGACAATATGAAATAGTCAACATGTTTCGAGCGTTAGCTCATTTTCAAGACTAAACTACTATAAGGAACGTACAACAAATTTATATCTATACAATGGATGTGAGTAGGGAGGATAATTGAAAATCTACTTGTTCATTTACGATTTCTTCTTTTTTCTTTCAAGAACTGCTTATTTCAACTGCTTCCAAAGGTCTAAACGTTTCTCTTTATTACCTGCGTGTAGGCATTTGGTTTTCTATGAAGTCTATGAAGTGATTAGAGTTAATGCAATGTTCTGAAAATCCGGTTTTATTAATATTATACAAAATCGACCCTTTATGTTCGTCAACCCGAGTTTTTATTTTTCTACCTGTTTGGCCGATATAAAACGCTGGACATTCATTACAAAAAATTTTATAAATCCCGCTTTTGTCTTCAATATTTGTCTTTTCTTTATTATTTACTAAAAGTGACTTAATATTTCTTTTGTTGGTACAAATGGTTTTTATTTCTCTTTTCTTTAATCTTTCGCAAATTTTTTCGCTGAGATGAGGTATGAAATTAATAAAATGATATTTTTATTTGTTTTTTATAATTTGAGATAGATAAACTGAATTTAAAAGAATTTTCCGTTGCTTTTTTTCTCATAGGATTATCTTATAGATAAATCTTATCTTATAGATAGATAATCTTATAAGAAAAAAGCAACGGAAAAAACAAACAAAAATATCATTTTATTAATTTCATACCTCATCTCAGCGAAAAAATTTGCGAAAGATTAAAGAAAAGAGCAATAAAATACCATTTGTACCAACAAAAGAAATATTAAGTCACTTTTAGTAAATAATAAAGAAAAGACAAATGTTGAAGACAAAAGCGGGATTTATAATATTTTTTGTAATGAATGTCCAGCGTTTTATATCGGCCAAACCGGTAGAAAAATAAAAACTCGTGTTGACGAACATAAAAGGCCGATTTTGTATAATATTAATAAAACCGGATTTTCAGAACATTGCATTAACTCTAATCACTTCATAGACTTTGAGAAAACCAAATGCCTACACGCAGGTAATAAAGAGAAACGTTTAGACCTTTTGGAAGCAGTTGAAATAAGCAGTTCTTGAAAGAAAAAGAAGAAATCGTAAATGAACAAGTAGATTTTCAATTATCCTCCCTACTCACATCCATTGTATAGATATAAATTTGTTGTACGTTCCTTATAGTAGTTTAGTCTTGAAAATGAGTTAACGCTCGAAACATGATGACTACTCATATTGTTAAATAAATCGTGAAACATTGATCCAAGAGTTTGATTTAATTTAAATATTCAATTATGTTTCACCAAGAGTTAAGCGAGAATTCAATCTCAGTAATTAATTAATGTCCTGGAGGCTGAAACATAAATATGAGTTAAACAAAATAAAATACAATGTATTAATTGAAATAAAATGAAATAATTCTTACAGTCGATGTACAGACGGATGGTTGAAATCAGAAAGCGAATTCACGTGATGTTTCGGTTAGTCTGAGTCATCTATCTTTAGTTGGTCTCAAATGAAAACAGTTTTCAGTTCTAAGTTCAATTCTATGTTCTTATGTATCTATGAACTCAGTTTTCACTTGAGGACGGTTGGAGATACATTATCAACCGAATTCGTCGAATTCGATTTCTGATTTCAACGGCGGTAGAATTTATTAATTGTATTTTATATCAATTAATTTGTTATATGTTTAATTCATATTTATTTTTCAGCCTTCAGGATATTAATCAATTATTAATCTTTTTCAGTTTAATCCGTTTAATTTCACCATTTTTATTTTCAATTGGTCATAGTTTGTTCCAGAATTTGAAAGTAAGTCTATAGGCAATGAAACTCTGACGATATAATGAATATACATACTATTAACATTTCTTGCAATGTTCAAATATTCTTCATCTGCAATGAAAATAAACCACATAATATGAGAAATAACTTCAAAGTTACAAATTCACTTCCAAACTGCTGCTTAACTTGAGTGAAAATAGTTAAAGTGAAAATCTACCACCTTATCCTTTCTGACTGCACAAAATATAATAAATTTCCAACATCTTTGAATAATGGAAAATCTTTAATTTCAGTCAGTAATCGTAATTCAAATGCTGACAAGTGAATATTTTATTTTTATCTTCAACTTTGCTTATTTGCTCCGAATTATATTTTTCAAAACTAAATAATAACTATGACATCATACGACTTCAAAATAGAGTTCTGAAAAATTGGGTTTTAAATCATTTCAGTGGGGTTTGAAAAATGTTGGACATACGAATCAACAACGCAAGAGAAACGTAGCAAAATCATCATACCCTTGAATATGGAGGTAAAAGAAACTTAAGGCTAAATTAGACGTGAATAAATTAATGAAAATTTAAAGATAATGAAGTTATTTGGATGTTTTTGAATTCTCAGAAATCATTATGTACCTAAACCCAATACTGTCTGTACCCTTGGAATTGAAAACTTTGCTGCGTAGTTTCTGGATAATTATCTCGGTATTTCACCGGAGTTGAATTGAAAATTGCTATAAAATTAACGTCATGTTTCTTCCGAAGTTAAAGGCTATTCGACTTTCAGAGTTAGTGTGTAGTTGTTAGCTGTTGCTCAGAAATTGATGATTCAATATGGACAAGGCAGGCAGAGATAATCGTTCTAATCAGTTGAATTCTAACAACGATGCATACAAAACCAGTCGTGGAGCTTGTAAGAAATATATTTTTTCAAAATCGTAATTTTATGACTATATTTACAGTTATTTTCTATGCCTCACTTATTTCCTACCCTTATTTCTAATTTGTCACTTGTTTTATTGAAAACAATTTTTTATGAAAAGTGTAGATACATAAAGTTGGAATTTTAACTCAATCAATGAATCGCACACATTATGTGCAAATATTGATAGTACAATCGACCATGTCATTTTTGAGCTAACTTTTATTTTTCCTTTTTAATGTTTCAAGTTCACCTATAATTTCTGGGTAGAAATCTTATAAAAATCTAATTCATGATCACCCAAACCAGCTGTTATTTATGTGATTTTGAATGTGTTCTAAAATATTGCAAGCTGTAATATTCATTTCAGCTGTACCAGGACCTGGCTACAAAAGTTCTCAATCATATTCGGATAATCGAGCAAATCAGATGAATCCTAACAATCCCAGATATGGAAAGAAGTGAGGTGAAATTCATGATTTTTAGGATTAAGTGTATGAATATGTGTTTTTCTATGCTTACTCATCATTTTTGATCATTTGATGATCATTTAAATTTAAAAAATTACCTTTATATATAAATGTTATATCTACAAATGCTTTTTAATACAAAACCTATGTCTACAATATCATTTTCTTCATTTAGATTCATGGAAAAAACTGTCTTATATATAAAACAATTGATTCCAGGTTATTAATGATTAAAGAACTTGCAAGTTTAATAATAATTTACAATTGTTTCGAATTAAAATCGTGAACTGAAAATTTGATTATCTTAATAGATTGGATAATTATTTCCATGCAATGTAGTTTTGAAATGAAATGATCACTGTTATATTTTTGTTTATCTTATGATGTACATTTTAAAGTTTTTGTGATTACTATTCCATTTGGATTTTCAATAAAATGAAATTGCATTTTTAATTCGATGAAAATAATATAAATTATAGATTGTACAATGGAACAAATAATTATAAATTATATTTTGATGGGTATGTTTCCTGTTTTCAATTCCAATGTGACACTAAATAAGTACTTTCGATATATATATATATATATATATATATATATATATATATATATATATATATATATATATCTGTCATCAACCTAATTAAAAACTAAAAACTTGAAAAATTAAATTTGAAACAGCTGGAACTTAAGATTGCTAAAATTTTTAGCTGTAAAATAAGTGAAAATATTGTGAGTGATTGTATACGTATAACAAATTGACAGACACACTTTTCATATATATAATTTCGTTAAAAATGAAATCATATGAAAAACACTGATTCTATTATAATGATTTTTGTATGTCAGGCATCAAACAAAAAAGTAGATACCTAGTAATAGTGCTGAAAGTAGACACAAGTAACGATATGATATATTTATCTTATACATATTTAAAAGTTTAGAATAATTTGCCACCAACTTAGGTCTAATTTTCTATTTTTAACAAATTATGCAAGAGGTGTAAGAATATATTAGTTAAAAAAAATTTGTTGATTCAATTTTTGAAAACCTACTGCATTGGTATAAAATACACTTTTCCTGCATTATATGCATATCTATTCTGCACATCATATTCTGCACATCATAATTATTGATGAGTTTTGAAAAATATATTTGGCAGCAAAATTGAAAATAATAGAAAATATTCACTTGTCAGAGCTCGAATTACTATTATTGAGTGATTAAAGATTTTCCAATTTTCAATAATGTTGGAACGTTATTTTATTTTGTGCAGTCAGAAAAGATAAGGTGGTAGCTTTTCACTTAAGAGTTAAGCAGCAGTTTAGAAGTGAATTCGTTGTTCCAAAATTCTTTCTCATATTAGGTGATTTATTTTTATTGCATATTTAAAGAAATTTCGATAGTAGCTACATATCTAGATGAAATACGTTTGCCGAATAAAATTCGTTTCCAAACACCGAAGTTCCGAATAAAATTCGTTTTCAACTTAATGGTATTAATGGTACACCTCTGCGTAATCGAATTCTTTACGAGAGATAGTCCAAAAACATAAATACATAGTAACCAGTAATTGGATCATTTTAATAGTGACCTAGTAGCAAATAATAGTAGTACTACTACTGTAGTAGGTACTACCATTACCCTTATGAGGCCATTGCTAATATTTTGTTCCTACTGAGTTCTTGTGGATTAAACAGAAACATTGACAAAAAAGCTTGCATCATTTATGCATCAGACTTGATAAAACTGGACATAAACTATGGTGAATTTATACTCATCCTACATTGTGTAGTAAGTATGGATGGATGTAAACATGTGACTATTGTTTTCTTCTCTGTCTGCATCAAAACCGAATAATAAATCTTATTTCGTTTGTTTAAATGAAAACTGTACACTTTTTACAACTTTATTATAACGGCATAAACACGTAAAACTTGAATTATTCATTAATTACTTGAATAAATAATAAGTAGTTTTAACGGTGTACCTACTGTATTTCTATTAGTTAATCATTTTCGATCAGTTATAAAGGTACCGATTCTTGTTTCTTCACCCTCATACAGAACAGAAAGGATATATCTTCATATAACAGAAGTCTTCTGTTATATGAAGATGAATGAAAATATGTTTAATGGCGAATGTTTTTCATTGATCATCACCTGATCATCTACCTTCGTCTACTTCAGAAACTTTGTTGACTCCTTGGTTGAGTCAATAGTTCTCTATCAACAGGAAAAATTTCTCATTATTGAAAAACGAGTTTTTGACGAATTAGCAGATCCCCTATTAAATTTAATTAACAGTTTGCTTAGTGTAGTACCTACCGGAAAAAGTGAAAAAGAATACGATAATACCGTTAAAGAAGATACCTCGTACTCAAAAAGCAGAACAGTTTCGACCAGTAAATACACTCTCATCTACAGCAAAAATAATAGAAAAAATTGTTTATAAACAATTATTAGACTATGTAGACAAGACTAACATCTTAACAAAGTATCAATCAGGTTTTTGACAAAATCACACTTGTGAAGCTGCTTTCCAGTACACATTGAACAACTGGATAGATAATAATGATAACGACTTGGTAACTATAGTTGTATTTTTGGATTTCAAACGAGCCTTTGAGACAGTAGACAGGAGTAGATTGATTAAAAAACTGAAAATAAATGGAATTAGGGGAACAGCACTGTGCTGATTTGAAAAATATCTTCTAAATAGAAAACAAATTGTCTGGTGGGGAGAAGTGCAGTCAGAGGAAATACAAATTAATTTTGGAGTGCCCCAAGGAAGCATCATAGGACCACTTCTATTCATATTGTATATAAATGACTTAGTAAAGGTGATAAAGCATTGCAGGTGCCACATATTTGCAGACGATACAGTGTTGTACATTAGCGGGTACAAATGTGGAGGATGTGCAAATAAAACTATCTGAAGACTTGGAAAATATAAGTAAATGGCTGGAAAAAAACAAACTAAAACTCAATATTGATAGAACCAAAGTAATGATGTTGGGGAAAAAAAAACGGAAAGCAGAGTAGATGAATGAAGGATTTAGTGTACAAATTGAAAATGTAACTATTGGTCAATTCTTTTAAATATCTTGGTATAATAATAGATGATAGGTTGAATTTCAGTGAACACATCGAATATATATGTAAAAAAATTCCAAAACAAATAAGAGTACTTAATAGATGTAGTGATTATTTAAGTAAATGGTCAAGAGAGACAGTATATAATTGTATCGTCCTTCCATATTTCCATTATGCTGGTACAGTTCTGTATCTGGCAAATAAAACATGACACAAAAAGATTGCAATTATTACAAAATCGTGTAATGCGAGTTATATTGAAGTACTCTTATATTTATTCAAAAAATGAAATGTGGTTTAATGTCACAATATTTTAACGAAATAGTTATGCACTTTGATCAGGTACACGAGTATGACACTAGAAATAGACAGAATTTTATACTTCATCATACGAAGTACAAAAAAAGTCAAAATTCATTATTTTTTAAGGCTTTAAAAAAACATAATATGTTACCAAATGAAATTAAGTGTTTCAAATATAAATAGATTTAAGTTTATAAGTTTAAATTAAGAAAAATGTATATAGGGAATAGTATATAAGATTATTTGTAGATAAGAGTTTGTGTAGCAATTTTAGCTAAATAAAGTTTATATTATTATTATAATTTCACTGTGGAGCTGGAATTCGACGTAAACAGTGCTCTATAGTGGTGCCCAAATCAGCAACTCATAATCATATATATATATATATATATATATATATATATATATATATATATATATATATATATATATATATATATATATATATATATATATATATATATATATATATATATATATATATATATATATATATATATATATATATATATATATAAAAGCAGAGTAGATGAATGAAGGATTTAGTGTACAAATTGAAAATGTAACTATTAAAATAGTCAATTCTTTTAAATATCTTGGTATAATAATAGATGATAGGTTGAATTTCAGTGAACACATCGAATATATATGTAAAAAAATTCCAAAACAAATAAGAGTACTTAATAGATGTAGTGATTATTTAAGTAAATGGTCAAGAGAGACAGTATATAATTGTATCGTCCTTCCATATTTCCATTATGCTGGTACAGTTCTGTGTATATATATATATATATATATATATATATATATATATATATATATATATATATATATATATATATATATATATATATTTGTTTATATAAGATTAATACAAAGATTACAAGCTCAAAAATTGGAATTAAAAATGCCTCCATAGTATATACCTACTCAATCAATGATATAATGGAGAGTCAAATATTGTTGATCTTGGTATACTTTGATTACTAATTTCAAAGATCATTTTGGATACATATTAAATCGAACATAATGGTCACTTTTTCATCAGATGTAACTCTAGTTTTCTCTTGACCCTATACTCAAAATCTTCAACTTTTTTCTGCAGATTAATTATACAAACGCTCTCGGTTCACTGATGGTGGTGGGTTCGAACCCACCACCATCACTAACTTGGGCTGTTTGGAATCGGCGTCAAACAGTATGTCTAAGGAGGCTAAATAGGTCATGATCTCCGCACTTAGAATAATGATAATAATAATATTTGGACTTCGTTTTATGTTTGCTACCAACACATAATAATCCTGGAAATGCAACCTAAATCGGCTGTCAGTTTAGGGTAATATTCACAGAAAGGCTCTTAATAAATTATGTTTTCATTTCCAAATTAAAATAATTTAGTACACTGTGATATTTTTTTACTATACCAACAACACCGCCAAGGCATCAACTAGCAGAATATTTGAATGCCAGAATATTTCAGAATTCGGCACTAACATTTGAAAGGTAATTTAATAACTGTAAATTATACTATTCTGTTCAATATTTGTAAAACTGGTGTATAAATAAATAATATATGCGCTCAATATTTTAATGCTTATTATGTTTTGTGATAATATCTAATGTAAGAAAAACTTATAAGAATTAGTCTTTTTCTAGCTGGTACTAACACTTTTATACCTATTAAAAAACTATTCCATTACTAAAATAATATTTATTTAATATTTGTACTGCTTAAATAAACTAGGTTTCAGATATTGTCAAGTTTAGAAATATTTCAACTGATATAATACTAATATATAACTACTAGAAATGAACAAAATTGTTGAGCTTTCTGCAAAACTAAGTAAATATTACTATATACATACTACATAACATACTACTTTTTTGTTCAAAATAGTATATACACAAATTACAAATAAAATTTAAACCACAGAAAAAACATAAGGTTTTCAAATATATAAAACTATAAGTAATTTCAAAAGATCACAAGATATTATTGCTGCTTAAACACTATTATGTAAAATGTTTTCTTTTGAAATACATTTAAACATAATATCTTCTACTTACAGTAGATATGGAAGATTCGAATAAACTTTTATAACACAGTTTCTTTGAGATATGAATTTTGTGATATGTCAATAGGTTTATATTGATTACAACATATTTGTCAGCAAATATAGTTAATACAATTTAATGTTTAATGTTTTTACAAGTCAGAATAGTTTAAAAATTCAGCAGAAAACATTCATCAGTCTAAAGATCACCAGCCTTTGGCCCAAATATAATATTGTGATCAAACAGATAACCAATTGGTAAATATGAATATTTAACAAAAGCCTTCACTGATATTTCTCAATACATAAAAACTTGTGCAATTTATTAAGTGAAATCCTTCCTTTCAATCGGTACAGAGAAAATTGAATAACAGGAGAATATCAATTCATAATAAACTATTTCACCTAGAAAGTAGAATAAGATGTATTTTGATTTTTTTTTTCAATATTTTTTCTTAAAACATTCAGAAAAATATATTAAAAATAGCAAAAATCCTCAAAAAATACCTCACACATTTGGTGAACAGATTGAGAGAGTTGAGATTATAAATTTTTAATAAAATTATTTGTACTTTTACAAATTAGTTATCAGCATCATTGAACTGAATTGAATATTGTTCTGAAAATTTTGCATTTTCAGTATACAATTTTGGAGAAATATAAATATTCAATTATGAAGATAATAATTTGTGAGTAAAATTCAGATATTTTCACTAGTAGGTCTGTATCACATAATATAAATGAAATTTTATGCAAGTTTCACAATGTCAATTCTTTAAAGAGAGTAGGTTGAACATTCCTAGATAAGCATCAAGAAATATCACAAAAGCTTCAAAAATTAACAATTTCTTTCATCGTTCAGTAGTTCACGACTAGTATAAGGTGGAGGCGGGTCTAGGAAATTTGCAGGTCTCTGAGGTCCCATCACTTCTCTATAAGCAGGTGGTCTATCATCCACTCTTCTTCCAGGAATGGTAAGCAAAGGATTCACAGTATCGGAGTCATCTACAGGAAAAACACTCATCTCTCCTACCCTATTTGAAGTTCTTACCCCATTTCTATATGAATAAAGATCATAAGGAATGTGGCACAAATGTAGGGAATTATCATCATTGCTACTGAGAGAATTGCGATGATAGATTGCCAGATCCGGATGACGAAGGCGTTGTTGAAGGGAAGTTTTCTTAGCAAAAATCATTACTTTAGACAGAATGAGCAATAGAAGAACAAGGGAGAACAATATGCTCAGAATACCTGTAAAATGGTGTTATATTAGTAATATCTGTGACCTGTTTCAGAATATGCCATGAGAATATAATACCTCTACAGCTTAGCAAAGAATTTAAAAAATCTATAATCACTATTTGTATGAAAGTTGAAAAAGTATGAATTAATTTAAATAGCACATACAAAAGTGTACAAAAAATAATTTAATAATTTATAAACTAATAGAACTAAATTTTCTCAATTTTTCATTCAATAATTATTGGAAAATATTTCAATGAAATATACTCACAAACTGAAATGAACAAATATTTAGCACTACTGTTACTAGGTTGTATTGCCGTAAGATTTGGAGGACCATACTCTAGCTCTTCATAAGCTGAAAATATCAGAAAATTAAGAATAAGTCAAATAATATTAAGTAATTCATACTTTCTGCTAAAAGTTGGCAGCATTTTGGCCTATAGGTTACTGTACAATTCACATCATGGTTTTTATCACAACACCAAGCAGTAGGTATACATCTACCATCCTCACATCTCAATTTATCTAAAAAAAATTTATCAAAACATATGATTGAAATTGTTAAATATATTATTCATCAATTATTCATTAAAATTTTAAATACCACTTTTCAAACATAAAGAAATAATTTACCTTTACAAGGATCTCCATTGCAAACTTCAGTACTCTCATCAGAGCCATCCTTACAATCAGCTTTTCCATCACACAAATAATGAGAAATAATACAAACACCATTTGACATGCACTTGAACATAGTGCTACTACAAAAAGTAGCATCCAAAAATATGATAGGCCTATCTTTATGTACTCTCACGTCACTACGTACTATAACATCCACAGTAACATATTTTTTGAATTTAATTGTGAAGCATATGTAACTGCCATTATCACTCATTTTCAATGGGTCAAACTTCTTTTCTGCCTTATTGAGTTCGCTTGGGACTACTGATGTATAAAAATCTTCTAAACTGGAGTTACTCAAATGCTCAAAATCAACAGTTGTATTAAATCTATAAGAATAATTAATATAGTTCTCAATTACTTAAAACTGTTCCCTTACTTGTTAGATTTTTTAATCCATGAGATATGAGCGTCATATCCAGTCTCATTTTGGGAGAAAACCAACTCACAAAGCAGAGAAAAATGTGCCCCAAGCTGTTCTTCCACGGAAAAAGAGCGAGGATCTACCGAACTTAGAGGGATAAAAAACTTTTCGACCTTCTTGATAATTTGCAAATTGGCTTTGCCTGTAATGCCATAAAAAATCCAAAATTAAAATGCAACCTTCAGAGCGTTTCCAATTCCACTGAAGATGAATAAATTATACTCACATAATACTATTGGAGCCAATTCTAATAAATAAAGAAATAATATCGTTATATACATTTTCAATCACATTGTCCGCTTAAAATTCAATTTTATCTAAAAGAATCATTTTTTGCAACATAAAAAATTAAAATTAGATAGAGCTACAGCCCAGAAACCAAACCATAAACAATAAATATTAATTACAGTTCTTATCTATGTCCTCCTAATGTAACTTTACTGGACACTAAAAACTTTTTTAAGACTATATAATGAACGGAAAGTTTACTGATTACCAGAACCATAGAACAACGTATATCCAATATGTACAACTTATATGTTATACATATAGTACAGTCATTTGGTAGAAAGAATAGAGGTTAGGTGGAAAGTTTTCCGGGAGTTTTGAAAATTCGTAATTTTATAGATTTTGACATGCTCTTTCCGAATTTTAACTTTGTCACCTGGTATCTTTGCCGCACGCGCAGCCATATTGGAAAAATTGCGCCTAAAACCAGTTTTATTATAATAACTTCTTTCTAACGCATTTTACAGAAAAAATAAATCTATACAAAATTTGACTAGAGAAAATTTCCTATCATTTATGTCAGAACGTTTTATTCCTAAAATCAATAGTTTCGTTGTACGAAAACCATTGATACATTGTCACAAACCATTATATTTCAACCTCAACGCGCAATATTTAATTGAAACGGCTCATATTTATGAATTTTAAAATCTAAAATTATTCTAACGTTAAATATTGTACTATAGATTGAATCTGCTGACTATGGTCTGTACCGGCGGGTATGAAAAAATACGTCCCCTCTGTCTCACGCCCCATCTCGCCCCTCTAAGCCTTAAAATGCTATTGCTCCAGACCATAAAATAATTCTAATATTATTTATTAAACGCACTGATAAATCTTGGTGTGGTACTTGGTCAGATATGACAATTGAGCAATCGTTAATGAGGACGATGAAATGTCTTGGTAGGCATACTAATGGTCGAGGAGTCAAGGAAAACGTGCTATCCAACTGGACTTTAGGAATGGCATTATCACTGGAATTATCGGATATGAAAAAGTAAACTGTCACATATCTCAAGAAATTGGTAGTGCAGGCATTTCTAAAATCATTGGTAGTATTCTATTCCGTGAAATTTAAACGAATATGACTGAGTAAAATCCCTCGGTTCTATGAATACAGGTATTTGGATAAAAAACCACATTGTCCCGATTCATGCTTTGTTAATTTTCCAAAGAGTGTGCATCACTAAAAAATATGGAAATGAACTTAAAAATTTCTTTACGTACGAACTAGCTCCATTTCTGTTATCCCTTTTCAATGATGATGGTCAGCGCAAATGAATTAAATCCACTATGTAGCAGGCATTTTAGCAACATATTCTGGTGATATAAATTTTGAAAATAAAATGCATATTATCGATGGAGGTTACTTATTGCACCGAGTCATTTGGCAACAAGGCTAATCGCTCACATCTACTTGAAATAAATACATCACCTACGTCCGATCGCATTATACATTCAATGCCATAATCGTATTTGACGGATATCCAGAATATGCGTAGTACCAAATGTGCAGAACCATCCCGACGATCACGAAAGACTGCTTCAGTAGATATTCTTTTTGACGAAATAATGACCCGTGCTTGTCCGATCATTTCTCTGTTTTGATGGAGTTTCAGCTGACCTGTTTGTCTGAGGATGAATCTGTGCGTGTTTGCAGGCTTCGCCGGACCAATGAAAACCTTACGACCTTCAAATATCTTGTTTGGAGCTATGAGTACTGGGATCAGATTATAAACACACCAGGTCTTGAATTGGCATATGTTGGAGTGATAGATGTCCTAAATGACTTTCTGGAGAGGACAACTCCTATAGTCCAATCTGGTAATTTTAAAAATAAGAACATTTCTAAGCCGTGGATAACAAGGGAAATTATTGATAATGCAAGATATTTGAAGAATTTGTTCTGGCTGCTTTCTCAGTCTGCTTCTGCCGAATTGAAGTCTGAATATAAAAGAAGTCTGAGAGACCACATATTACAGATCGAGAGATCTAAGAAATGGTATCATAAATTTAGAATAGAGAACTCTAGGAGCAGAACTAGAGAGTTATGGAAGATAGTGAGTGAGCAGGTAGGGTTTAAGGGAAATTCGGTCTCCATAAATCTGAACTGGAGAGGAACCCTGGAAACTGAAAATTCAAAAGTTGCTGATATCTTCGTAAAATATTTTGTATCTGTGGGACGCGGACGCACAGTGTGGTGTGATTATTTCGGATCTAATATGATTCTTCCACCCACTACATGCGATTTTTCATGTAAATCTTTGTTCTTGAAACCCGTCAATGAGTCATCCCTGCTGCGTATGATAGATGATATGAAGGCATGCAGCAGAGTTGGTTTGGACGGCCTCAGTATCAGTATTATTAAGCTCATTTCGGAGGATATCGCCGGTCATCTTGTTAATTTGATAAACAAATCCTTTAGTGAAGGAGTTTTCCCTAATATTTTGAAGCAGGCTGTAGTGGTTCCTGTTTTTAAAAAAGGAGATGCGACATCGCCCGACAATTATCGACAGATTTCAGTTCTCGGTGGAATTACTAAAGTGCTGGAGTATGTTTTCTACACTCAGGTTGTTGATTTCCTTGAAACCAACGACCTCATTTCATCTTCGCAGCATGGTTTTCGTCGGGGCCGGTCGACAGAAACTGAAACTATCGCGATGTTCAACATAATTTATGAGAAATTAGACGACAGAAATATAGTTGTAACGCTATTCTTTGACTTGAGTAAGGCATTCGACCTTATGTGTTCCAATATTGCTGTTAAGAAGTTTTACAATCTCGGCTTGCGTGGTGTTTGTTGCGATTGGTTGATGTCTTATTTGAAAGATAGAAGTATAAGGGTACGAGTTGATGGGTGTATTTCTGAGGAATGTATGGCTGCTTTGGGTGTCCCGCAAAGGTCGATACTTGGACCACTATTGTTTGTTTTATTTATGAACGACCTGCCTGAATATATTCGGGAGGGTGTTGCTTTTATGTATGCGGATGATATATCAGTTGTGCTCTGGGGATCCTCGACTGAAGAAGTTCAGGTAAAAATCGAAAAAGTATGTGACCATGTAGAGGCATGGTGTCAGCGCAATCGATTGATTCTCAATGAGGGTAAAACGGTGCAGCTACAGTTTCATAATAATAGGCTACCTAGTAATATGTTGGTAAATACCAATAACCATGAAATCCAATATTTGGGATGTTTTCTTGACTCTGAGTTAAGATGGGACTCTCGTGTGGACCATGTCTGCAGAAAACTGAGTAGAGGCTACTATGCTCTTCTCCAGTTGAGGAGTAGTATTGCACAAAATGATCTGATAGGTGCATAGTATTCAATCATACATACACATCTATCCTATAATACGCTATTATGGGGAATTTCGACTGATTGGAAGAAAGTTTTGATTGCGCAAAAGAGGGCAATAAGGCTTTTGTTTCGTCTCCATCCCACCGAATCCTCTGGGAAATATTTCATAGAAAATAAAATAATGACTCTACCCTCTATATTTATACTCCAAGCAGCTATGTATGTGAGCAAAATTTTGACTATTTTGACCCCTCATTAATCTGGGGATATCATATAGCACTAGAAATGGAAACAAGTTGCTTTTTCCCAAGCACAAAAGTGCCTTATATGAGAAGAGTCCCAAGTATGTATCTGTGGCCATTTACAATAAATTACCAGCTTATGTTACTAACTTCAGTACTCTAAAAAAGTTCAAAAAAGAACTAAAATTATTTTTATTTTGTAGAGCATTTTATACGCTTCAGGAATTCTATTCAACTTAGATGAATTCTGATCATAGTTTTTTTTTGTGTGATTGTAATGTATCTGTCTATACATTGAATTGTTACTATATCTTTTTATTATAATTTTAACTATTATTATATATTATATGACATGTACACGCACATTGTAGCCTAAGTACAAATAAAATTATTATTATTATCATATTATTATTATTATTATTAATGACGCCAACTGTGTCACAAAGTAAATTCCTGGGTAATGATGCAAACAATGTTGCAAACGCCTGATTGCAATGTTGAGACAAAGTTTGAAGCTGAACACTTTGAAGTTAAACAAGCCACTGAAGATGGAGATACGTTGATAATCAATACCGCAATAAGCGTTTCATCGACATTTGATTTTGTATTAGTTGTCGGTGAATATGTAGATCTTCTCGTTCTTTTGACGGCGTTATCTACGCATCCAATCATATATATCCTCAAACCAAGAAAAGGAAAAATTTCACAACAAATATGCTCTGTAAATAGTACCAAAGATAAAACAGCCGCCGATCATATTTTATTTTTGCATGCCTTTTTTTAGTGGTTGTGATACCACATCAGCATTATTCTATCAAGGGAAAATAAAATTTATTGAAGTACTCCAAAAAATCCATATTTAAACGAGGTTGTTGAAGTGTTCAATAATCCATATGCTGATCCAGAAGTCATTGCTAAACCTGCAGAACGTTTCCTCATTGAATTATACAGCTACAACAATAGAAGTAAATCTTTGAATAATTATAGATATGCATGCCTTAGAGCATAGGCATATAAAAGAAAATTCAACTTTGCCTAGCTACCACCACAGAAGCAGCAGCAAGAAACATTCATGCAACAAGACCTCAGTTTAACTTTTGAAAATGGGGTAACGCCCCAAAACAATTACCGGGGAACAATATAATTTTGTGAAACTTATCCAAGTGTTTTTATTCACCAAGAGATCCGCGAATATTCAATCTATTTCACTATATTGTTTATAATTATAATCCTAACTGTAATTGCAATATACCTTTACTTGTCTTGACTTCGACATATTCTTTATTGAGTACCACCACTATTACATGTTACCTCCACATCTCAAAAGACTAGTTTATAAATATAAATATTACAAAGTGTTAACTGTGACACTGAAGGCTTGTTTGCTAAGTCGTGGTTAGAGTTTACAATCGGGGGTTAAGATGAGAAAATAAAAATATGAATACAATTCATCATCAAATTATTTTACTTAAAATTAGCCCCGGTCTTCTCGAAGCACCAATCTGGTACTCTTATATTTCCAACTGGCATCTTCTTCGTAGTCTCGTAGGGTATCTACCTGGTTCGGATTGGTAGGAAGGCCTGCAAACAATCTCGCTCTGATTGTCTCCAGAACACTCGACATTCCGATGTCTCTGTGAATTTGAGAATATTCCTTTATTCTAAGGTCTGCACTGAGTTTTCTTGAGGTCTGGATTTTATATCTTTTGCCTCTTCATCTTCTTTTTTGCCTATTTTCTACGATGGTATTTGTGATTTTTTTTTTACATATTATGTTTTAGTGCTTTTTTTTAGTGTTTCCTCTTCTTGCTCTATTGAAAACTTTTCTCTGTCATTCTCTCCCATTGGGACAGAGATGTTCTACCACCTGATGTTCTGGGCGTAATTTCTGTTGTTCTTCTTATATGATTATTCTAATGAGCTTCCATATTTTCAAGCATCTTCTTTTTCTCTTTTTTAATTATGTCCGTGAGTTTTTTGATTTTTAGTTCTTCATGCAGATTCTAGTTGGGTATATATCTTGGTGCTCCTACGGCTGTGCGTACTATTCTATTCAGAGTACCTTGAACTCTCTCAATTCATGCGTTGTACATTGTCCAAATTTCGCCTCCATAAAGGAGCCCTGGTATAATGATCGTTTTTATTATCCTAACTTTGTTTTCGTCTGACATCCTGCTCTCTTTGTTCAAAAGGGGGTACAGGTAGGCATACATCTGTCTTACTTTCTTGACATTGTCAGAAATGTGTGTTCTGCATGTCAAGTTTTCGTTCAGATATACTCCTAAGTACTTCGCATTTTTATCCCACTGGATGGAGTGACCGTTGAAGATTATTTTCGGTGGTTTCTTTTTCCTCCTTTTGTGATCAAAGTAAACCCCAACTGTCTTGTTTGGGTTCACTTGGATTTTCCATTTTTCGAAGTATTTTTGTATCATCTGCAGATCTTCCTGTAGTCCCTTTTGAACGCCATCTTTTATTCTACTTGATATGTAGAGTGCAGTGTCGTCATCGAACTGGGCTATTTTGCAGCTGTTTGGGGTAGGTATGTCTGCCGTGTATATGTTGTAGAGAAGTGGGCCAACTACTGATCCTTGAGGCACTCCTGCTCTGACATTCTTTTCGCTCGATAGTTTTTCACCTATCTTCACTCTGGAGATTCTTCCACGTAGGTATGTCTGGATTATGTTCACAAACTTTCCCGGAAATTTTTCTCTTTTCAGTTTGTACCTATATCAATCCATGATGCCATACTTTGTCGAAAGCTTTTTCTATATCCAAAAATATGGCTCCAGTTGGTATTGATATATTGAGTTGGTCCTTGATGTCTTCTGTCATTCTAGCCAGTTGATGTAGTGTAGAGTGTTCCGTTCTGAATCCGAATTGGTGTTCCAGAAGGATACACTTGTTGCCTGCAAAAGTTTTCAGTCTTCTATTTAGAGTTCTTTCTATGACTTAGCTTAATGCAGGCAACAAGTTTATCTGTCTGTAACTGCTGACCTGGTTGATAGGTTTTCCATTATTGTGTAATATTATTGTCACTGAACGCTCCCATGTTTTCAGGAATTGTTCAGTACGGAACACTCCACGTGCAATTTCAGTAATTTCTTGGATTGCTTCTTCTGGTAAGTATTTCAATGCCTGGTTTTGATTTCCATCCGACCCTGGCGCTTTCCTGGCTTTCAGGTTCTTCAGTATGGTTTTAACCTCTTGTTAAGTTACTTCTTCTATTTCTACTTCTTCTACGCCTTCATTTGGTGTTTCTATTCTAGTACTTATTCTGTTTATATTTATATTGAAGTTGACATCGACATCTCCGCTTTCCGGATTGTTAGTGAACTGAGATTCCTAACTGAGGTGAGTTGCGAAGACTTTCGCTCTGTCAACGTCTGTCAATGCAACTCCGTCTACTTGTACGATCCTCGGTACCTCTCTTTTTGTCTTCCTATTCATTAGTTGTTTAGCCTTTTGCCAGAGTGAGGTATTTTCACTTTCCAGTGACTCCAGATTTTTGTCCAATAGATTTGTCCAATGCTCCCTTAATTGTTCTTTTACTTCTTGAGTCAGCTTGTTCAGTAGTTTCTTATCTTCTGGATGTTATGTTCTTCGGTATATTTTGAGTGCGCTCCTCTTCTTGATCAGTAGTATTTTCAGTTGGGGTGGTATTGGTTCCCTTCTTGTGAATTCTATAGTTGTTGTTGACTCCTCTACAGCATTTTTATTTTTCTTTTTAGGTCTCTGACGGCTTCTTCTAGTTGTTCTGCGTTGTTTATGTCTTGTTTCTTGGCTCTGAATAGTTCTTTATACCTCATCGTGTTTGTACAAGTTTTTATTTGGGGCTTGGCTTCCGCTTTGGTTTCAAGTTCCAAGAAGACCGGGGAATGGTCCGACGATAAGTCCATAATTGTTTATAATTGGTACTTCCAGTGAACATTTTTGATGACCGCTATGTCTAGTAGATCGGTTGTATTTGATCTAGCACATAGATGGGTATGTTCGCTGGGTGCAGCAATTATGAGATCATTCTCGTTGGCAATCTTTAGTAACTCCTTCCCGTTTCCGTTCACCGTTCGGCTGTTCCATGCAGTGTGCTTTGCACTTAGGTCCCTTGCTGCAATTGTCGCTGAATTGTACCGAAACAGTTTCTTGATATCTACGTCGCCTATTTCGTTGGACGGTGAATTGTATACGGCGTAGCATATCAAGTCTCCTTTTCTTGTACGTATTTTTATCCCTATATATTCTATTGTTTGAGTGTGGTTGTTTCTGTTTCTTCATGTGTAATTCCATGTTTGACGAGGATGGCGGTTCCTCCTCCTCTGCCTGTTAATCTATCTGTTCTATATATTTTAAATTTTGTTTATTTAAATTTATGTTTCGTTAATCAGAATAATGTCGATTTTCTATTGTTCCAGAAATAGAATCAGTTCTCCCCTTTTGGGAAGAACTGAGTTCGCATTCCAGAATCCGATTCTTATGCAATTCGATAAAATTGCTTAAGCTTCATTCCTAAACAATGTAATCAATTTTTCTTGCTCATTGACGTCATTGCAAGTCCAGTTTTCGCTTCGTCGTGGCATTAGTGTTGCTGAATGCAATGAGCATTATTCCCAAGATTGTAGCAAGTTCGTCGTCTGCTTTGATTGTCTTCGGTTTTTCGGGGGTATTTTTCTTAGGTTTCTGATTTGGTTGTGTCGCTGCCTCTTCGGTCTTCTTTTGCCAGAAGTTGATAGGGGTTGTGGAGCCGGCTTGAACTTCCCAATGGTTGTTAGTTTAACCTTAGGGTTGTTTGGATTTTTAGCGCAGTTCTCATTTGTTGATAAATGTTCGCCGCCGCAATTTGCGCACCTAGGCGTGGTCGTCCTTGATTTCGTGCATTCGTAAGTGTTGTGGGTATCACCGCATTTCGTACATTTTGGATCAGCGTGGCAGTTCCTCTGTATGTGTCCAAAAAGCTGACATTTGTAACATTGCACGACTTCTGTTTTTAGTTTCAAACTCTCTACTTGGACAGAGAGTCCTCAACAGAACCTAAGATCGTTGTATATCGACTTGTAGTCGGTATCTCCACAAGAACTAGTGGGGCTGGGAATCCTTTTTTTCCTTTCATCCTGACCACTTTTGTGACAGGATATCCTTGGTCTCTCAGATCTTCTGCAATTTCTTCTTCGGAGTTTCCACACGTAATTCCACGTATTACTACCTTCAGCTATTTCTTACTTTTAAGCTGATAGGTATAAAATTGTGTTTTCTGTTCCTTGAGAAGGTGGGACCTGTAGACCTGTAGCGTGTAGAGAACGCCTGTAGTCGTCCTCTGTTGAAGGCTCAACTTATATGCCTTGGTTGACTAGCTTTGCCTTCGTGTAGTTGATTTTGAATTTTTTAGTCATTCTTGATATATCGTTCCACTTGTTTTTCTCGCGACTAATGAGTGGAACCATCCGTTTTTTTTTCGGTTTCTTCAATGTTGAAAAACTTGTTCTTTCTTCGTTTGCGTCGTTGTTGTCACCTGAGATGGGTTGAATTTCCATCTCGTCCTCGGGAGTCAGTGTTTGAAATTTATTTTAAATTGACACTGCATTCACTTCATGAATTTTCGTGCTTCCAATTTTGGCCGATTTCTTCGGTATTTGGAATTCCTCAGCTTCCATTGCTCTTTTTGAGGTTGCCACTACTTTCTCGTTGTCTGCTGCCGACTTTTCCTTTGTAGGGGTTGTATTACCCACTGCCATGAGTTGTTTTAAGAACTCGTTCACGTCAAAGCGATGTTCCCTCAGAACAATAATATGCTCTGTGACTTGCTCCGCTCTTATTCTTGCTTCTTCTATTATCGTTTTCATTTTGTAGTTTTTGTTATCACGTATATATAATTCCCGAATAGTCATTCGGGAATTACTTCGGGAAATACTTCTTTCTTCCTGAGAATTTGTTGTATAATCGCGATTTGAGATTTACATCGATCGAGTCACGTGATACGATATTCCATATTCGTTGACTTCGATTTGTCTGAAATTTACAAGATTGGTCGTTAATCGTGGTGATAATAGTCTACCTGCGTTCACCTGAGCACGTCCTTCCACTGTGGATGCTAGTCGTCGAGGAGGATTCCTTTACTTTTGCTTTGAGCTTCTTGGAATATGAAGTAGCCGATATCATGGCCGAATCATGGTTTCATAAATCAAAAGTTTATTTTTCACTTTTTCTGTTTATGATCGAAAGAAGTTGGTTTTCGACTGTGTTCACTTTTTACTTGATGTGTTCGATATGTTTGTTCCATATGAGCTTTCTATCTGAAATAATTCCTAAATATTTCATCTGGTTGTTCCAATCAATTTCCTGATCATAAATTTCCAGTTTTACTACGTTTAAATTTCTCTTGTTCGTAATCATGATCGTTTCACATTTTTCAACGTTTTTTTTAATCCTACATTTTTCAGTCCATCTTATAAATGTGTTTATTGCTACTGTAATCTGTCCTGAATTGCTTTCAAGTTTTTGGATGATGTATACATGGCGGTATCATCAGCGTATACCGCCATATGTACATTAAGAGGCATTTGTGGTAATTCATATGTAAAGAAACTATACAGTGTTGGGGAGATACACTATACTTATTAGACAAAAATAAAGACGAGAGTCATACCTATTTACTTGTACCAAAAATAATACTCTGGTAACAGAATATTAATGATTCTAAATGTATATTATTTTCTCGAAGGCTTTTGTAAACATATAAATACAAATATGTCACATTAGAAATTACCGTACGAACTTTATCATTTGCTAAAATATCATGCGTGTGCAATACCGCATACCGTAGAAATAACTTTTAAAATTGTATGTAAATAGCTACCTATTACTGAAGTTTAGAATGAGTAGTTCAGGCATTAACAAAGCTACTACCTGCTAGATTTAATTCTTTCTTGAAATAAGTAGAGTTCTTTGTTATGTTTTTTAGTTAATCAGAACTAATCTATTATTGTTCTTGATATTATGTAGCACAAAAATCAACAAACCAAGACACTAACTACTATGTGCCTGGATGAAAGTTGAACTACAAAACTTACCTCGAGTTTGGCGAACCAGTTTCTATTTCCCAAAGGATGAAAATCTAATGAATCAATAGCAAATAAATATTCCTGTGACATTATGAACCCCCATAAAATATTCTGTGTTTCACTTTTCTAGTTGTCATTTTCTTTTTTTCGGGTTATTAGGGTTTTTGACACAGTAAACATTTGTGGATAAATGTTCACCGCAGCAATTGGCACACCTAGGCGTACTTGTTTTTTTTGCATTCGTATGAATTGTGGCAGTCTCCACATTTCATACATTTCGGATTAGCGTGGCAGTTACTCTGCACGTGTCCAAAGAGTTGACACCTGTAACATTGGACTATTTCGGATTTCACCCTCAGACTCTCTACCTGTACTGGTAGTCCGAATCTCAGGTCGTTGTAGATGGTCTTGTATTGTTTCGGTAACTCGACAAGGACTAGTGGGGCTGGAACCCTTTTTTGCCCTTCGTCCTGACAACTTTTGTGACTGGATAGCCCTGCTCTTCCAAGTCTTCAGCGATTTCTTCAACAGTATTCACAGTCATAACACCCCTTATTACCACCTTCAACTGTTTTTGATTTTTTAGTTTGACAAGTGTAAAATTGGATGTTTCTTTCCTTTATTAAATGGAACATTTTCCTATAGTCCTCTTCCGTAGTTGGCTCAACGTGTATACCTTGGTAAACGAGTTTCGCCTTTTGTAATTTATCTTCGTATTTTTCATTATTTTCGATGTCTCGTTCCACTTTTCTTTCTCTCGAATGATAAGTGCAACCATTCGTTCTTTTCGGGGTTAATTGATTTTTGTGTTTTTTGATTCTTCTTTTTTCGAATCAGCGTTTAATTCTGGGGTAATTTATGTGTCCATTTATTGGTATTTGATATTGTCATTGCGTTTTGTGTGGTCTGATTGCATTTACGTGCTGTCTTTTAGGGAACTTTGAATTCATCGTCTTCTAACGTTCGCTTTGTGCTCATTTTTTCGTTGTTCTTGTGTTGCGCCGCATGCTCTGGTTTGAGTTAGAGCATGAATTTATCAACATCGATTGCCTCTAATCAGATCCTCCTCGCTTCTTCCGCTGTCATTTCCGTATTCGTTTCCATGTTCTTTTTTTTATTATCGGTTGTATAATTCCCGATTATCCGCTGAATGCGAGACCCGCCGTACGGCGTCCCGTTTTCCGTCGACTTCTCGGTGTCAGGGCTGTTGTTCTATGGCCGTAGTTGGAGTTTTACAAAATCGGAACACGTGATATTGTGTTCCGTATTCCGTCAACTTCGTTTAACCTGAGATTTACAACTTCGTTTAACCTGAGATTTACAAGATTGTATTTATCTGCGCACAACGTTGCAGAACACTGATGCTCTGCGCACGACTGGTCGTTCGGTGGTTTCGTCTACCTGCTTCTGCATGCATACGTCCTTCCACTGTGGATGCTAGTCCTCGAATGGATTCCTTTACCTTTTGTGAAATAAAACACTCAGTTTTTTTTTTTTTTTTATTAACATCTATATATATTTAACTTTATAACAATTCATTTACAGGGAAGTACAAAAATTTCATGAGTATTGTTATAATATTATTTCAGCCTAATCAAACAATTTTTACTGAAGTTTTCTGAAACTTTATCACTTATACATATTTTGCAAGTTTTTATGGTGTTAGCATAATTTTCATATTCTTGTTGAACGACCTACGACCTTTTGTGAAATAAAACACTCAGTGAGATTCAACAATTTATCAATATTTGTTTGTTAATTTCTGTAGTTGTATAAATAGTCATCGTCATCCAATTATGGACTTCCCCACATTTTTATGCGTGTCCGTTCACAATTGTACGTCGATGCTTATTCATATTTTTCGAATCTATTTTATATGAAATCTATTTTATTTCGTCGATGATTATATCATGTATGAGTTTGTGTTTAATTCTGAATGGTATGGATGATGCATTCTGTTTTATTATGTTTTTTGTGAAATGTGAATTTTGTGCTTGATTTTCAAAAAAGTTGAGAGTTTGTTTTCTAATTTCTGATTTTATTTTTGTTATTTCTAAGGATTTGTGTAGTGTATCTATAGGTGTGTCTTTTGGAGCCCTCAGTATATTTCTAAGAATTCTGTTTTGGAATATTTGGATTTTTTCATAATTGTATTTATATGTTCTGTTCCATATGGGACATGCATATAATACAATTGGTCTGACTGCTGCTTTGTAAATTAAGGTTTTCGCTTTTGTTGAGAGTACTGACGTTTTTTTTATAAGTGGATTTAGTATTTTCGCTGCTATGTAAGCTTTATTCAATTGACTGTTTATATGTGGAGTGAATGTGAGTTTTTTGTCTAGGAGGACACCCAAATATTTAGTTTCGTTTGTGTTTCGAATATTTTCGTTATACATTTTTAAATTTATGTTTGGTTTATCTTTTATTTTTATAGTGAAATGTGTTATGTTCGTTTTTTCTGCATTTATCCTAATTTTCCATTTGTCAAAAAATTTTTCAAGGATGATCAAATGTTTTTGAATATTTTTTATATTTTGATCAATTTTCCAACTCTCTGAAAGAACTGCTGTATCATCAGCAAAAAGTGCTAATTGTGTTTTTTCGAATTTCGGTATATCATTGATATAATAATTAAACAGAAGTGGAGATAATATTGCTCCTTGGGGTACGCCTGCTGTAATAATTTTTTTATTCGAAAGTGATGATTTAACTTTCACTTGAAAAGTTCTGTTTTTGAGAAATTTCGAAATTATATTGATGATATACAATGGAAATTTCGCGTTTATCATTTTATAGAGCAGTGCCTTGTGCCACACAGTGTCGAAAGCCTTTTCTATGTCTAATGTTAACATAGATGTAGATTTGTTTTGATTGAAATTGATTGTAATTTTATTTATTATTCTCGCTAGTTGTAAGTTTGTGCTTTTGAATGATTGAAAGCCGAATTGTTCTGGAATAATTTCAAAGTTACTCTGTTTTTCGAATTTTTTCAATCGATTTTGAATAATTTTTTCGAAGACTTTTGACATTGTGTTCAACAGGCTTATTGGTCTATAATTTTGAGGAAATGTTGGATTTTTCCCTTTTTTTTGAATGGAAGTATAATTGCGTTTTTCCATTGATTCGGAAAATGTTGGTGTTCTAAACATGCATTATATAGTTTAGTTAGATGAACAATAGCTGTTTTTGGTATTTTTTTGAGCGTTTCATTGCTAATCCCATCTGGGCCAGGTGCTTTTTTATTAGGTAGACTTTTGATAATTCTGTAAAGTTCGTATGAGTTGGTGTGTTCTGAAATTGGTGTGTTTATTGTTTTTTGTAAAGTGTTTTTAACTAACTTGTTTACTGTTTTTTCGGTGCTGTGATTTGATAAGTTTTGTGTAAGTGAGTGTGTTTTTGCAAATGAATTGGCAATTGCATTTCCTTTATCGTTATCGGTTAATTTCATACCATCAACGTCGTGGATTGGTGGTATGATATTGTTGTTTGATTGTTTTTTCAGGGATTTTGCTATTTGCCACATTTTGTTCATATTGTTCGAAGATTCTCGAAGATCATCTTCCCAGCGCTTATTTTTTAACGAATTTATACTTTGATTTATGAATCTAGTTATTTCTGTTATTTGCTTTTTCAATTGTTTGTTATATTGATTTCGCATTTTTTTTCTGAGCTTGTTTTTTATTTGTATTAAAATTTTTAAGTTTTCTGGAATTTTGAATTCGAATTTTGGATTCCTTTATTGAACTGAGGCTGCTTATATAGTCTTCGGAGGGCTATAGAATAGGAGAATTATCGACCTACTGAATGTCGTCCCCACTTTTCAAATGGTAATTCAGCTTCACAAACTGCCACTACAGTCGCATGAATCAGACATGTCCCTATTTGTATATGGATGCTTATAGGTTTATAGAGGTATTTTATTGAAATCGTTTTTTATATTACAATGTATGCAGAAATTAGAAACTAAAATCAAATGAAGAAAGTGTTATGTATAAGATCAATTCTATAAAATATAGTAGTGCAATACTAGAAATTGTATACATATACAATTATTTATAAAATAAACATGTATTTGCATGATATTTTAGTAAATGATAAAGTTCGTACGGTAATTTCTAATGTGACATATTTGTATTTATATGTTTACAAAAGCCTTTGAGAAAATAATATACATTTAGAATCATTAATATTCTGTTATCAGAGTATTATTTTTGGTAAAAGTAAATAGGCATGCCTCTCGTCTTTATTTTTGTCTAGTAAGTATAGTAAAAGAGACGCTACATAAACCTACCTATTTCCTTAATAATTCATTTTGTATTATGAAAAAATTTGTGAAGAGTACCTAGTAGGCCAAAATAAATGTACTACTACTGTAATATTAGGAAATTTTTAAAAATAGAACGAGTGCACTGAAGGAGAAATTGGAATAAATAAACATTCACTGTGATTTTTTCCATTGTCCTTTTTGGCCCATTTCTGTTTTTAGTAACTAACACGTTATGTTAATGCAAGAAGGACCGTACTCAGCCCTTTCTCGCATTACTTTAATGCAAGGAAGTACTGAGCTGAAAAAAATCCTCTATAGCCCTGCGTAAAATAGTCGAATAGGTTTCTGGAATATTCTTTTTTTTTCATTTCCAGAGCTCACAGGAACTAATGTTCACAGAACATTCCAAAATCACAGAGTTATAATTTCTCTTTGTAGTAATATTAGAAAGGAGATAATGTCTAAAGTCTAAAAGGCTTACTGGTGCTGGTGGGTTCCAATTACACCGTGTTCTTGGGTCGTTCACAATCGGCGTTAAACTGTAGGCCCAATCGAAGCTTTATAGTTCTCTGACCTCCGCTCTTTGAACAACAATAATAAAAATATTCACTCTGTATACATATGTCAAGTTTTCAAAAAATTATTCAGAAACTTACATCAACTGTAAACACAATGTATTCAGCAGCAATGAATAGAAATCATTACAACGCCATTGCAGCATCTTTATTTGTGGGACCGATGTAGATGTTGCCAGATTTCCTAGTTCATGGCTTGTAAGTAGAGATAGGCTGTGTCTAAGCCTAACTTTACTTACTTACTCTCCTACTAACTTTACTTACGTCACAGCGTAACTACCAACAAGCCATGAAATACGAAATCTGGCAACATCTAAGGCGGTCCTAGAAATAGAGATGCTGCAATGGCGTTGTAATGGTTTCTGTTCGTTGCTGCTGAATAAATTGCTATTTAACAAGAGAAATAACATTCAAATCCAATAATAAGTTCTGAAAGTGTTATTGTTTGACGTTCTGAGGAAGAAGTGAAGGAAATTTCTCTCAAATTTCATATATAAACAGAAATATCTGTTGTGTTTTACGTTGCGCTTTTTTTTGGATATACCAGAAGAGATATAAATAATACCTTACTTTTTCTGTCTTATAGTGTAGAAACAAAAATCCGCGTTTTAGTTATTGTGCTATTAAGTGATGTATAGTGTATAGAATGTGTTACTGTGATTTTTTTAGCAACAGACTAAGGAATAACTTTTAAAATTGTATGTAAATAGCTACCTATTACTGAAGTTTAGAATGAGTAGTTCAGGCATTAACAAAGCTATTACCTGCTAGATTTAATTCTTTCTTGAAATTAGTAGAGTATATGTTTTTTAGTTAATCAGAACTAATCTATTATTGGTCTTGTTCTTGATATTAGGTAGCACAAAAATCAACATACCAAGACACTAACTACTATGTGCCTGGATGAAAGTTGAACTACAAAACTTACCTCGAGTTTGGCGAACCAGTTTCTATTTCCCAAAGGATGGAAATCTAATGAATCAATGGCAAATAAATATTCCTGTGACATTATGAACCCCCACAAAATATTCTGTAGTTTGTACCAAACATTTTCCAACGGGTGCTCTTATTATAAAAGGTATGTATCGCTTGCCAGATGGATCAACAATGCCCTCTAAAGTAAAACTGAATTTAAATACTTGGCAGTATCAAGTATTTTTCCTAGTTTACCTTGCTACTTATCAAAAACAGTCCACATTCAAACAAAAGATCCATTATCATTCAAAATGTTTAAATCTTAAAGTGATAGTTGGAGTATAGCTTACATATATTTCAATAAAATATTCGATTTGTTCAAACTTCATATTTACAAGCTGATAAACGTTTTTTGGTGTAATATTGTATTGTATTTGGTGGTAAAAAATTGTAGAAATAATTTCTATAGACAATTGCATGATCTAAAATTATTGTTGAGACTAATTTTTTATATAAAATACCATTAAGCTGAAAAATGTTGTGAAAAGCCAATCATTACATGAATATCCCGTTATTCGAATATCGATCGGTCTGCTGGAAAGATCCGGTGCGAAGGTGCCAATTCTATGTTTTATAAGTAAAGTTAGGCTGTGCCACTACCGACTTTAAACAAGTCATGAAGAGCGTAGTCCGGCGGAGTTGCCAAATCGAGTTAGTGGTTTATTCTACTAGTCGGTTGTTCCCAAACTTTCAAGCATTATTTCAACTCTTTTTGTATATTGTGAACAAACAAGAAATATTATTAGTATTTATAACATATAGAATATTATATTGGGTATTGTGAGCACATATTTCTGTAACAGAAAAATGTAAAACATTTATTATTACAAGAAATCAACGATGTTTTCGATAAAGCCCCACTGCGTAAAAAAATACTTCTATTAGTCAGTGAGATTTATTTACATGAATAGTTGCCTAACCAAATTTATTAAATTATTTGAGAGAAGAGGAACCTTCAAAGAAACGCTGTAAGAATTGCTTAAATTGAATTATTTACCTTAAGTATAAATAAATATTATATTTCTGATTAGCGCAGCCAAGAAACTACTTTATGAAAGTATTGAGCTTTTTTCGTTTATTTTTTGATTCAGTTTCTCGTGTTCGGCTCCATTATTTTTTTTGTGTAGTCATTCAATAAGATATTAGAAAAATGGTACACAGGAAACACAGTCTGTTCAGAATATTTTTATTGTCTTCACCACATAAACAGCAACAATACAAATCTTTCAAGGATTCATCTGATGACACGCTTAAAAAAGTGAGATTACACAAAATTGCTTTATGGTACAGAAAGGTCCGTTCGAGAGAAATGCCATTAATATTTCTGTCAAATATGGCACACATGTGAAATAAGACATTTTCAACTAAATCTGTAGGTATATTCAGTCCTCCCCGTTGCAAATAATCAAAATAATATAAATATTATAAAGAAAGTCATAGCTTACAAATATTCTATTTTGAGAAAAGTTCGGATTTTGAGACAATGTGTCATTGTTAGTTAGATTTGTGAATAGTAATCTGTTTATTCGATGGTTATCGGTTATATATAGGTAAGAAAATATACTTATTAGAAACTCACCTATCCCAAGCTTGAAACTTACTGAATCATCTACGGAATACCTATCATCTACACTATATTTCACAAAAAAATTATCTGTAAGTAATCCGTATTCAAATCAAAACACAAATTCGATTTAGATTTGATTAAATCGGTTCACACAAAACACTTCGTTTTTATAATTTGATGTTATGTTATCCACAAACTATTATCACTAGCACCTATATTACACTTCAGAAAATTGATGAATAGAGGATTAGAACTGAAATCATAAATTATTCAACTTCAAACTACGAAAGTCTAAAACAGAACAAAATTGATTTCGTTTCAATGAAATCGGTAAACAAACTAAACATTTGTTTTTTATACTTTGATGTTGAGATTTCAACAAATTATCAACATCAACACATGTATTACACTGAACACAATTGAAAAATATAGAATTTATACCAAAAGCTCAAATTATTCAAATTCAAACTGCGAATGTTTTGAGAAGCGTCCCATTTGCATTAGTATACCAGCTCAACTAATGGCGAGATTTTATAAACCACTGAGATTCCGTGGCAGATACTCATTTCATGGCCTGTAGTAAAGTTGGCCGTGGCTGCGCTTACTTAAGTAAAGTTGGTTTGTGATATACGTCGACCACAGAACAAAAATATTTTTTCTGTGACCTCGGTTGTCATCATATTATGTGGTATCATTTATGACAAAGTTGAATCACAACCTAACTCTACTTACATAATTAGATTTCAGCAGAAAAGATTTATAATCTGCTGAAGGATTCTCGAAATGTGCAAGCTATCTTTCACATTTCGAATATGTTTACCTAGTATATTGTGTTTTAAATAATATCATTAGATCTGTTTTATAGAAAACATGAAATTTTCAATGTTGAGTCACCTAAATTCATGTTTTGAAATTTTTATTACTATCAGTTATTTTGAGATGTTGTTCAATAACGCCATAGTATCCAAGAATTTCCTTAGGAGGATATCCCTTAATATGTGCGATCTTTTTGTGAGCTTCAATTTTTCAGTATATTTCTCAAAATATTTTTCCAGTTGATGAGCGAATATTTATGTTTAGGTATATAGATTTAATTGCAAATATTATCATTCAAGATCTCCAAAATAAAATGGTATTTCTCAATAGCAAATTACTATTAAAATGATTGAAGAAAAGCTGGAGTCGGTAGTGTACCGAATAGATTGGGATACGAGAGATCTGTTTTAAGGGGCGGAGTTGAGAGCTGAGGATCTAAAGGAGCGAACTAGTTCCTTTTCAGATCCAGACCTATATAGGCTGATCCAGGTAAGGAACTACTATGCCCAAGACTATTTGGAATCAATTTTTTGTTAGTCTTTTGATGTCCTAACCTTTGTTTAAGAGGACTAACAATGTTTAACCTTCTGTCGCCTATCTAACAACTTGCGGCTCCATTTTGAGTATTGTTATTTGTCTCCATGTCTTGCCCAGTTCCATTATTGGAACTGGGAATAGATTTGGCCATTTTCTTTATGATATCGGAGAATGAGTTATCCTGCGAATTTTTTCATTTCTAAGCATAGATTTCTCCATTCGCCTTTGAGCAAGTTTCAATTTTAATGCTAACGATTGTGTTATTATATGCCCATATGTCATTAATGGATGAACATATTTATCAAATGCTTTTCTTTTCAAACTGATAGGAATATCGCTTCTGATTCTTCTGTTTTTCAACTTTTTCAATATCTCCGTCTGAATAAATGTAATATTCATGTTGTTATTCCAAAAGAATACAATGAAAAATACTAACTCATTTTCAAAATCTTGATCATAGTTCGTTTCAGAAGGAAATAAAGTAAACGCTCGATAAGCTCAATCAATTCAAGAAGCCAATACAAATATTTAACAAAGAATTCATACATTGCACAATTTTACACCTTAATAAAATTACACAAAATCAATTCTCCGATTAGATCTGTAAATCAAATTGTAACAGCACCAACTTATAAAATTTCACACATATTGATTAATCTCATAGAAATAAATTCAAACTTTTCTGAAAAATAATGCAAAATTAATTTATCGAATCAATGAATGAAATTCAGTTCTTTAGTCAAATATTTTGACGTGGTTAACCTTTGACGTCGAAAATAATTTTTTTATTGAACCTAAAGATATTTATTAATAGCATACCTAAGAAATAAATAATATTGACCTAGTATATAAAAGACATATTTTGTGTACGTTTGTTATTTTTTTAATATCACAAGATTTCTAGAATGATTCTCAAGGAGAAGAATTTATAAAGAAAAGTTCATAACTTGATGACTTTCTATGGTACCTATGTCAAATTTAGCCAAAGATTTAAATCATAGCCTAACTATACTTACGTAAAGTAGAGTTAGGCTGTGATTTAAATGTTATATCACAGAACTTTAGGTTAGTTCTGGGGCTCCTATCAATTGTAAACACAGAACATACCCTACATTGGGTATGTTCTGTGGAACATACCCTATATTGGGTATGTTCTGTGATTGTGAATGTGTTGATATTTGGGATACTGACAATGATTGCTAATATTTGAACAACAGAGCATTACAGTGAAGAAATACAAAAGAAATTGAAGATTCATTAGTTTTTCAGCCGGAGATTTTGATACATCAGTTCGATCAACGCATTTTAATTTTAATACAATGGTTTGTTATCTCACTTTTGAGGATTTACTCCTTAAAATCATTAATTATATGCTGAGGCACAATAGAAACGTCTGTTTGACATACGAAAAAAATAAATACCATTTTTTAGTATGATATTTTTAGCAGTAATTTATAAGAAAAATTTGACGAGTACCTAAATTTCAAACACCTTTTTCTATTATTTTCAGTTTCATTTTGGATTTAACGTGTTTCCGGATATGCATCGTCACTTCATTATGACAACTGAATGCTATTCCGTTGCTATGCTTCCTGGCAATGAGAGACAAGATGTTGAACGAGGAGGTAAAAGTAAGTAATGAAACTATTTAATAAAATTAGTAAAATATCTCATAAGTATGTATACTAGTTTCAAGTATAATAATCTAAGTTTTAGGTATGAATTGTTTCTTAATTATATTGTAATTCTTACTATCTATGATTTTGAAAAGTTTCAATCTAATCAAATTTCATATTTATTTCAGTTATAATGCCACCTTCTGCACTAGACCAATTAACAAGATTGAATATAAGTTATCCGATGTTATTTAAATTAACAAATCAAAAAGTGAATAGGGTATCTCATTGTGGTGTCCTTGAGTTTGTAGCTGATGAAGGAAGAGTGTATCTCCCTCATTGGGTAAGTATTCAAAAATAACATTATTCAATATGATGAATTTAATGAGGGACAAATCAAAGATATATAAGTTAACTTCATTACTTAATGTTTCATTTTCATGCTGAGCTACTCATATATAGATGAACAAATATTCGCATAGTTCAGTAATTAAATATTTTCAGATGATGCAAAATATGAACCTAAAAGAAGGTGATACCATTCAAATCGAAAGTGTTGACCTTCCTGTAGGAACTTTCTCCAAATTTCAGCCAGTTACCTCTGACTTTTTGGATATCACAAACCCAAAGGCAGTTCTTGAAAATTGCTTGCGATCCTTTGCTTGTCTAACTACAGGAGATGTCATTGCAGTTAAATATAACCAGAAAATCTATGAACTATCTGTACTAGAAACTAAACCAGGAAATGCAATCAGTATTATTGAATGTGATATGAACGTAAGTATATCAGTGAACATTGAACGATTTCAATATTTGAAAAAAGATCATAATATATATATATATATATATTGCACGTCCCGAATGGAAAAGGCACAACTCAAAAAGTTATGGTTTCAGGAAATCCTGTTAAAAGTTTCATACTTTCTTGAACTCATTATTTAACATGCTTTGAACGTTTTTTTACGAATTTATTATTTTTTATTTCGTTTCTTAATAACTCTAGTTTAATATTATCTGACCTTCTATAATTTTTTTCATCGGCAAGAAATACTATCTCAAAAATGGCACTTTTTGAGTTGTGCCTTTTCATTCTGGATGTTCGATATCGATGCCACACCTGATGGAAGTGCGAGACATATATGTTTCGTTCTGCAGGGAACTCGTCAGTCGCACCACGTCCATCGAAGTGAGGCAACGATTTCAACCCCCAAGCATTTTCTTGTGACTCCAAGTGGAAGATCGTAGAGTTATGAATACTCCACAATTCCATCTTTGGGAATCAGTAGAAAACACCTCTCAGATTATAGACACACCAAGCATCGAAATTTCACATATCTTCCATGTGGAATGGAAATATCTACCAATCTAATAATTATAAATATTATTTAACTTAAGATATTTATATACATTTTTTGCTTATTGATATATATTGATCTGAAGTATATATTTAACTGTGTTGAATTTTAAAAAATTTAGGTCGAGTTTGAAGCACCTATTGGTTACAAAGAACCAGAAACTCACAAAAAAGAAGATGAAGAAATGCCCTTAGATCCAGCTGATCTAATGCCTGAACCCTCTGGTTTTGTTCCTTTTCGTGGCGCGGGAAATCGATTAGATGGTAAAAAACGCAAAGATTCCACTCCTTTAGAAATCCCTTTGCCCAAGCCAATTTATGTTAGAGGAATCCCAGATTATGATTATGAAATTGGCACACTGCAATTCATGAGAAGGGTCAATAAACAAAATAAAACTGACAATGGGAAAAATGAGTTTAAACCTTTCAGTGGATCTGGAAATGTTTTAAGAACAAGAACTTAATTTTAGATAAAATTAATTAAAATTATTATTTATAATGTTAATCAATAAAATAATTATGTTGAATTTCTTTGTTGGGTGATTCAACCTTTCAGTGGATCTGGAAATGTTTTAAGAACAAGAACTTAATTTTAGATAAAATTAATTAAAATTATTATTTATAATGTTAATCAATAAAATAATTATGTTGAATTTTTTTGTTGGGTGATTCAATTTGAAGCAAAAAAATTTTTGTATTAACTAAATACTCGAGCATACTAATACTATTTAAAAATATAATTGCACATAATTAAATGTATGTGCAACTTCATAATAGATGGTTTTGAAAACATTACAGGACTTTTATACAATTTTGCGATTTATCAAAAGCTTTTGACTGTATGATGCATAAGGTGTGCACAGATAAGATGGAATACTACGGTATTAGAAGTGTTGCTCTGGCTCTTTTTCAATCTTATCTAGAAGGCAGAAAACATGTGAGGTGTGAAGAACAGACCAGTTCTGTCCTTGATATAGTGCAAGGCGTGCCCCAGGGATCAATCCTTGGACCTGTACTATTCTTAATTTTTATAAATGATTTACCTAGTAACCTCACTGTCATACAGTTCTGTATGCAGATGACACTACTATTGCCTCAAGTGATAAGGATGAAACTACATTACTACAGAAACATGAGCTCAATGGAAAAATTGCAGGCACATGGTTCAAGGCAAATAAGTTGTTGCTAAATGACAATAAAACTCAGTTCATGACTTTTACCACATCTAGAATGTCACTTTCCAATGATGTTAAATTCCTGGGAGTTATTCTTGACAGCCGACTAACATGGGGAAACCACAAGGCCTCACCACAAAACCAAAAGAAATAGATAACGAAGTGAGTAAAACTAAAAAAGACAAAAAATTAAACTTTTTTCGCAGTGTTAAATTTAAACATGCAATCTCTTGCAAACAAGATATATATTTTTTGAATAAAAAATTAGAAGTAAACCCTGATATAGTATCTATTAGTAAACATTGGGCCACTGAAAGTAAAGGTTATATTTTAACAAAGTTAAACCTAAGTAATTCTGTAGTGGGAAATTGCTTTAAACTATCAAACTACGAACATGGAGGATCGTTAATATTAGTTAAAAAATCAATACAGTTTGAAACATTGATACATTTGAGAGATAAATCGGAAGATATCATCGCAGAAACAACGGGAATAATACCAAAAGAAAAGTTAATCATCATTTCTACTTATAAAGCTCCTAGAGCAGATCTGGAGGTACTTTTAGGAAAAATGGAAGAAATTTTAGACTTCATCTTCGACAAAAATACATACGGAGATTAAAAATTGGTAATAGCGAGGGATTTTAACATAAACACATTGAAGAATGACAAAAAAAAAATAAAGCTTGATAAACGAGCCTTCACGTGCAACTAATGAAACTTCAACATGTATTGATGAAATCTTCTGCAACTTCAGAGTAAAAAATTACCTATTCATACATCTTCGTATGAGCGACCATTATGCACGGTTAATCGCGTTTCCATCCGATCAACCCACAACACCTAACTGAAAATAAGATATATTACTGCAGAGAGAATAATTAACATTAGTAAAACTCTGGAGTCCATTGATTGGAACAAGCTACTGGCAGACAAGAGCGGGGAACATGCATTTGAGTGCTTTTTTGAAAAACTCAAGACACAGTTCGATGATCATTTTCCAGAAAAAAACAGAGAAATTATAAAGAGAAGGTGCTTGATGCGATAATAAAAGATAACACTGAAGAATGGAAAAATAAACTAAATATCTTGGACAAAATTTTCATTGGACATCAAATAGTGACTTGGAATAATAAAATTTCTGAAAAGCTCCGAGCTTCAGAGCTCTGTACTAAATAGGGCCATTATTGTTCATCTTCATAAATGATATGAACATAAACATCAACGATGAAAACGTTAAAGTTTCGACACACTTATTTACTGATTACACCAGCCATCTGCTAAAAGGCAAAACACTAACCCAATTAGAATTAATAGAAGATGAAGTAACTCAAACGTGTGAAGAATGGTTCAGATGTAACTCTTTACAATTGAATCCGGACAAAACGCAACATCTCGTATTCGCAAAGAATAATAAAGCAACTTGAAATTCCTTGGAGCAATTTTTGACGGTATTCTATCATGGGAAGCTCATGTGGAAGAAACAAAAAAAACGAACAACAGAGCTTTATTCATTAAGAAGTATGAAAAAGATATATGTTCAGAAAATGTGTCCTTAATAACCTACTTTGCATATTTTCATTCAATAATTTCATATGCAATTCTATGGCGATCATCAAGTTATTCATCAGATTTGATCACAATACAGAAAAAAGCAGTGATAATTTTATTTTCTTTAAAGCAAAGAGAAAGCTGTAGAGAAGTATTCAACAAACTGACAATACGATTCGATTATTGTATATATTAGATTGTGTTACTGATGTCTTCAATAATTTACACAGGTTCCCATTGAATATTACTTTCTATAACTTCAACAGCAGAAATAAATTACAATCTCTTACAGCTCTTCATTAAAAAAAAAGTCCCAACAGGAAATTGATTACTGGGGACCGAAACTATACAATCACTTTCCAAAGCAAATGAAATCGCAAAAACAACAAAGGTCCAAGTTTAGGGACAGAGTTAAAGAATTACTATTAAGTAGAACTTTGTATAGTCTGGATGAATTTTTTTGTACTTGCTGAAATATCTGCATACAGTAGGTATAATTATTTTTTGACCTGTCATGTAAATATTTGATGCTGTTGTAACTTAAAATAAAAAATTATTTCGTTGTTTCTAAATTTGCGTGTGAAAATTATTTGTTCGGTTTTCATTGTCTTTATTTTTTTTCTTTCTCTTTATTTTCCATTCATCCGATGTGATATCTTGCCAGACAGTTTGTCCCTTGAACGGAGAGCGTATGTTGCTGTGTCATCGGCGAACAGACTAATTTTTGTGTTTGGAAAATGACTGATCTTGTGTATATAAATATTTATTCAAAATTACTAATTTTGGTCCCAGTAGTTGCGACTTGAGGGACTTCCACCTTGATTTTTCTTACTGTGGATTTACCATAATTCACCTTTACGATCATCTGCCTATTGTACCGGTACGAATGCATTAATTGCATTTCGTGAGATGGAAATTCCAGTTTCATTGATTTGAATTACGAACCATATAACCAGATCCCGTCGAACGCTTTTTCCGATATACACCTAATATATATAAATGGATACATCGATGGCACAAGAATTGTTACATGAATTATGAAGCCAACATGAAGACGTGCCTTTTTCTATCTCTTTACCTTATCTACATCTAGAACCTATTAGCGCTATCTTTCTCTAAGGACCGGTATCTGAGCATTAAAAAAAAGTACGTGTGTTGGAGAACAATCGGACGCCGTGCAACATTGCCAAATATAAGAAGATTTATTTCATTTGGATTTATTTGTTTGATTCATGTAAAAACCCTTTTGACGCCTTATTTTATTTCCTGGTATAGAACAATGTAGTTTTATTTCTTAGCTGTAAATTAAGTTCGAATGTGTATGTTGAAGAATTATTTTATATAATACTCTTAAAATAAAAGGTTGCTTAAGGCTTGCAGGAAAAGGTATGTTCTGTGGTGACAGTAGTATTGATTGGTTTAAGAGAAGAGGTCCTCAGATTGAGATATCGTGCTGCGCCATTACGTATTCAAAACAAAAAAGGGATATTCAAATGAGTCGTAGATATATCGGCTTCAAAGTTTAGATTTATCGAGACAACCACGTTAATACATATGATCTAGGAATATCCAAAATTTTTTTTTCAAGTTAAAATTTAGGATTACTTCAATCACAAGTTGGATGCTTCTTTTTGAAACCGAATTGAAAATTGTTATTTTCTCACAAACTTTATTAAGTATCGGTAATAAACTGATAAATCAATAATTTTTGTAGTTAGTGCTATCTTTACCTAATTTCGGTATTGGAACTACAAGAGATTAGTTTCAATAATGAAAGAGATGCTTTTGTGGATTATATGTCATATTTCCTAGTAATTTATAATCAGTAAATAAGCGTATAATTTTGTATGTCTACTTGTTTGCCTATTCTAACAAACAGTGTTCTGTAAACACAATAGGGGCTCCATTATCCTAAAATGCCAATGGCCACAAATAGTTGATAATGAAATTATCTTTAAATATTATATTTAAATTAAACTTTTGGCTTAATGTTTCACGATTTATAAAATGCATCGTGAAACATTAAGCCAAGAGTTCGATTTGATTTAATATTCAATTATGTTTCACCAAGAGTTAAGCGAGAATTCAATCTCAGAAATTATCTTCAAATTGTTTTTAAATGAACATCGATAATAAAATTAGCCTAATGCGTTCCATATTAGCAATGCTTCTATATAGAATTATACATCGACATTTTTTGTTAATATTAGAAATTTGGTATATGGTGTCATCAATTTATGCGACAGCGATGTGCTAGCAAATGAAATAAATTAGCTACCTACATAAAAACTGTTGGAATATCGAGTTATTATTTTCGAGTTTTATTATTGTTCAGTGAGTCCACTGTTTTTAAACAATTAAATAACTTTTCACGAAATTATATATTGAAACTTTTTTGTAGCTTTGTAAATTTACGGTTGATATGTTTGGTTTGTTTTACTTTATTTTGTCAAATATAACAAATGTTATGTCAATCAGATAGTTTCTGTGATTAATATGTGTTGGTACTGTTTTTAGTATATGAGGTTTCGTTTGAAGAACAATTGTAATATTCAACGAGATAATAAAAAAATCAAAAATTAGAAGTTTTCTTTCTTATTCTTCAAATATCGGCAGAAATATTCGATTATTTTTAAAACTTTTAGATTCAATTTTCGGCTTCTCAACAACCTGAAGTAGTGCTATGGCTATACCTAGTGTAGTGCAAACATAGTAGGTACTTTCCAATTCTCAATATCTGTACATTTCCCCCGAATTCTATGATAAAAGAGTATAAAAATATTTTTATCAGTTATACGTACGAAAAGCAATGTTAGTCTTTGTGATAGCCTTTTTGTATTATTAACCTGTAAAATTTTATTTGATATTCAAAAATAATGGATGATGACACTATACGAAAAGCTCTCAATACTCATTTTAAACACGAAAAATTTAAATCAAAATTACAAAAAAGAGCAATACGTGAAATATCTCAAAGTAGGTTTACTTAAAACAATATAATGCCGATATATTCAAATGGTCCTTTTTTCAGGAAAGTACGATGTACTTGTTACAATGCCTACAGGTTCTGGAAAATCTCTTTGCTATCAATTACCAGCAATGTTATACGAACAGAAAGTTACCATAGTATTTTCTCCACTTTTGGCTCTGATTAAAGTATTGAAGGCTTTCAAATATTAGGATATCAGTAATAAACTATTATAATTTCAGGATCAAATCGATCACATGAAAGCTCTTAAAATTACTGCTGTTTCGTTGAATTCTAAAATATTGAAAGCTGAAAGAGATGCAATTATAAATGATTTAAAGTTGGTAACTCCTAAAACAAAGTTATTGTATATAACTCCAGAGCAGGCAGCTACTAATACCTTTAAGGTATTGTAAGGAATTTCTTTTATCTTTGAATGTTGAGAATATTAATTATTATTTGATGATATAAATATTAAAAAATATGATGGAAGAAACTTCTCAAATGGTTGTTAATATATGATTTAGGTGGAGGTGTGAAAACATGGCAAAACTGCACAAAATTTCACTTGGTAGGTTTATATTTGTTATAGTAATTCTATTTTCTGCCTTTTCTCTTGATAACTCCACAAAAAGTAGAGAATTAAGTGATAAATTAATTATTACACACTAACCACTTCATGATAAGTCATGAGTTAATCTCTCCTTTGAAAGTTAAATGATTAATAAGAATTTACAAGTTACAATGATAATAATCTTTATTCACCCAACTGAAATGATAATTTATCACAATCAGAATAATACTTATAATATACTATATCCATTTAAAACCAAAATTTAGAATTCTTATAATGGGGCTAAACAACGGTCTTGCACAAAATCAGGTAAACTCTCAGAAGTACAACATACTTTTATGAGAGCTGTTTATATATGAAGAGTGAAACTAATTTAATTCCATAATTTTTCAGTGTTGATGTTAATTGTTTTTCCTTTAAATTATTAAATTATTTTATTAAATTCATTAAATTAAAGGCATGTACTTGATTGTATCCATTATACTTATAATTTCCTCCCTTGGTAGTGAATGTAACTATGTCAGAGATATCGTTGTCTTTTCAGGATATATGCATAACTCCTTCGACCAATCAATTTACTCACTCTTTCCTTAAGTGAAATACTTTTTCGTTTCTAGAGTCTTATTGAGGGGTCTAATAGGGTATGTTAATTTTATTCTTAAACTGGTAGGTTAGTATTGCCTGTAAGTATAGCTTACAAATATCCAACACTTTACTTTCTTCAAACAATTTCTCTCTGGAATATGTTCTTTTTTTCCATCATAATTTTTAAAATTCTTTCCTTCATTCTGTTCCTTCGCTCCTCCACATGCCAGTATGCCGTACGTCAATTGTGTCTGAAACAATGTGTGATAAATCATTGTTAATCTGCGTAAATCCAAGAATGGAGTTAAGCGTTTAAAGCGATAAAGGTCAATTTTTATATAACTTGTTTGATGTGTACATCCCATCTCAAATGTTTGTCAATGTATATGCCTAAATAACGGACTGAATCCACTTCAGAAATCGTGATGTTGAGCGACTGAACTTGAATTCGCAATTATTAGGACTTTTGCTTCATTTTTTTTGCCTCCCAAAAACGCTTCATCCTCTCTGAATGCTCTTTCTTCCGTTCATCTGTCCATTTTACTCCAGGTTGACGATTTGATTTTTGCTCAAACTTCACATGTGCGATTTTATAGCGACATTCAGTGCGATCTTTGAGATTTTTTATATTGATCTTTTGTAGATCCTTTTGGACCTCTTTTAGCCACTTTGTTCTGCATTTACTATTTATAATTATATCGAGTAGCTTCTTTGGTATTCTGGACTGTTTCATTCTGTAGACATTCTGATTTCTTCCGTTATCGTATTTCTTTTGATATAGTTCATTCTGAGGTCTCTTCATCCAAATGCCGATTCTATTGATTGGCCCGTAAATCTTTCTGAGAATTTTTCGTTCTTGTTTTTCTATTTCTTTAATTCTTGAATGACCGTCAATAACCATTGTTTCAGATGCGTAGATTGCTTCTGGAAGAATCGTTGTGTTATAATGTCTCAATTTCGCGCCTCTCGAAGTGCACTTTTTGTTATAGTGAGCCCATGTTAGTTTGTAGGTCATTTGGAGCTTGGTAATTCTCTGTTCATTAGCGATTCGGTATATTCTCCGAGATATTTAAAATGGCCGACTTGCAGAATTTGTGATAAGAGAGGATTTATTTTTTGGTTTTCTTTCCATGTATTTGGTTTCATCATAAGAAATTTGAAACCCGGTTTTCTGCGCAATTTCATGCAGTTTTTCTACGGTGCGAATGGCTTCAGATCTGTTGTCTGTGATGATAGCAATATCGTCTACAAAGACGAGACATTTGACATTTATTCTATTTTCTTTTTTGATACCCACTTGTATGCCCTTTACGTGAAGTTGCCATTCCCTAATGATCTTTTCTAAAACAATATTGAAAAGGATTGGCGAAATTCCGTCCCCCTGCTGCACACCGGTTTTGATTTCAAAGGGATCTGTTACTTCGCCCATAAATTTTACCTTGGAAGTAGTACCTGTAAGTGTTTGTTCTATAATTTTTCGGGTCTTTCGATCCATTAAAAATTCTTTCATGATTACAAAAAGGGTTTCGCGGTCTACCGAATCATATGCTTTCTTGATGTCAATGAATGTGATCATTGTATTTCTATATTTCCTCATCTGTAATATCATCCTCAAGGTCCAGATCTGTTCAGCACATGATCGGCCTTTTCTGAATCCAGGTTGATATTCCTCAATTAGTGGATCCGCTTGGTGTTCTACTCTGTTTAGGAGAGCTTTAGAAAGTATTTTGTACGCAACCGGGAGTAAGGAAATTCCCCTGTAATTATTGATATCCATTTTGCCCCCTTTTTGTGCAATGGATGTATCAGCGCGCATTTCCAATCCTCTGGTATTTGTTCCGTTCTCCAGATTTTTTATATTAAATGATGAAGTTTTTGCGTCAAAGTAGTATCGTTCAGTTTCCATAGTTTCGCAATAATTCGATGTTTTCCTGCTGCTTTGTTGTTTTTGAGTTGCTTGATAATTGCCGTAATCTCTTCCATAAGTCGAACTTAAGTTTTTCTTGGGGTGGATTGCAGTTGAGAAGGGCGCTGAAGTATTCGGCTAACATTTTGCAGTTATTTTTTGTGTTAGTTTCTAACGTGCCATCGGATTCTTCGAAACAAAGACTGGGCTCTTTGTATCCTCACAAGTTTTCTCTGAAAGTTTTGTAAAAATCTCTAGTATTATTATTGGTGAAATCCTTCTGTATTTCGTGACAACTATTATTATCATATCTCCGTTTTTCTCTTCTAATTACTTTGGAGGCCTTTTTTTGGGTTATAAGGAAGTCCTCCCAGTTTTCCTCATTTTTATGTCCGTTAACTTTTTTCCATGCAGTTATTCTCTTGTCGACTGCTTCGTCGCAAACTACGTTCCACCAGCGGTGTTTCCTGGTGCGAGGAAAGTAAGCCTAGTGTAATGGCTTTCTGAATATTCTTTGTAAGGATTTCTCAATTGGTCGATTCTTCCTGATTGATTTGTGCAATGATTCTTTCCTTGTGAAGTTCCAGATATTCGGGATCCGACCTAACTTTTTTGAGTGTAAATTTTTTATAACCATTGGGTTGAAATTTTGTTTTTATTTGATGGAGATAGTGATCCGAATCAAAGACGTCTTTGCGAGTTCTAACATTTAATATTTTCTTTACGTTGTTCTTGGAAATTGCGACACGATCAATTTGATATTTATTTTATTGATTTTATTACAGTAGTTAGCTTATGTGCAGGTTTTTGAAATTGAGTACTCATGATTTTCAGTTCGAAGTTCCTACAGAACGCGATTAACCTTTCACCGTTCTTGTTGATACGTTTGTGTTTGGTATGGGCATCCGTAGTATCTCTGAATTTCCTTTTTTTACCTAGCTGTGTGTTAAAATCTCCTAGCAAGATTTTCACATGGTGTTTTGGTATTTTATTGGTTTTTTCTTTCAATGTTTCCCAAAAGTCTTGTACGCTTTCCGGAACGGTTTTGTTGTGATGATTAATGGGAGCGTGCACGTTTATTAGAGTGTAAGCTTTATTAGCTGATTTAATAGAAAGCAACGAGACTCTCTCGTTGAGCGATGTGAAATTAATAACCGAGTCGAGTATGGAATTGTGTATCGTGAATCCGGTACCTAAAAGCGGTAATTTGTCCTTTACTTTCACGGCAGGTTTCCTTTTGTAGATTCTGAAACTGTCGGTATCGAAATGATTTTCGTCCATGGATCGTGTTTCTTGGAGAGCGGTGATTTACAGATTGAATTTTCTCATGGTGTTGGTGAGCTGCTTCAGTTTACCTGTTTTAGCGAGTGTATTTACGTTAATTGTACCGATGTGATGTTTTTGTTTGATTTTGAGGTTATGGAAGGTTTCTGAGAATCTCCGATTCTTCTCCGCATGGTGTCCCTAATCCCTCAGAATCTGATGATCAGGTGAAACCAGTCTTTCGACTGGTGTCTGTGGTAGTGATTCTTTGATCTTCTTTTCCATCATGCGTTCAAGTTGAACAAAGCTTTATGGTAAGTCTCAGTTGAGACCACAGCGTGTACGACTCGATTTTTGAGTTCGAGAAGATTGAAATATAGCCGCCTCAACTAGAGAAACAGAGGCTGACCATTGGCCGTCAGATACTGAACAGACGCCAATGGATTTGTTTAGTTAGTTTTTTGGTCCATCCTGTGTATCAGTGTCACCTATACCTAGGAGACTTTTCCCTATCCGCCTATCCGCCGCATGGAGGGGGTGGCCGGGGAGGCGCCCGATGGGGGTACTAACAACCCCACACGATATAGATATATATATATATATATATATATATATATATATATATATATATATATATATATATATATATATATATATATGTAGGTAACGGGAATAATCGTTCTGGTGAAGTGTTATAAAACTCATTTATTCATTACAAATCTCGATATTTCGACACTTTTTGTGTCTTGTTCAGGAGAAAAAACAAGCTGCAAAGTAATGACTACAATGATCAAATTCAATATGTAAAAAATATAAACCTACTTACAATTAGAGTTTATGCAGTGATGCAGAACTAACATTTAACAAACGTCTTATTTTGTTTTGACTTATACCCTACATGTTGCTAAATTGAATGATCAAAAATTTCAACACCCTGGAAGGCTGAAGACCAGGCACTTGTGTTTGGCGTGTTCAATGAGTTGATTGTAAAATTCGTGTGTGCGTGTGTGTGTTTGAATGTGTGCAGCATAACTTTAAATTTTACAAATTTGATTAGTTTGGCATATATAAACATCTATTGTTTGGTACCAAATTGTAGCCTTATTTTTATTCAATTTAATTATTTGTTGCCTGTTCATTAGCCCTTGTTAACTGTAAATTTATCACACTGTAGACCTAGTGTAGATAGGAATATTAAGTATATTTTTGAACTCTAGCTATTGCACAAATCTTTCTAGGTACTTGCTGCTGTTTTGCTCTACTTTTAAGATAAGAAATTAGGCAATTATAAAATTGCATAAAATGCCTGATGAAATCAGTTATACTTACTCGATATTCATTAATTGATGAATTTATTTTTCAGGATATTTTAAGAAATTTATCGAATTACGATAAGGTGGCGTATATTGTTGTGGATGAAGCTCATTGTGTAAGTCAGTGGGGTCATGACTTTAGACCAGAATATCTTAAATTGGGCGCACTAAGGGAAATTTGCAAAGCACCCTATTTAGCGTTAACAGCAACTGCAGGTGCTGATGTAAGTTTATCATCTGATTCTATTTTTATATATTCAAGTGATATCAAATAATTTTAATTTTTTATTATTATATTTAATTTAGCTTTATATATTTGTGGTACTTATCAATATCATATATTCTAGTAATTTCATTCATATGTAGTGAACATGGAATATTAGTTTTTGGTTTTCAATAATTTCAAATAATGAAACAATAAGATGTTTGAAAAATCTTTGCTAATGTGTAAATGAAAATTGTTTACATCTTTTGCTTCCACGAGATCAACTGGTTATTCGAGATTTATTTCCATTCGTCAATATATTTGGCCATAGGTATATGCAGTAAATATTAAATTCCTTGAAATTAGCAACTAGCTAATTTTCATTACACATAGGGGTTGTCTATTAATCACGTGATCTTTTTTTAAGCATTTTTCAACCCCCCTCCCCCATTGGTGATACGTAGTGAGGTTTGAGACCACCCCCCTTCCCCCTTCTCAACATCACGTGTATTTTTAGTACCTACAAAGAATCTCAAAATTAGAAATTAAGGACCATAATAAAAATGTCTACACCAGGTTGCAAGTTTTTTTGATTGTCATAACAATAATAATAAACGAAGAGTGTAATCATAGGAAAAACATGTATTGTACTAGTACATGAATATATTTAATGTATATTGTCCTCGGACCACGGATTAGCAAGATATTCTTCAACACTAACAACTGGATAAGCATCTTGCAGATCAGTTGTTGGCACTGTGCTTTGTTGAAAATCAACATCGGTTTCATCAAGCCACTCGGTGTCATCATTTTCGCGCACAACGCAGAGAACTTCTTTCGATCTGCCGATTGATCGTCGCGTGAGGATGCGTGAAGGACGAACATTGTGCATCTCTACACTATTACTGCTCAGATTAGGTTGCTTGTGACATGAATTTACATGTTCCTTAACTTTCTTCTTTGTACAGAAGTACAATCCACACCACTGGCACGTCCTTTCCAAAAGTTGCCGACGATCCTTTTGCAGACTAGGGCAATACAGGTCATACGGCAATTTGTTGAAGCCCTCATGCGTTGGGGTGATTCCAAGTGATTTGCCTGGCAACGGCGAGTCAAGTCAGATTAAGTGCCGCTTAATATTTGTTTAAAAATCGCGCGTTTGACGAAAAAATAAATACACGAGATATCTTACTACACCCCCCTCCCCCTTATGTTATTGTAGTGATTTTTATCGACCCCTCCCCCCCTTTTCAAGCCTCACGTGATTAATGGACAACCCCTTATGTGAATTTTGAATAGGGGAAGCCGGGGCAAAGTGAAATAGCGGGAGAAAGTGAAATAGCGGGACAAAGTGAAAAATCGCACGTGAGAAGAAATACTGAAGCAATGCAATAGAACATTGGCTATTATAATCGGACGTTCCGTTTTGACTGGCAGTTTAAATATTAACACTGTGGAATGCATATTGCATATCTCGCGAGCTGCATATTGCATATCTCGCGAGCTTTTAAGTTGAACACATGTGCAAACATTTTCATTGTAATGTTGTAAGGTAAGTCATATTAGTTTTTTCAAATACCTTCAACGTCAACTTCATTGCAGATGTAGGTAAAGAAATGCACTATTGAGTTATCTTGTGAACTAATTATGATGTGCCATTTTGATTTTGTTTAATTTCGATAACATTTTTTGTTCTGTCGTTCGCTTCGGGCAAAGTGAAAATGATTCAGGGCAGTATGAAATGCATTTAACTTTGGCCATAACACAAATTCTTGGGGTACCAATTCTAAGTGGAATGTCTTTATTTTGCAGCTGTAGACTTAAACAATGGTCAGAAATTATCAAAGGAAATCGAAACAGTACTAATGGAGTGAAGAGAGTATGGCTAATACCATATTGGCAACGCTTCAAGAAATTTGAGCATTAATGCGTTACTATTCATAGAGGAGAATGAAACAAACGCTCTCTTTGGATATGTCTTTATTTTGCAGCTGTAGACTTAAACAATGGTCAGAAATTATCAAAGGAAATCGAAACAGTACTAATGGAGTGAAGAGAGTATGGCTAATACCATATTGGCAACGCTTCAAGAAATTTGAGCATTGATGCGTTACTATTCATAGAGGAGAATGAAACAAACGCTCTCTTTGGAATGTCTTTATTTTGCAGCTGTAGACTTAAACAATGGTCAGAAATTATCAAAGGAAATCGACACAGTACTAATGGAGTGAAGAGAGTATGGCTAATACCATATTGGCAACGCTTCAAGAAATTTGAGCATTAATGCGTTACTATTCATAGAGGAGAATGAAACAAACGCTCTCTTTGGAATGTCTTTATTTTGCAGCTGTAGACTTAAACAATGGTCAGAAATTATCAAAGGAAATCGAAACAGTACTAATGGAGTGAAGAGAGTATGGCTAATACCATATTGGCAACGCTTCAAGAAATTTGAGCATTAATGAGTTACTATTCATAGAGGAGAATGAAACAAACGCTCTCTTTGGAATGTCTTTATTTTGCAGCTGTAGACTTAAACAATGGTCAGAAATTATCAAAGGAAATCGAAACAGTACTAATGGAGTGAAGAGAGTATGACTAATACCATATTGGCAACGCTTCAAGAAATTTGAGCATTAATGAGTTACTATTCATAGAGGAGAATGAAACAAACGCTCTCTTTGGAATGTCTTTATTTTGCAGCTGTAGACTTAAACAATGGTCAGAAATTATCAAAGGAAATCGAAACAGTACTAATGGAGTGAAGAGAGTATGGCTAATACCATATTGGCAACGCTTCAAGAAATTTGAGCATTAATGCGTTACTATTCATAGAGGAGAATGAAACAAACGCTCTCTTTGGAATGTCTTTATTTTGCAGCTGTAGACTTAAACAATGGTCAGAAATTATCAAAGGAAATCGAAACAGTACTTTGGAGTGAAGAGAGTATGGCTAATACCATATTGGCAACGCTTCAAGAAATTTGAGCATTAATGCGTTACTATTCATAGAGGAGAATGAAACAAACGCTCTCTTTGGAATGTCTTTATTTTGCAGCTGTAGACTTAAACAATGGTCAGAAATTATCAAAGGAAATCGAAACAGTACTAATGGAGTGAAGAGAGTATGGCTAATACCATATTGGCAACGCTTCAAGAAATTTGAGCATTAATGAGTTACTATTCATAGAGGAGAATGAAACAAACGCTCTCTTTGGAATGTCTTTATTTTGCAGCTGTAGACTTAAACAATGGTCAGAAATTATCAAAGGAAATCGAAACAGTACTAATGGAGTGAAGAGAGTATGGCTAATACCATATTGGCAACGCTTCAAGAAATTTGAGCATTAATGAGTTACTATTCATAGAGGAGAATGAAACAAACGCTCTCTTTGGAATGTCTTTATTTTGCAGCTGTAGACTTAAACAATGGTCAGAAATTATCAAAGGAAATCGAAACAGTACTAATGGAGTGAAGAGAGTATGGCTAATACCATATTGGCAACGCTTCAAGAAATTTGGGCATTAATGAGTTACTATTCATAGAAGAGAATGAAACAAACGCTCTCTTTGGAATGTCTTTATTTTGCAGCTGTAGACTTAAACAATGGTCAGAAATTATCAAAGGAAATCGAAACAGTACTAATGGAGTGAAGAGAGTATGGCTAATACCATATTGGCAACGCTTCAAGAAATTTGGGCATTAATGAGTTACTATTCATAGAAGAGAATGAAACAAACGCTCTCTTTGGAATGTCTTTATTTTGCAGCTGTAGACTTAAACAATGGTCAGAAATTATCAAAGGAAATCGAAACAGTACTAATGGAGTGAAGAGAGTATGGCTAATACCATATTGGCAACGCTTCAAGAAATTTGGGCATTAATGAGTTACTATTCATAGAAGAGAATGAAACAAACGCTCTCTTTGGAATGTCTTTATTTTGCAGCTGTAGACTTAAACAATGGTCAGAAATTATCAAAGGAAATTGAAACAGTACTAATGGAGTGAAGAGAGTATGGCTAATACCATATTGGCAACGCTTCAAGAAATTTGAGCATTAATGAGTTACTATTCATAAAGGAGAATGAAACAAACGCTCTCTTTGGAATGTCTTTATTTTGCAGCTGTAGACTTAAACAATGGTCAGAAATTATCAAAGGAAATCGAAACAGTACTAATGGAGTGAAGAGAGTATGGCTAATACCATATTGGCAACGCTTCAAGAAATTTGGGCATTAATGAGTTACTATTCATAGAAGAGAATGAAACAAACGCTCTCTTTGGAATGTCTTTATTTTGCAGCTGTAGACTTAAACAATGGTCAGAAATTATCAAAGGAAATCGAAACAGTACTAATGGAGTGAAGAGAGTATGGCTAATACCATATTGGCAACGCTTCAAGAAATTTGGGCATTAATGAGTTACTATTCATAGAAGAGAATGAAACAAACGCTCTCTTTGGAATGTCTTTATTTTGCAGCTGTAGACTTAAACAATGGTCAGAAATTATCAAAGGAAATTGAAACAGTACTAATGGAGTGAAGAGAGTATGGCTAATACCATATTGGCAACGCTTCAAGAAATTTGAGCATTAATGAGTTACTATTCATAGAGGAGAATGAAACAAACGCTCTCTTTGGAATGTCTTTATTTTGCAGCTGTAGACTTAAACAATGGTCAGAAATTATCAAAGGAAATCGAAACAGTACTAATGGAGTGAAGAGAGTATGGCTAATACCATATTGGCAACGCTTCAAGAAATTTGAGCATTAATGCGTTACTATTCATAGAGGAGAATGAAACAAACGCTCTCTTTGGAATGTCTTTATTTTGCAGCTGTAGACTTAAACAATTGTCAGAAATTATCAAAGGAAATCGAAACAGTACTAATGGAGTGAAGAGAGTATGGCTAATACCATATTGGCAACGCTTCAAGAAATTTGAGCATTAATGAGTTACTATTCATAGAGGAGAATGAAACAAACGCTCTCTTTGGAATGTCTTTATTTTGCAGCTGTAGACTTAAACAATGGTCAGAAATTATCAAAGGAAATCGAAACAGTACTAATGGAGTGAAGAGAGTATGGCTAATACCATATTGGCAACGCTTCAAGAAATTTGAGCATTAATGAGTTACTATTCATAGAGGAGAATGAAACAAACGCTCTCTTTGGAATGTCTTTATTTTGCAGCTGTAGACTTAAACAATGGTCAGAAATTATCAAAGGAAATCGAAACAGTACTAATGGAGTGAAGAGAGTATGGCTAATACCATATTGGCAACGCTTCAAGAAATTTGAGCATTAATGAGTTACTATTCATAGAGGAGAACAAACGCTCTCTTTGGAATGTCTTTATTTTGCAGCTGTAGACTTAAACAATGGTCAGAAATTATCAAAGGAAATCGAAACAGTACTAATGGAGTGAAGAGAGTATGGCTAATACCATATTGGCAACGCTTCAAGAAATTTGAGCATTAATGAGTTACTATTCATAGAGGAGAATGAAACAAACGCTCTCTTTGGAATGTCTTTATTTTGCAGCTGTAGACTTAAACAATGGTCAGAAATTATCAAAGGAAATCGAAACAGTACTAATGGAGTGAAGAGAGTATGGCTAATACCATATTGGCAACGCTTCAAGAAATTTGAGCATTAATGCGTTACTATTCATAGAGGAGAATGAAACAAACGCTCTCTCTGAGTTTCAGCATACGACTGCTTAGTTACTTTATTTAACAGTTGTACATTGTAGAATGTACACATTGATACATAACAACACCCCCACATATAAATATATAAATTTCCCCCTTTTTTTTACACTAAACCTAACATTTCAGTACATTTGCTATGTTCAACAAAATTTAAACTTTTTTTCAACACATCTGCGCACATTTCGGCTTCTGTACTTGATAAGGAAACATTTTTGTTTTTACTTTCGCAATAACTACATGCATTTGATAATTTAAACACATAACCAGTATATTACTTTCGGTCTACTACATTTCCGCCCCATTCAGCATCAATAAAACCTTTGAACTCTTTATCATCTTTCTGTATGTTAAACAATAATCTTTTGTTCCTTATAAATATTTCAAAATTCCTTTAGCATTTACCCAATGATTACCATTATAACAATTATTAAACTTAAGGCTTAAAAAAAATTATGGAATAACATAAATCAGGTCTTGATAAAACTACAAAATACATCAAACTACCTATTAATTTTTGATATGGATACTTATCATCAGATTTTGATTTTTCTAAATTTATACTTTCTTCCAAAGGAGTTTTCACAGTTATAGTCCTGAATATTAATTTTTTTTAGAATCTGATAATAAAATATATTATATAATCATATATATAATTATATATATATATATATATATATATATATATATATATATATATATACATATATATATATATATATCTTTATAATTTCTTTGACTAAAAAGTATAATAGCTTTGGATTTATCCCTTTTGATTTCCATACCTAAACATTTTTTAGCTTCACCTAAATCTTTTATCTTAAACTCTGAACCCAAAACTAATTTTGAATTCATTGTCTCATTTTCATCATTTGAAAAAATAAAAAATTCATCAACATATAAATAAAAAATTCATCAACATATAAAGCAATGACAATTAATGAATTTTGATATTTCTTAAGGCTGGGGTTTAGTCCATTCTAAGAAACTTTCCTAGTCTTAGGTTTCTTTGATACCATTTCTGAACGAAAACGAATTTCGAAAATCTAAAAACTGTTTTCGAATCTTGAATATTTTCTCCAGGGGGTAACATAATTTTAAAGCTGAAGAATTACATCAATAGTTTGAAAAATCAAAGTTTCAAATTGCTCCTTTTTTCACGCATAAATTGTCCACATTTAGGAATTAATTAAAAATATTCACTCTCATATTGAACAATTTTAAAATATCTGACCCCCTAAAGAATTTATTCAACTTCAAAGTGGTAAAGGTTTGAAGGTCAATGATTAATAAGTTTAAAAATCTAATCAAAGAAATCGAGACTATGCAACTTTTCATACATCATAGTTCACACGTTTTCCGCGACCAGACAAAGCGCTAATATAGATCTTGAAATAACAGATGTTATGTGCTAAGGAACCGATAGGTGTCGTGGATGCAAGATTTATTATGTCATGATGATCGAGTGATAACATCATTGATACTCCAGAAAGAGAGAGAAGGCTGTAATATTTTCTCTTTCCATTTATATTTCATGATTCCAAATTATAAAACATTTGTTGAATCTGGGCGAAAGTATCGTCTTGAATACAGAAGACAAACCAAGGTCATGTCGAAAATGATTTACGACTTTGGTAGAGAGTAGGAGAAATATTCAACTTGGAATAAATACAGACACACTGATATAGAGTTAGTATATGTTTATGAATTCATACATTATTTTCAGTTTATTATCGGATCGAAACGGTGTATCAAAGTTGGATGATATAAAAATTTTCTTGAAATAAAATATAATAAGATTTATATGAAATGATGACATTATTTATTATCTACTAATTATTACTACTTATCACTAATATAACGAATGGAAATTTAGATAAAAATAAATCTACGATTTTACAAATCGGGATCTAACCTAGATTTTAGATAGATGTTTGTTCGCTTTTAGCACACGCTAATAATTTATTTATATTATTATTTATATAACACTTTTAGGGAATACGAATACCTACAAAAATCAAGAGGGATTTAACAAAGACTATTGAAAACGTTAACAACAAACTTGCTAGAAAAAAAATTTGACCAAATAGAGGTCCCCAAACACCACCTATTTTACTCCCTGGACGTAATCTCATTGTACACAAACATTCCTAACACAATCATTCCAGAAATTATACAAGCACTACATTTTCACTATCAAGTTTGACTTGATAGTGAAAGTCTATCTTTCACTATCGGTCGAGGACGATGTTTTCAAAGCGCTTGTAGGATATCTGAATTCTTTTTCAAAGCAATCAGAAGTTCTCTAAAATGCATGTTTTGAATATTTTTGATTTTAAACTTTTCAGCACTACTCAAATCCTGACGGGTTTTATCTAGAGAACGGGGTAACAATCTAATACAACGTAAAATATTTCAAAGTTTCAACAACTTAGAAAAGGATGAAAATCTTTTAACAAAATGATGAACAATATTACCAGTTTCTTGATGCGTAATTTATACTCATGCTATAATTTGTTTCTCAGGAAAATTCCCAAGTAACGTCAAATCCTTCCGTCACCGGGCTAATCTCCACTCTGGTGCGTTCAACAATGAACTGCAATTTGACATGAATCGAGCTGGGATGGAATCTCGTTATATCTGATCAGCAATATTATTTTCACCTGATACAAAATACCAACTGTATTTGTTCGATTACCCACGAAAGTTTTTCATTTATGAGGTGATTACGTCTAATACTATTTGAGAATCAATACAGGACACCACCTTTTCTATTTTGTAGCGTTCAAGATATGTCTCTAAAACGTATTTCATCAGATTGGACAACAATAGTGCGTCACATAATCGTGGAATAGTCTGAACTGTTTTAAGGGGTGCTTTTTTCGATTTATCGCAAATTAAACTAATACGAACTTGATTGTCGGATATTATACGGGCATAAACTACCGCTCCATAGGTCTGTTGTAAAACGTCCGAAAAACCTATCAAAGTAATGTCAGATTTTTCATTTGCGCCGAGCCATCGAGCTATTGAAAGTCGTTTTAATAGTTGTAATTCATTTCTAAATTGAATTCATTTATCAGACAATGTCTCAGGTAAAGTGGAATCCCAATCTAGTCTTACCGGCCACAATTTTGTTATGAACAATTTTGCTGTAGTAATAACAGGTTCTAAAATTCCAAGAGGGCCAAAAATTCTACAAATTTCCGACAGACCTGACCTTTTCGAATTGAAATCCGAAGGAGACAACTTAACATTGAAAGCTAAAATATCTATATCTGATTGCCAGTGCAAACCTAAAACTTTTCTGATAGCATTATTATCAAACTCTAAAATTTGTAATGATCGCTGTTCTTCTGGTATAAGTGCTAAAATAATTTCCGAATTTGTATGCCATTTCTTTATATTGATTCATCTACAGCGAATATGAAGTTTCGCTAGCATCAAAAATTATTCTCATTGGCGTGGAGCCTTCCATCTTATATACAGCGGGATAAGGTATAAAATATGAAATCTCATCTTCACGATAACATTTATCTATAGACTTAACTTTTCGCATATGATTTTGATGTAAATAATCTCTAATAACACAACAATATTGTTGTTTGAAATGAACATTTGAGTTGAGACTTTTTTCTAAAAATTCAAAACGTTTCAAAGAAGATGTGACGTAGTCACCTAAGTTTGATAAATCTATTTTAAAAGACAAGGATACTGTATATATACCTGAAGTAACTTGACTTGAAATTATTATCACGTTGAATATTTTCAGGATCAAGATAATTACAATCTGGAACAGTTTCTAGTTCGAAAAATCTCTGAACGTGCTTTTTCAAACGTGGATCATCTACAACAGAACAAAACGAGTGATAATCACGTATGCTACATGATGATTTTTCAACTTTACCTATTATAAGATAACCAAAATAAGAGTCTAAAGCTGTAATAAGATTTCTTTTATATTCAATTTCTTTTCCAATAAAAATTGAAGAGAATACATTTGCTCCTAAAATTTCATCTATTTCCCGACATTTATGAAATTGTGGGTCAGCTAAATTGATATCCTGTAAATTTCAAATCATGTATAGAAACTTCACATGTTGGTAATTCCGAAGTTGATTTTTCCAAAACAGAAACATCAACATGAAATTTGATGTCAGAATCTAATCGGGAAAAAATTTCTAAATTTATAAATATTCCTTTAATAGCTTTACTACTATAACCTATGCTTTAACCACATGATAAACCTTTTCCATGACCAAACTCAATTTTCTACAACACTTGTAAGATAAATTGTCTTGACTACCACTATCTAATAATACGCGTAAGTTCGCAGTGGAAACAGTAACTTTTATCAGCGCTGACGGTAAGAGGGTAGTACTCCTATTTGCTTGACTACCAATAAAACCAACATGATTCAAAGTCGAGGAAGAACTACTTTCGCCCTCGTTTTCAGGACTACAGTTTGCCTTAGAACCTGAGCTAAATGGTTGATTAAAATGTAATAATGAATGATGTACACTACAAATATTACTAGATTTGCAGGCTAATATTTTATGTTTAGAGCATAAACAATTCAAACAGAGATTTTTCCTTTACTAATTTACATCTACTATTTGGCGACATTTTCAAAAACTTTGTACATTTATTCAAAGCATGAAAACTTTGTGGACACATAGGACCAGGAAAACTTACTCTGTTCAATTCACTGGAAATTGAGTACGAAACCGTTGATTTCGACCTGATAGACGAATTGTTAGAATTGTCTGATGAACGATATTGAGTTATCATATGATGGAATTTCAGATCATTTCAATGTCATTTCGAATAATTTTCTAGTGTTCACATCCAATTTAGATAATTATCTAAATTATCTCTTTTAGCATTAATGCTAAGAGACTAAAAGAAAATCGGACAACTCATTTAAATTCAGTTATTAAAGAGCACTGACAGAAACATTAAACATTGAATTTCTTCAAAACTTAAATTAATAAATGATTTAAAATTTAGTGATTTAAAATCTAATATAGACTTGAGATAAGTGCTTGCTAATAAACGCTCATCTTGAAAGGTTTCTATCTTCCATATTCCATATGGTTTTATATTTGGCGGCTGTAGGTGTAATGCCTGCACACAAATTCGATGCTCTACCAGTCAATTTACTCATTAAATAATGTAAAGTTTTGAAATTTTGATTGAAAATAGGCCAAGTTCTGGGATCTCTTGAAAATTCTACTAAATCAATTTTAGGTAGTTTTGTTTCAACTTCTACTGTGGATGTTGAATCCGTTGATTTATTTCCATTCTCTTTTTTAATCAAATTTTTGTGTGCTTCTACTATATAACAATATAAATCCATTTATATTGTTATATAGTAGTTTCATCCGAAATTTCAACCTTTGTATTCTCAAGTGAATTGAAACTAATTTTGAAAGATGAAGCAATTTTTGGCTGATTTAAGTCTTTAATATAATCAAACATTTTTTGAATTCTACGAAACAAAATCTGTTTTCTTGATTCTAATAACTTCAATTTGTTTACGCATTTCCTCTCTTCCTCCGACGACTTCGACATTTTCATATCAATAATTGATAGTGAACCGATTTATAAGGTCAATAACACCTACAAAAAATGTCAATATGTGAATGTAAAAGCAAAATGTGTTTTATCTGATCTAATGCCTAAGCAGAATTTCCAAGATATATACAAAATGAAACGAAATGAAGGTATTTTACTAAAAACTCAAGAATCTGGATTACTTGAAAATCGAAACAAAAAAACTAAAAAATGATTCAAATTCGGTTCGATTGCACCAAATTTTTCGGCAAATGAATAATTCAATGATTCTCACAATAGTGGACTGTAATAATATGAGTACAATAACTATCCTTAAAAAATGTAGATATTCTGGTACTGTTGCTAATGTGATTATCTTCCTTCAATACAAGGGGAATATAGGAGAGGAGAATTGAGTATCCAGTGGTATTAAAGTATTGGCACTATACGGTGGTCACTAAAGCAGTAAAACCTAATCTCTATGAAAAATATCTAAAGTATTTAAAGACTTAAATGAAACTATCTACCAAAAACTGACTGAAGCAATGAATGCAATCCTTATCATTCAATCGCTGTCCGGAAACCGTATTGTCTCTCGCATGTAGCTACTTGAATAACCATCTCAACATAACTTGGAAAAAATGCTAGGATATATAAAAGAGTAAACATATATATCGGACAAATCTCACAACTCTACAAGATAGATTTAAGGCACACAAATATGCTTAAACCGCAAATAATGCATTAAACAAGCACAAACAAGCTGAAAAACACGAGTTCAACTATGAAAAAACGAACATCCTGGCGATAGAGAAAAATTTGAAATCACGCGAAATCCTTGAAATGATTTTCATACAAATTAACCAGAACAACACGGTCAACGGCAAAGTGGATCTTGAAGGCTTAAGCTCGATATATACACCACTGTTATAATACAATACACATATACGCAACATGCACATTGGATAGTGAAAGCGGACTCGCAAGTCAGTTAGAAATGTAACGACGGCCAACGAACGTTCTGGTGAGATGTGAGATACAATTTGTTATATTGCATATTTTTATTCTTATATTTATATTTTTATTATGTGACAACGCATTTTCGTCGATTTTAATCTCAGTACTTTGGTCTCATTTTAGCTGATTAAGATGGAAACTTCATTGAAACGTCCATTGTAATATTTTTCGAGTTTTAATATATGAATTAAATCTGTAAACCAAAATGAATGTTTAATTATATATATATATATATATATATATATATATATATATATATATATATATATATAAATGTAAATATAAATATATACTCATAATATGTGCGTGTGGGTCACTGAACTTCTCCTAAACGGTTGGATCAATTTTATTGAAGTTTTTTTTTTGGTGTGTTCTAGTGGATTGGGGAATGGTTTAGATTTGCATTTTAACTCGGTAGGTAGTGCTGCGATCAAGTTCTGTTCGCATAACAGAACTTAATTAAAGTCGTGTGTTCAGGACCACTAATTTGTCGGGTCAGCAAGTTATTTATATAAATAATGTTGATAATGTTTTCGAGAAAGGTACTCTAGTGACTTTCCTGAGATTTGTATAAACCTGATGACACTTTAGTGATACATGAATCTTCATTTTCTGCTAATCAAGTGCTCTTAGGCAGAACTGAACATAGCCTTAAGATTTATAAGGAACAATCACGTAGTTTATATTTAATAGTGTTGGCGTTTACTTGATGTAAATCCATTATAATTGAATATAACTTAAATTCAAACACTTGAACTTAATAATCCTTACAGATTATTCTGTAAGCATCTGAAGAAGTCGTTTGTAACGACGAAACGCGTCATGCTATGTAGTCAATAAAGTGTAAATCATAAGTTCAAGTGTTTGAATTTAAGTTATATTCAATTCACGTAGTTTATACCAAAAAGCTGAAGTGATATGTATAGGGAATTCTGAAAATCGGACCAAACTAAATTATGGGGGTAAGTTGGATGTAGTGCTGGAATGTAAATACTCGTACCTACGAACGATTATTATTGATAATGATTTGAACTTTAAAACCACTTGGATTTTATCGTAATCGATTAAGTGAACAAGTTGATTTTTTCAGGATAATAAAAATAATTTCCATCTTTGAAATTGAAATTGTTAATATGTTAGACTATAATTTCGCCATTATTTGAATACTGTTGAACTAGTAAGTATATTGTTCTTATAGGTAATGAAGAAATAGATCAAGTATAGGTTTCACAAAAGATTATGTTTAATTTTAATTTAAGTTTTTAATTTTTAAAGAATGTTAAAAAAATTAAAAAACAAAGTTTGGTAAACATTCAAGATTAGTTTATTTCATTAGGTAAATGTTTATGTGTTACTCAATGATTTTCCCTACTGTTCTATGCTGCTAGGTAAACTTAATTTCCTTGTTCCTCGGAGTTGTACTGGAACAAGCCAAACTTTTTACTCAAGAACCCACAGTTCCAATCTTCTCTCACAATCGCCACTTAGTTTTGCATGCTCTATTCCAAACCAGGCATCAGGCTGGTGCAATTTGCACTGTGATTCGCTGATTTATATCATTAATCTATATTTAAATCTTAACCGTTTAAGATACCCTAGAGATATTGAACCAAGAGATTCAGTTAATTATTTGTATATTCAGATCCGATTTTAAAACGGCTTTCACACTCCCTCACATGGGAACTTTCACTTATCCCAGATATTATATCACAGGAATTCTGCTCTGTGGGGACCCTTTCCAAATTATCACAAAGAATGTGGTGGCCTTCGTGACTTTGATTTACCTTATGCTCCAGAAACTTCTGACCCACAGTCCTTGCTGTGGCGAGCAGAACCGATTTCTGTTATTCCTTATTGAGATGTTCGCCTAGTCCTAGTTCTCTGATGTTTTGCAGGAGATTTTTTGAGATAAAACCAGTGAAACCTAAGATAATTGGAACATTTTTGACATTCATGTTCCTTTGCACTCGCACTATCGGAATACATGTTTTATCGGCATATTTAGGTTATTATTGTTATTATTATTCACTTTATTTTTTATTCATTATGTATTTTCCTGTAATTGGGTACTTTACCTGTTGGAAATGAATGCTCATTATTATGTGTAAAATGGTGAAAAATATTTGCAAAAGTAATTGCGTAATAAAATAAAATTTATTAAAGGTGTATATTCTTATATAATACAAGAAATGGTTGAAGTATGTATATTCTTTCGTTCAGAAAAAAAAAACTGAAAAGTCGTTTTTTTATAATATACTTGATATGAATAATCAGTAACCTTTATTTACGAGATTTAAATCGATTCAAGAAGACTACGTGTAATTGAAAATAGATTTTTTAAAATTCAGTTAGCCAACAGTTTAACGCCGGTTATGAACTGCCATTGGGCTTGTAATCAATGTACATTACACAATAATTATCATCATTAAACTACTTAAATCATAGGCAAACATATACACCTATTCCTTCACCAGGGATCGAACTCGAATCCTACCGCACCATAGTCGAGTGTTCTCCCGACTATGCCACGAAGCAAACTGGGCAAATCAAATATTATATCTATGTTGTAAACTATTGTAACTATATCTAATAAAATTTTGTTAACAAAACATTAAGAAATATTTGCTTTACTTATTGACGGCAAAGTTACATTATTTTCCAATAGCGGTACTTTTAGCGTTTTATACAAAGGAATAAAACATTTATTT